>JBAMCF010000647.1:0-313836 GCA_037075285.1 Drosophila lutescens
GTGAGATTTGTTTCATTGGACGTTGTTTTAATTTCTTTACTAGTTTTACAATCATAGGATACATATTTCCCTAAAATGATCGGACATGTTTGTCTTAGTTAACAATCTTTAAATACTTTGGGTGTATGACCTTTCTCACGTACATAGGAATCACAGTTTAATATTAATTGCTCATAATGAGGAAAAGGTCGCGTGATCAGCACCAAATGAATATAAATTGAAAGCCCCTTATCATTGTTATTGATCTTTCAAATCAAAACGAATCAATAAAAACTGTTTCTATTGATGTGAGAATTTCAACAGAACTGAGGATACCAAGTCATGAAAATACCCAAGCTTTTTGTCTCCTCATACATGATCGTTTAGAATAACCCTTTAAACGGACTTGTACAACAAGTTGATTAACATTAGGAAAATGATGAAAGATATTGTTTCAGTTGATGTGCTAGGCTTCTTTGATAATATTACTAATTTCATTCTAAAGGAAATAAGAATAGTATTTAAACAAGATCCTAACTTGAATAATAGTTTTGTAATGGAACCACCATATGATTTCACTTTACTAAATACAAAATCTCGAAAGACTGCAATTTGGTTAAGCAATAAACATCATAACATCGTCAACATCGTCAGCTCATTAATATTGAGGAAATTGATTGTTCGTCCCTATATAGGTTTAAGGGAAACCGGTTTCCATATTGTGAAACACATATTAAGGGCGGGGTTTGTGCTCTAAACAATGCATACATTATTTTAAAATTTATTCAAGATTTTAAAGGGGAGGTAATAGGCCACCACTTTCAATTCCTCCTAAACACAAAAACGATGTTCATGAATCAAGGTGGATATGATCTTAAAACTATGAAATATGGTGAACACTTTACATTCTGTAATCCCGAGTTGACACCAGCAACATGCGCCTGCCACTTCTATGCAAATCGTCGGGATGGAGCCAGAAAATGAATTTCAATATATAATGAAATATGTTTAGAATCCCAAAATAAATGAATAAATATATTATTGTGTTACAAATTAAACAAAGTCTTTTCGGAGCATGGAGAATGGACTAATTGCGGGATCGTGATTTCAACCCCTATTATGGCACGTGTTAGAGCTAGCCTTGGGCATTGGCGTAACGTTTATGATCTTATCAATGAGCGCGCGCCTTGAGGCTTGTGTCTTTTATTGCGGTCGGGAGCTGTAACAGGTGCACAGGTTTGGGTACCCCTTGTGCGAGTCCCTTTTCTGACATCTTGTGATCAATATGGTTACATGGGGATGTGGTGGATGGGTGGAAGGTGAGCGTCATTTTCTCACGTGGGTGTGTGGCCTACATAAAAAGCCTAGTTGAATATTATCTACTCATAATGAGGAAAAAGTTTCTAACAAATTTAGCATTTGTCTAAAACTTCTTAAAGGGGATGATTGCGAGGAAGGGATGGTCGTGGAGAAGCATGATCCCCCATATAAAGGGGGGATTACTGTGAGAAGTTCCTGTGAAGGAACTTTAGTTCGAACTGAGAGACCACTGGATCAGCAACATCAGCAACATCAGCAACAAACAAACATCAATAATCAACCAAACAACAAACAACAAAACAGCTCTACAGTTAAACAACTAGAAACCAGCTAATAACAACTAATCAGTTAAACAACAAAAAACAGTTATACAACAACTAATCAGTTAAACAACAATCAAAAAACAACATTTAAACAGCTAAACAACAAACACCTAATATCAACTAATCAGCTAAACAACAAACAGCTAATAACAAGTAATCAGTTAAACAACAAGGAATAAACAACAGTTAAACATCAAGAAACATCAGTTAAACAGCAATAACAACATCAAGAAACAACTATATCCAAGAAACAACTATATCATCAAGAAACAACTACATCATCAGAAACAACTATATCATCAAGAAACAACTACATCATCAAGAAACAACAGTTAAACAACAAAACATCATGAATAACAACCACGTGTGTAATGAAATCACCAATTTCCTCAAAGAAAATGGTGATTTCATTTTTGAGGATCATCGGCAGTCCCTGGAGATGATTTTCTCCAAACTTCAAAGGATGGACAGAGTCGGTGAGAGAGAATCTAAATATGGTGTACATATGGTATCATGTCCCTGGGCCGACGATGACGTAAGAGAGGGCCCGGATACTTGTCAATGTCACCAGGCACCATACCTTAGAATTAAAGCTATTGATTTAATAAACAAATACAATAAACTTAACCTTAAATTTAAAGAAATAAATAATTTAAAAAATCTATAGCTAAATATATATTTGTAAAGCGAAATAAAAAAAAAATAATAAAATAAGAATATATTTGAACTTCAAATTTGTATATTTTTTTGTTTGGGGGATGTGTTTGTTTTCAGCTATTTCTTTTGAATGTTCTTTTGCTATTGGGGTGGGTGTGTGCTTTCAGCTGTTTCTTTTCAGTTAAAAAATTCTATAATTGTTTTCAATGCCATGCAAACCCCTGTTCAAGGGTGTTCTTGGTTATACTAATTAAGTGACCAAAGTGATCACATGTGAACGTGTAAACATCCTGTGACGTAAACAGCCCGTGACATTTTCTAGTGCTTATGCTAAGTAAAAGGTCACTGATCCACTAAAAGGGTCGCTAACAACTACCTGTTGCCACCCTGATCACACCATATTAGCATATAGAATTCCCTCCCGTCGTATTTTTTAAATCTAAGTAACGGTCACCCGCCGTACTCCAGGAAACACCACCTGCCAACTCTCATAATCCATTTCCCTAATTAATTTTACTAATTTGGGGACTATATTTAGAACTCTTTCATATATTTTAACTTAAGAGTTAAACTAATGTTTTGTGTAAAAACCTTTTACAAAATTCCAAATAAACATGAGCTAAATTCTAATTTACATATTCTTTTTGCTTGGGGTGGGTGATTGTTTCTCAGTGGCAAGCAAAGGGATCCCCTATTTAAGGGTGTTTGTGTCGCTTGCTCTCAACAACTTGTTTTTCTGTCTGATCCCACCATTCCGTGATATTTTCCAGTATGATAATTAAGTGACCCCGTGCACGTGTAAAACAGTCACTGAGCAACTAAAAGGGTCGTTTGCTATCAACAACCTGTTGCCACTTTGATTACACATGTTTGGCCCGTGAACATTTTTTGTCCACCACTAAATTTAGTTCCCTCGTATTTTCTGAATCTAAGTAACGAACACCCGTTGTACTCCAGTAACCACCACCAGCCAACTTGATATATTTTGTTTACCTAAATAATTATGCAAATTTGGAGACTTTATTTAGAACTCTTTCATATATTTTAGATGGAGCCTTAAAACTAATGTCATCATAATTAGTGTATAAGAAAAGCCTGTTAAAAATTTTCAAATAAACATGAGCTAAATTCATGATCTAAATTCAAATTAACATCTTCTTTTGTTTGGGGGATGGGTGATTTTTTTCAGCTATTTCTTTCAGGTCAAAAGTTAAAATAAAAAAATATACTTGAATTTAAAATTTACATATTCTTTTTGTTATTGGGGTGGGAGTTTGTTTCTCAGTGGCAAGCAAAGGGATCCCTTTTCAAGGGTGCTTGCTTTCAGCTGTTTCTTTTGGACGTGACAACAGCCCGTGACATTCTAACACGTACCCGTGTGAGCACCACACTTTCTTAATCTAAGCAAAGGACACCCGGCACACCCCAGTAATTTCTCCCCCATTAACTAGATTCCCTCCCCTCGTTTCACCCTATTTTTCTAACTTCTCCCACGTTTGATCCCGTCAACCTACTCGTCAACCACTTAAGCAGAATGCCTCCCCTCTTTCACCCCATTTCCTAGATACAAAAGCTGGATATAACTATTGTGGACCCTAATTTACGATCACCCGTCACACCCCAGTAACTTCTTCCCGCTTAATAAGAGTCCCGATTTCTTAAACGAAATTCGGGGAGCGAATTCCTGAATACAATTCCTAGATATAAGCAACTTATCACCCTAATTTACGATCACCCGTCACACCCCAGTAACTTCTTCCCGCTTAATAAGAGTCCCGATTTCTGGATCGGATTTCTGGATCTAAGCAACGGTCACCTGTCACCTTGACCTAATTTATTACCCTAATTAACGATCACTCGTCACGCACCCATTAACTTTAATTACCCCCACACCTGTCACCTTGTCCTGATTTATTACCCTAATTAGCATAATTAATTACCTCCCCCTTCCACTTTTACGATCCAGAACTCTCATTTTATAACTACTGCTGTTGTCTTAATTATTTCTATGACTTCATAACCGGCAATCAAAAAGTTAACGTTATTAATTGTAATTGAGCTGAAGATTGAACAATAGAGCCCACAAGATTGATTTTGACAAAAGAACAATGGTGTAAGCCCGCAAAGAAACCGTTGATTATGAACTTAAAACCCCACCGATATGATCTAGTAATACTTCTAGTTGTTTGCTTGGATTTTTGTCTGCTCAAACGGTCAGTGTCTACTAAACGCTGCAATCAAATGCCACGAAAACATAACGAAATTTTGATTAGCACAATTAAATTATTACATGCCACAAAAGGCGGCAATTACAGATGGCGGAGGAGTGGCAGGTGATGGGAGATGGATGTTTGCAGCCAGCTGGCAGTGACCCACGCGGTTTTTGTGGGGGAATACCGGGCACCGAAAGCCAAGAGCCAGAAACCACAAATGAACGACATTAGTTACACTTAGACGGCGCGCAGGGGAAGGGAAAATAATTAACAAATTAAACGAACAAATGCCCCGAAAAGAGATTGGAACGCATCTGCAAGTCGAGCGGAGGAAATCGTGAAATTGTCGTGCGGGAACAAAAGAACAAGAATCTCTGTCCAAATAGCAGATAGAAGACGCTAATTGAGGTTGGGACTCGGTATCGGGCCGCAAGTTTACACAAGCTAATTATTATATAACCTCTTGGAACTTGTGAAAATCTCTTCATCATCATCATCATCATGGCCAGGTATACACACGCACTTGTCAAAATATATAAGCCCCGAAAACCCAGGCATTAAAAATGCATTTTGACAGGTCTTACCTGGAAAACGGGCACGGGTTCTTTTACCTGTTTGGCAGTTTTGCGGCTTTGATCGATAATCGCGGCCCACGCAAAAGTGTCCGTCACGCTAAGCCCTATCCCTAATGGCATTACAATACACCTCGCTCTCATCCTGATCCGGGAGTAGTTTTTGCGGTCTGGACAAACAGAAACCGCGACTAGGATGCTAGGATTGCAGCTGGACCTTCGCTTATCCCTTAATGGGCTTTTGTCTGCGACTGCGCCGGATTCTCGGCAAATCCTCTCAAGTGCAACCGAGCTGCATCAGATTAGAACAGGTTCGCCTTTGTCGCCCGTACAAATAAATTTTAAAATTTTAATTCCCTCGGCCGGCAGAAAGTTTTACGGAATTTTCGGTGTCCCATCTGTTAATCGCATTGACTGAAAAGTTGATGCTAAGCCGCGTGTTGTTTCTAACTTTGCAATTAAAATCCGGCAAAGCGGAGGCAGAAGCCCGAAAAACCCGCACTTTACACTTCCACGCTGATGGATTTCCAGGGAAAACTGTCATCAAACCGGGTAAATCTCCCCCTCTTGAGCTCTCTAGCCGTCTGATCCAGAGATCCCCTGAATTTCGATAACAACTTGTCACAATTCTGACAAGTTACTGAAGTCTCCTTTCTCGTTCTCCATTCTAATGAAGAAATTATCTATAATGATACGCGGAAAATGCAGTGTCTGAAAATGAAATAATTGTTCTGTTGTGATAAAAATCAAATTATGTGGAAACTGAAACCTGCTGCAGACCAAATGTGAAAAGGGTATGTGCTCGAGGGTTCGCCCGAAATAATAGCTTACACAATGATTATGAGAATGACGTATTATTTTGTGATAAGCATGTGAAATATTTGATGGATTTATTACACAAAAATATGGTATCGCATGCAGCGGTTTGAGAGATGTGTGCGTGTTCAGGATGTGTCACTCAGGAGCAGGTGGAGTCAGTCGCAGATCCGGGGATTGGACAGGTGGAGAAATTCAATGCTATTGCGGGATATGTGGCGAAATGCTGGCACGGAAATATAAGACTTGTAAATTATATCCACCAAACCAAGTAAATTAAAGGCTAAATAATTTTTGGGCCTGAATAAAACTAATGTAAAGTTTAAAATAATTTTGAACTTCTACACATACATTATGGAAGTGTATGGAAAGCAAAGTCAAAGAAAAGAAATACGGAAAAGTCATAACTCCAATTGAAAAGCAAATTAATTGTTTAAAGAAAGAGATAATTTTCTGTTACAACAAAAACTACTCACAAAAAAAATTGGATTGGTTAAATTTACCTATATAAAGAAAGGTAATCTACTATTAAAAATAGTAACTAGTATTTTGATTTTGCTTTGGGTACTATTTATAAGTAAAACTACTATAAAATAGTCAGTTGTGTGTATTTTGTTGTTCTGAGAATAACTATTTGATTGCTAAAACTGACAATTTTGTGGTTGGTTGGATTATATTGGTTAGATTTGTCAATTAAATTTTGTGTGTGTATGTAATCCTATTAAAAATACTTTTAAATAGTTTTTGCCTTGATGTTTAATTGTATTAATTTTTATTTTACCCAATCAGTTAGATCCACAAACCCAGAACTATAACTTTGTCTTTTTTGTGGCCTGCTCTATGAAATCCCACCCATTTTCATAGCATACTTTGTGGATAGGCAGCACCTGCCAATCGATTTAACTTTCAATTTCCTCGAATTTAGCCATTGAAGGCTGCATTCATTGGCAGTTGGGGCCAACAGGTGCATTCGGCAGTTGGCCAAACCTCTTAGCCATTCCGCTCATAGCCACAACTGGCAGCAATTGCATCTGCCGAAGGTTTAATTCCACCACCCCTAAGCCCAAACCACGTTCGATGGTGTACCAACCACTTGGAGCAGCTTGACAGAAGCGGTTCATGGTTCATGGAATCGAATTCCCCTGGTTGAGAAGTGTTTGGAGAGCTAAAAGCATGTTATCAGCCATCTGTGTGTTTACATGCGTATCAAAGGCGAGCACGCAGCGCAAACCTAATCAATATGCTCGTCATTTGCGCCAAGTTACATTTTCCTTTTAACCGAGTACGTGTCAACGGCTCTTAGCCGGGCTCAGAGTCAAGCCAAATACGGAAAAAATGAGAAAAGAGAGACACACGCACCCAAGGACGTTGACAAAGAGCATGGGTCTGGGCATTGTGTCTTTGATATTTTTCGGGGCATTAAACTTTGATGAGTTATCGCACGACGACGAGTACCCGCACTAAATAATTATTTTTACTTTTGAAGTGCAAGGTGTCTCTGGAATTTCCGAGAGACCCCAGAACCCCAGAACCCCCGAATCCCCGAACCTCCCGACCTGGCTAATTTATGTTCATGACCTCTAATGGCCGAGAGCATCTCGCAGCGAGCGCCATCAAACAAATTGCCCCGGCGAGCGTGTGGCTGTATGCACATTGAATTTTGATACGGATAAGGATAAGTTCTGCCTTCCCCCAGAATGCGTAAGATTAATTGATACATGTCCATTTCGTGTTGACAAGCTCTGTGAATCTGGCCACAAAGGAAAGCAGCAATAAAAGGTACGAGACCGTGGCCAAAAATAAATGATGCACAATAAGGCCAGGACACTTTTATCGCTCCCTGTTGATAATAAACAATCTAGTGTGGGGCCATAGAAACAACGATAACAGCGGTACTAGGGGGCGGGGCTCCTTTGTTGAGTGACATATGTGTGCGTGGCTGGCCGCTGACTGCTCATCCATTTGACTGCTCCTCCGGTTGTCCCATTACGTACCTTCGTGCGCGAATCCCTCGACCCCACTGCATCAACCATCTATCAATCAGCCCGCCGAGCTTTTAGCATTACAATAGACGTCCTGGCCATTGTCCTCGCTACGATTTTGAGGACAGCTTCGATCGATTTGCCCAGGGACAAGAATTGGACTTCGATTCGCCATCGCATCGCCTTTACAGTTTAATTACAGCGCTTGAGATGCCATGCGGCGTATACTTGATGTGGCAGCGACTGACGTGGCGCGCTGGCGTTCAATCAAAAGCCTGTCACGCCGACCAGTTCGAAGCCTTGCAAAAACTTTGTGTCAGCCCGGGGGAGGAGGCGTAATGAAAGTCCCCGGCCACGCCCACCCACGCCCACTTAATTAGTGCCCCAGCTCATTGCCAGCCATATCCCGCTGACTCGCTCTGGTCGCTGGCTTGATTGTTTTTGGGGTTTGACCCATTTGCGGGAATGCAAAACAAAAGCGAGCCAGGTCAAGCCCGGCCACACGAATTTGCGGGACCCGCAGCTCCATCACGGGATGGTCACACCCAAGGCCACCCAACCACGCATCGAGCCACCCACTGAACCACCCAACCATTCACCCACTCCCTCTTGTTTTGTTGCATTTGCAATCGGCATCGGCATCGGCATTGCCGTTGTGTCCCTTCTGTGCGACTAACTCATAATTAAATTAATTAAATTCAATAGATGCAACAGCGACAGCAGGAGGCTATCGCCGAGGTCATAATTACGCCCTGTTGCTTTGCAGCGGACACCACAACAAGCCATAAGCCCGTAACGAGCTGACAATTTTCGCCACCCCACCCCGGTAGGTTGGCTTCCAATTGAAAATGACAACCGGCTGCAGCGAAGCTAGAAGGGCGGAAAGTCCACAGAGATACTCAAGCTCCGCCAGCGGAATCAGGAAGTTGCCTACACAAAGACAGTGGGCTATACTAATGGTCAGCAGAATGCTTTTCAGATATCTTCCTGCACCTAATTAATTTGAAATTTATCTGCGACCACTTTTTTATATTAATATTAAGATTAGATTACTACATTCGAATAAATATATAGTGCATATAAATGAATAATTATACCCGTAACTCGTAGAGTAAAAGGGTATAATGTATTCGTGCAAAAGTATGTAACAGCTAGAAGGAAGCGTTTCCGACCCTATAAAGTATATAAATTCTTGATCAGGGTCACTAGCCGAGTCGATATAGCCATGTCCCTCTGTCCGTCTGTCCGTCTTTCCGTCTGTCCGTCTGCCTGTCTATCCGTATAAACGCTGAGATCTCGGAAACTACAAAAGCTAGAAGGTTGAGATTTGCCACACATATTCTTGGGCTTCCTACGCAGCGCAAGTTTATTTCAAAAAGGTGCCACGCCTCCACTAACGCCCATAATCGCCCACTAACGATTTTAAAATGTGTCTGGCGCCCACACCTTTAAAGATTTCCGAGAAGTATAACTGCAATTTTGTTGTATATATTTATACCTATCGAAATGTAGAAGACATTTTTCAAATCGGACCATTCATTAAAAAGTTATTCGCAATCAAAAAAATGTTATATATCCATCTCCCTCGCACTCCCTTTAGCTGAGTGACGGGTATTAGATAGTCGGGACACCAACCCGACTATAGTGTTCTCTCTTGTTTTGATTATATAACATGTTGGAATAATATTGGAAGCGAAGTGTATTCTGTGCACCTGGAAAAATAAACAACGGTGGTTGCCGGTCCCAGTTACCGCATTAATCCAAGCTAGACTGATTTTGGTCTTTGGTTTCGTGGAAAAAGTCTTAAAAATAGTCATCCAATTTGCGGCCCAGTGTGCGGAACCCCGGAATCTATCCACTATCTTTGCCATCCGGCTGTTCGACCTCCACAGCCCACAATTATCGACTAAGAAGGGGGCGAGAAAAACGGTGGACAGTGGGGCCACAACTCACAAATTGGCAATTTGACTTGATCCAGTCCCCCGGGTCCGAGCCACGCAAGACCGCACTGTTGGATGCCCGACGACGACGTCAATAAGATGATTTAGAGCACGGAAATTGTTGTCGCGGAGTCGGGGACTCGAAAAGCTGGATGTGGTGGGTGCTGACAGCGGTGTCTGGAAATTTGAGCTCTTGTTTTCGCCCGCCCGATTTCATAAAAAACACATTAATTCTAATTGGCAGCAATTGCATTGAACCGCCCGGTGAGCGCTCAGTGGGTCTATAGACCACTGACTCACAGACTCGATCGAAACTTCAGTGTGAGAAAGTGATGAACTGGTCAAAGAACAAAGAGTGAGGCCCTTCAGTTCGGGTTGTTTGCCTTTCCACGCGCGGCAAATGCACAAAAGGTAACACAGATATATAGTTACACTAAAATTTAGCGGCAGTTCAATCGCCGAACAAATAAAGTTTCTGTCGGCCTCTTGTGTGTCCTCCCAATTCTCGCCTGCCCGCTAATTGTCCGTTGTCTGTCTTCGATGCCGGGCCAAATGCGTGCACTTTGTTTTAAGTGCAGACCATTTCTGGCCATCGGGCAAGGTTGAATTTGGTTACAGATTCGGTTAAAAAGGAGAAAATCATGGAACGTTCATCACGGAGCTCTTAAGGTTCGACGCAGGCTAAGGCTGAATATAAATTAGAATTAATAAAAGCATCTCTCTGAGACTATTTATATTTTAAAATAATTTTACACAACAGATTTTAAAATACATTTTATTGATTTACAAACTATGTACCTATAATTGGAAAAACATTAAAAAACTCACTTATCTAAAAAAGAAAATGTATAGATTTATCTATTTTTATTCAGATCGGCTGCAATGTAAATGTGTTCATTGGGACTAAGCTTTTCATTATTTTAAACCTTTAGTTGATAATAAATTATTTAATGAGATATTTGTATCAGCATTTGTGGCATTAATCTTCTGCATTTACTATAATTAAATGTTCGATGTAATTTATTTTAAAAACTCATTTAACTTCTAAGTTTAGAAACATTAATTTTCCTCTTTCTGGCATCATTTTCCGAAATAAAAAATATGATTTTCCTTGTTACGCTTTGAATTTAAAATTACCCAACTTTATGCAAGTTGAAAGCTCATTCCCATTTAGCGAAGCGCAAAAATCAAAGAGGAGAAGCGGCGTTGCACTTAAAGTTTCAACCGCAAAGTGTCAAAGAGTTGGACACTTGAAACGGAACACTTCTTCACCCACATGGAGCCGCATTAACATTTGGCCTCTTCTAAGGAATTCCGCCTGGTTTTTGGGGGTATGGCTTAGTGCGGCGGGGTAGACATGCGATAATTAATTGCTTCATTACCGCGGCGAGTGAAAAGTAATGCAAAAGAACCGCAAATGCGCAACTTGGGAGAAATGGGTAAAATTTTCGGGGTTGTGGGATTGGGGAGGGGGATTGGGCATGGGTGATGGACAGGCATACAGCGAGAGTTTGGCAGGCCAGCTAATTGAATTGTCTTCTGCTCTGCGGCGCGGATTTTAAAATGTGTGGCTATCAAAAAATAAAATAAAATTCGACCACAAAACGCCAAGCGAACGAAAGCCGCAAGAAAAGAAATATTAACTCGGTCGGCGGCTATTTTAAAAGCGAATGAACCGAATGCGGGAAAGAGAGCTATGAAATAGTTTTGGAAATGTTTTCAAATTACTCTAATGCCCCGCCGATGATGATGAACTAAATGTCTGCTGTTGGCCCAACATGAGAACAGCACCGAGAAGCTCCGCCCCCTCGCTAATAGTGTCAAAAGTTTAATGATGAGCCACCGGCTGTCACTTTTTGGGGCCGTGTGCCGTTAAGTACAGTACTCCTCCCTCCTGTGGGCCATGTTCCTGCTCCGAGCAGCTGTCAGTGGGGAAGTGACAGCGCCATTTTGCAGATGGCGGCCTGCAAAGATCACCAAACGGAGGGTTAATGGAGAGACTACAAAGAAGATCTCAAGGGAAGAGAATTTATAGACTTGATCAGGAAATAATTAAACATCATATAAACGTTTTTTTGGTGTTCCATATCGGAATAATTTTTGAATTACTTAAAAATGAATAAATTCACCTAAAATATTTCTTAAATACCATTTCGTTTTATAAAACATTTATAAACGTAATGAAATATAACATGGTTTTGTTAGAAAAAATAGATAAATAACCTTTGGTATAAAATAAACTAGTATCCAAAATATTTTGTAAAGATCGTGTGTAAAGAACACCTTAAGATTCAAACCACAACCCTAATCTTCAATATCTGATTCCTATAGACCGAGCATCTGTGCCACAAAACCGCACATTTGCTGGCCGCTCATCCCTCAATCTCTTCCATTAAATCTAGAGATCCCACATTTGCCTATCGGAGAGTGTGTGGCCAGCAGGTCTTACGCCGAATAGGCGGAGGCACCATGTTGGCCAGTCCACCATGTGTGATAAGTCGCTAGTACACGCAGATAGCCATCAACGAAGGTAGGAATCCTCATGAGACTGTGACACCTACAACGAAATCTGCACATGTTGTAAAACGAGGAGATTTAAAGGGAAGAGGATGTGAAAAAGGATGAGGCGGTCCGACTTGCGTGTAAGGAGAGCAAGCGACTCGATCCCTGTGCATACGAAAAAAGGTACTATCGGCTGGCTGGGATCGCGGTGTGTATGGTGGATCTAGATAGCATCAGGTTGGGTTTCTCCGTTTTTTCGTTCCTCCGTCGCACATGTGGAAGCCCAAATTGCGTTGTTAAAATGCGAGAGGCGTTGACAATGGGCACAAACACACATGCTGGGGTTAGGTTGGTCTAGTCTAGGCCCAGGACTTGTTCCTGGCTCGTTTACAAAGCCAAACAATGAACACACGGCCTTATCGAGATTATGGTTCTATGAGGCGAGTAGTTGATAACCGATCGCCGATAGCCCTCTCTAAAAGGAAGCAGCTGCCTCCGTTCCACTCGGCAACTCAGCAGCTCATTTGCAGCGCCAAAAATCTGTTGGCCTTGATCGAGGTGCGGAGCTTGCTCTACATACCCTGTAATTACCGGCCAGCAGGTGTCAAAATAATTAGGCGCCTACTTAGCCAGTCCAAGGTATCGCTCGGTGTCCCTCGGAATGGAGGAATGGAGAGCTTTGCTGGGCAATTACCGATGATTATCGTCAACACCTTGCACTCAAGGTGTCAAAATGTGCGCAGGGCATCATGCAAAATGGCAAACGGCACTAAACCCCGAATGCAGGATGCCGAATGCCGAAAACGGGTAAGTCGAATTCCCTGGGCCGCTAATTATGTGAGTCTGGCCGACAGTCCGACACTCAGTCACTCAAAGTCAGCGAAATGCAGTCCGGAATTATTTTCAGCAAGTGTGAAGTTGATAGTCGGGCACGTCCATTAATCATTTGGTTGTTAACAAGGCACTTGATGGCAGTGACAGACCCCGCTTTTCGGTCTGTTCCCTCGGTTTCGGCTTTATTTTTCAGTTTTGTCTGCCTTTCTGCCTTTGGGTGCGAACCGAAACTCAAACTGCGCTCCAAATCTGTCTTTGACTTATCCGCCTAATGGCATTAGCTGTTCTGGAGATCAAAGTGGGTTCCTAATTGCCCAGAGCTTGGGTTTCGAGCCTGAGTCATGCATATCAAGGTTGCGATTTCATAAACCGAAAATGATACAACAAATGATTGTCCAAGTATGAATTTATATTCTTAGATTACACAGAAGTGCGCTTTAAAAATCATAATGATCTTGAATAATAAAGTGAAATAGGTACACTAATATATATCAGTAGCAAGCAATCACACTTAATTTCTGCAATTCCGATCTTTGAAAATGCCCCCACTTGTTCCCGCAGTTCTAATGATGAGAAATGACTCATATTAGATTCATAATCACGATAAAGCCAGGATTGATTAGGGCTCTTTAAAAGCCACGAACTGAACGGCCATAAATAACGCAATTAATGATAAAATACTGTGAGGTGCCCAGTAACCTCTTTTTCCCGAGTTATTCGAGCCCACGTTGCCCACTTTCTCCCTATCTATGTGCAAGTATCGCTCCTTTGTCTCGTTTTGTTTTGCGAGGTGAGCTGAGCTCAGTTGCCAACTAACCCAGTGAATTGCTGGCCAAGCAGCCTGATTAATGTTTATGGTCACACCTTCGGGATCTGGGATGCAGCAGCAGCAGCAGCGGTTCTGCAGAAGAGGTGCCAAAATTTTACACCTGCAACGCACGCAAAATTGCAAGTCAGCGGCAGGAGCTGCAATCTGCCCAGAGATACGAGTCCCAACAGGAAGCCATAAATAAAAATTAGACAACGCGCTATAAGAACCAGCGCTCACAACATATGATTTGGAAACAATTTTCTAACACATTCGAGTGGGAATGGGAATGGAAGTGGGATTGGGACTACGAATGGAACTGGGGCTCTTTCCCTTTCGAGTTGCTGGCTGCAGGTGCAGTTACAGTGGTTGATTGGCGGCATTTAACGCTGCGTGAGTTGGCCCAAAGACTGATCTCCGCTGGCGCCCTTTTCCCTGGCTGATGTTGTGCATTCTAGGCGTGAACTGTATTCCCAGGGGCCGGCGGCCTGGCATGAAACAAACGCAGCAGGATCTGGCACCTCGAAATCCAGCGGCAGCAACTTTGCCGCTTGCCAAAAGTGTTCTCCCAAATTATAGGTTCGCTTTTTGGTTAATTAAAAAGGTTCAGCCGGTTGCCGCCGCCGCCGCCGTGGAAGATGATGATAATGATGAGGGATATCCTTGACCAACACCTTGGCCGGCCGGTTCACAACTGGCTGTGATACGGCGCCGGCGGGCAATTAAAGTCTTGTTATAGAATGTAATAAGCGTTTATGTTGCCCGGGATGCCAACGCGTAAATGCGAGTCCTTGGGCTCTGCGAGTTTTGAAGATTAGGTTTAATAAACCAGTTAAATTGGCCTTTAAAAAAAGTTTCTCACTTTTGATTATATCTTAGAAAAAATAAATGTTAGTGTTACAGGTATTAGTGTTAACAGTGAAAAGACTACACTTGGTATAAGTAAAAAAAATCATATGGGGTAAATGGAATAGTTAGTGAGTATCTGTACTTGTAGCATTACACAGAGAGAATTATTTAAGTAAATTGTACTTAAATTGAGTATTTTTCTTCTTGAAAATTAAGCATGAACACAAATACTTATTCTGAGTACAAAATACTAACTATCAGTACAAATTTGTCAAATTTTTTTTACTCAAATTAAGTACATTTTGTATTTATTTAGTACATTTTTCCTCAAAATGAGTACAAACTGCACTCATTTTCAGAAATTATTTGGCCAGTATTTTAAAAATGAGTATTGCCTATTCTCAAACTGAGTATTGCAAAATGATTAAATTGAGAAAAAAATTCTCAACCCGGAGAACTTCCTTTCTTACCTAAACTTTATTTTAAGGGCTTTACAGTAAATGTTAACAGTTTCATAATTATGTGAATATTAAACTGTTATAAATAAAACAAACTTACTTTTTGTTCGACCCAAGTCGCCTTCTCCGTCACTCGAACCCCAGACCCTTGTGTTCGTGCACGCGCGCACTAACCGCCTGAGCCAAACAAGCATCACATTCAGCAACGTCCAAACCGCGCATAAGATTTAAATTGTAATGCTTGCAATTAATTGGATTTTAAACATTAAATGGAATAGGACTATAATCAGCTCAATTCCAATTAATGTTTAAAATCCAATAAAATTAATAAAAATAAAAAAAAAGCAGAATAACAAAAAAAAAATATTTGTGTTTACCGGAATGGGGATTGAACTCACGACCCGGGCGACATTAGCTATCAAATATTTGATGGCAAGAGTCATTTACTCCCTAGGCCAGCCTTTTAGAAGGTTCCTGTGAGTAATGTCATACTCATTTTGAAAATATTTGTACTCAAGTTGGAAATTGAAGAACTTGTTTCCTAAAATTAAGATTTTTGTGATCAATTCAAGTTTTTTTTCTTAAAGTGAGTTCAATTTGTACTCAATAAAAGTTTTTTCCAAAAAGTTGTACTCAAAATTAGTACATCCTGAAAATGAGAATACAAATACTCAATTTCAGAACGTCAGAATTCTCTCTGTGTAGGAATCAATAAACAGTATAAAATGTATTTCGGAATTAATATTCCATTCAAACAAATTACTTTACTTTTCTTCGGTTGATAATAAAATCTTAAAGTAAGCAATTGAGTTTAGGTGTTATTTCGAGAATAAATTCAATTATAGGAGTAAATATATTTATACCCTTGCAGAGGGTATTATAATTTCAGTCAGAAGTTTGTAACGCAGTGAAGGAGACGTTTCCGACCATATAAAGTATATATATTCTTGATCAGCACCAATAGCCGAGTCCATCTAGCCATGTCCGTTTGTCCGTCTGTCCGTTTCTATGCGAACTAGTCTCTCAGTTTAAAAGGTATCGCGATGAAAGTTTCTTAAAAGTCTTCTTTCTATTGCAGGTAGTACATATGTTGGAGCGAGCCGGATCGGACCACTATATCTTAGGGCTCCCATAGGAATATTCAAACAAATATAAGAAAATTCATTGTAACTTTGTAGGAAGTAGGCGTTTTGATTTTTGACTACCTAAAAGCATAATTTTAAATAGGAAATAATATATCTGGAATCCCTGGAACTGCACCGATCGAGTGAGCATTAAACTATAGGTACACAGAGAGAATTCTGACGTTCTGAAATTGAGTATTTGTATTCTCATTTTCAGGATGTACTGATTTTGAGTACAAATTTTTGGAAAAAACTTTTATTGAGTACAAATTGAACTCACTTTAAGAAAAAAAACTTGAATTGATCACAAAAATCTTAATTTTAGGAAACAAGTTCTTCAATTTCCAACTTGAGTACAAATATTTTCAAAATGAGTATGACATTACTCACAGGAACCTTCTAAAAGGCTGGCCTAGGGAGTAAATGACTCTTGCCATCAAATATTTGATAGCTAATGTCGCCCGGGTCGTGAGTTCAATCCCCATTCCGGTAAACACAAATATTTTTTTTTGTTATTCTGCTTTTTTTTTATTTTTATTAATTTTATTGGATTTTAAACATTAATTGGAATTGAGCTGATTATAGTCCTATTCCATTTAATGTTTAAAATCCAATTAATTGCAAGCATTACAATTTAAATCTTATGCGCGGTTTGGACGTTGCTGAATGTGATGCTTGTTTGGCTCAGGCGGTTAGTGCGCGCGTGCACGAACACAAGGGTCAGGGGTTCGAGTGACGGAGAAGGCGACTTGGGTCGAACAAAAAGTAAGTTTGTTTTATTTATAACAGTTTAATATTCACATAATTATGAAACTGTTAACATTTACTGTAAAGCCCTTAAAATAAAGTTTAGGTAAGAAAGGAAGTTCTCCGGGTTGAGAATTTTTTTCTCAATTTAATCATTTTGCAATACTCAGTTTGAGAATAGGCAATACTCATTTTTAAAATACTGGCCAAATAATTTCTGAAAATAAGTGCAGTTTGTACTCATTTTGAGGAAAAATGTACTAAATAAATACAAAATGTACTTAATTTGAGTAAAAAAAATTTGACAAATTTGTACTGATAGTTAGTATTTTGTACTCAGAATAAGTATTTGTGTTCATGCTTAATTTTCAAGAAGAAAAATACTCAATTTAAGTACAATTTACTTAAATAATTCTCTCTGTGTATTTATTTTATCTGCAAGGGTACACAGAGAGAATTCTGACGTTCTGAAATTGAGTATTTGTATTCTCATTTTCAGGATGTACTGATTTTGAGTACAAATTTTTGGAAAAAACTTATATTGAGTACAAATTGAACTCACTTTAAGAAAAAAAACTTGAATTGATCACAAAAATCTTAATTTTAGGAAACAAGTTCTTCAATTTCCAACTTGAGTACAAATATTTTCATAATGAGTACGACATTACTCAAAGGAACCTTCTAAAAGGCTGGCCTAGGGAGTAAATGACTATTGCCATCAAATATTTGATAGCTAATGTCGTCCGGGTCGTGAGTTCAATCCCCATTCCGGTAAACACAAATATTTTTTTTTTGTTATTCTGTTTTTTTTTTATTTTTATTAATTTTATTGGATTTTAAACATTAAATGGAATTGAGCTGATTATAGTCCTATTCCATTTAATGTTTAAAATCCAATTAATTGCAAGCATTACAATTTAAATCTTATGCGCCGTTTGGACATTGCTGAATGTGATGCTTGTTTGGCTCAGCCGGTTAGTGCGCGCGTGCACGAACACAAGGGTCTGGGGTTCGAGTGACGGAGAAGGCGACTTGGGTCGAACAAAAAGTAAGTTTGTTTTATTTATAACAGTTTAATATTCACATAATTATGAAACATTTAACATATACTGTATGTATAGCACTTAAAATAATGTGTAAATAAGAAAGGAAGTTCTCCGGGCTGAGAAGTTTTTTCTCAATTTAATCATTTTGCAATACTCAGTTTGAGAAAAGGCAATACTCATTTTTAAAATACTGGCCAAATAATTTCTGAAAATGAGTGCAGTTTGTACTCATTTTGAGGAAAAATGTACTAAATAAATAGAAAATGTACTTAATTTGAGTAAAAAAAATTTGACAAATTTGTACTGATAGTTAGTATTTTGTACTCAGAATAAGTATTTGTGTTCATGCTTAATTTTCAAGAAGAAAAATACTCAATTTAAGTACAATTTACTTAAATAATTCTCTCTGTGCACAAATTGTTTGCCGAGCCCTGTTTTCGATGTTTTCAATATTTTTCAGTTGTGTCTCGCTAGATTCTCATCAGCATGCATCGTCGTCCTTCGGCCTTTTGGGCCATTGTCAACGGCTCTTTGTCAACTCTGTGGGCCCAGTGTCTTTTTCCCATTTCCGAGGGCTGGCTCACGTACGGGACCAACCGCCAAGATTGCCCAGGTCTTTGTTCTAGCAGATATCGATCATTAGATAGTTGCCCCTGCCATTGTGCCCTTGCGCCAGCCCTCAGTTTGTTTTTCCACGCACACAAAGTACACAGACATCTCGACGTGTCCCCGGGTTCTACGTGTGTCCTATGTCATCAATTATTATGTAAGTTTTATGTGTTTTTCCCGACTCATTCCCCGGTTTTCCCGGGCATTCGTGGAATCTGTCGCAAGCCTCCCAGGACCACTGGTATCATCCACTGGCATGATTAACTGGAAATATTTTGGGGCGTGTATGGTCCACTCTCACGAGTCCCAATGTTGTGATAAGATGTTGATTTGGGGCTTGGTATTGTTAATGGGGCGTTTGCATCCGAAAGTTGCTTGGCATTCTTTGAACAATTCTTTGGGGTATTCCAAATGAGAAATTATTTCGATGAAAAATAAAGTCCGAACAAGTTTAAGATTCGTTTGTAAATTTAATTTCTTGCATAGATCTCAAATTTGTAGAGCGGGACCTTAAAATGAATTTGAAAGAATAAATAAAGAACGTAATTTTCATTAATAGACTTACCAAATTTTGTGTGTAAATTCGCTACCATATTTTAGTTATTTTTTCTCCTGATTGGCTTATTTAGTCAAGAGCTAAAGAACAAAGTATATTAATAATAAAGTATTATTATTATATAAAGTATTTATAATCAGTAAGGAAACGTTTTTGTTACGATAAATCCTAATAACAGTTACTTCTAATACCTCTTCTTCTCAGATAAAAAGTGAAACATTATCTTTTGATCACGCCTGACTATCAGACCAAGAACTGGTTTAAAGTTACCCTCCTAGGGGGACTTTTCTCTGACATATTATTGGCAAATGAACTCTTAAAGGCGGAGACTGCTTCAAACTCGATACCGTTTGCGTGTAATCGATGCAAATTATCAGCTCGCCCGATAAACTGTTAAACAAACTCCTTAAGTGCTGCCCCTGACCTAACTGTACTTGGTTCAAGTTGGGCTGGGGAATTGAAAAGTGATACCATTAGTGCGAGCAACTACTTGCCGGCAATGGCATCGACACTGTCATCGGTATCGGCATGTGTGGTGGTGAGGTATCGTGCAGCATGCAACACGTGCTCGAATGAATTATGGCCAGCCAGGAAAGTTTTTAGCTTTAATATGCCAGCGAGTGAGTGACCATCGTGGCCCAGCCGCCTGTCTCTGTGGGCCATCGTCTTCCTGGCCATCTTCTCGGACTAACGAACAGAATGCTTGCACGCTCTGGGCCAAAGTGGAGTATCTGGAGTATCTGTAGTATCTCATAAGTAGCGCAAACGAAGCTCTTACGCAATGGCATTATGGACCAGCGGACCTGCCAATGTCATAGATGACTCTCGAAGCGGGCAGCTTGTGGCGACGTCAATAATAAATAAATATGTGTCTATGCTGTGGCATGCCAGGACACTTGAGATGGCTGGACGGCTGGGAGGCGGGGTTTAGGGCAGGTAAGCAACTATAACACTCCATCGTCTGCGGGGCCAAACAATACGAGCATAAAACCCACGACCGAATGGGACTGAACAGAATAGAATTTTATTGCATAACCGTTTTGTGTGGTCCGTGTAATGAGGACATCAGAGTCCCTGACTCCCTGACATCTCCAACAGAACTGGACTCTGCCCGCGTACTAATGATGACACACATTTCGTATCTTGATCCCGTCCAAGGACCTCGGACTACGACTACGGGTGCTTGTCAAAATAAATTGAAGCACATGCTTAGGCGCTGCACAATGGCATTAACATTGTGATGTGTACTGGACCAGCAGCCAGGACCAAGGAGTTGGGTACACTCAAAAAATTATTTTTCTTAAATATATAAAAAAGAAAAATTTACTGTGCTTTAGAAATATATTCTATAAAGAGGAAACATTTTCTAAACTTCAGAAAAAATTCTCTATTAAACGAATTTTTTAGAATTTTTTTTCTGAAATGCAGAAAACTCCTTTTTTTTCTAAATTATAGGGTGATTTTTTCTAATCTTCCTTTTTTTATTTGAGGGTTAAAATCGCCATTGATTTTAGAAAAAAAAAGACTAAACTTTTCTAAAAACAAAAAAAAATCGCCGTCAAAATTATAAATATTTATACAAAATAGAAATATTGGTTTTCTAGAAAACAGAAAAAATGATTAATTATTTTTCTAACATTCAGAAAAAATGTGTCTGTTTTTTGAAATATTTTTCTAAAAAATTAAAAATGTAACCTTATTTGATCAGTTTCCCTTCTTTTACACTTTTTAGAAATTTTTTTTAAGCCTTAGAAAAAATTGTCTTAAATCGAAAAAAATTTCCTTTATTGGTAGCCTAGGGGTCTAACGCGTGCGTGCATGTATATGTTATTCAAGTTTATAGCCGCAAGTGTGAGTTCAATCCCACGTCGAGCCGAAAAACTCATGTTGTCTTTTTTTTTTTTTTTTATCCCTAATATTTACATATTAATAAAAAAAAATGTATTGCATTTTTTTTTAATCATGAGTAGTTATATTTTGGTAAAAATTATGTTTAGGTTCTTCAAATTTGAAACATTCAATTACTGTTACTATTAAACCATAATAAAATATATATTGGCATATAAATATTAATATTAATCATGAAATATTTACGAGCAAAATTAAATGAATAACTAGGGGGAATAACTAGAAGAGAGCCAGATCAATTTGACTAAAAAGAGGAGAACAAAATGTGAATAGACTTTGTACAGCGCCTCACGTGATGCTTCCGTGGCGCAGCTAGTAGAGTGCTTGACTGCAAACCGTGAGGCAAGCGGTTCGATTCCCGCGTGGGGCGACCCAAGATGTTTTTCTCAAAATAGTAAGTTATTGGGTTTTTATATTTATAATTTGTAATTTGTATACTCATTTCAGTTATTATTACAGTTCCAATTTGAAACTACAAGTGCATTTACATAAATGTATACATCATCCACCCATGTGCTCAATTAAAGGAAATTCGAATAATATGACAAACAAGAACGAAAAACAACAACAAAAGGGCAGGGAGGGGACGTGGCGTCACAGAAACAACCGGGCATTATTCCGATTCCCGAAGCCCGAAAAAAGATTTTTGTATTTTCTGGATTTGAGGATTTTTTTTGTTTTTTAGAAAATATTTGTCTATATTAAAAAAAAAACGTATTTCTATTTTTTAGAAAACCTTTATTTCTAAATTCTAAGAAATAATTTTTCTACTTTCTAGCAAGAAATTTCTAAATTGCAGTCTTTTTTCTTTTGATTAAAAAAAAAATGCCTTTGATTTAAGAAACCTACTTTCTTTAATATAGACAAAATCGCCAGTAAAGCAAATTCATAGGCGATTTTCTAAAACCAAGGGCGATTTTAGTCGATTTTTTTTTTGAGTGTAGATCCACTGCCCGGCTCCACTGGACAGTTCACAGACTGTGGGCGTTGACAAGGACTATCGGCGGTTATGATCTCTCGACTCGAATAAATTGTGTTCACTGGCTTAGGTCGTACAAATTGGCTGGCCAGGAGCCCTTCCCTTTAAAGAGAACTACTTACTTACCGTTCGGCAGCTCCCTTCGCAGGTGCCCCAGCTACCGTGGGCCAGTGCACCTGCAGGACCCCGTTCGAATCCTTTTTAATGAACTTCGACAAGGGTTTCGGTTAGCTGGAAGTTGATTGCCTCTCCACCCACATTATGTGGTCTTCAATCAAGCTGATTTCCCCTGATTAGGGGCTCTCAAGATTTGTCATAGCTCTTCAAACAAACGAACGAATTCTCGAAGCTGAAAACTACTGCTGTCTTGTATGCTTAATTATTTCATCAACGCTTGGTTTCATTTTTGATTGATGACCTGCACTAATTTGTCCCGAGAAAATGCAAAACAGCAGGGCCTCCGCAAAAACACGATACACGAAATTCAAATTCAAACACAGCTGTTCCGGCAAGTGCAATTGGGCCAAGTGCATCAGCTGCGGGGGCGTTGAAGCATCCAGCAAATAGATAATAAATCATAATTCACAGCTGAGTGGAAACATCAAAACAAAAATGACCCGCGCTTCGACATTTTTGGGCTTATTGAATGTGCATGCTCTACAGCAGAACCAGATTCAGAACCAGAACAGCGATTCCGTAGAGTTCTTTTCAAATGTCAGAAATTAAGTTATGACAGATGACCATCCTCCCCTCCATTTCCATCGCCATCGCCATCTCCATCCCGCTGGTCAGCTGTCAACTCATCCGCTGCTTTACAACTTTGGGCGCGTTCATAAATTTTTCAAAAGCTCCATTCATTTCGGGCTCTCATTTAAAGGGCGGTCCCCATATATAAAACGTATCCGAAAGCCAACGGCGAACGCAGCAACAATGGATGCGGCAGTAACATGATGGATTAGTTTTGAAAATGCCCGGCGTTTTTCTACTTAGTTTGATATTCAAGGTGGCTGGGGGAGGGGGAGGAGAACGCTTTCTGGCTGATGATAATCGCATCGTTTTTGTGAAATTGAGCTGTGAACTTGGTTCTCTCTGTTCGTTTGTTTGGTGGTTTTCGAATGTGTGTAAGATGATGATCCGATATGATGTGGGAATGGGCCCAGTGAAATTGACAATGCAATTAGATTAGGCAGTGGTGATAATTAGGAGCGACTGACATTCGAAGAAGGTAATTAAAATATTTATGTACTGAAAATATATCAAATAAATTGGTCTTTTGGTTGGAATTTTGTTGGAACATATTAAAATATCGTTCGAAAATATAAAGAAAAAATATTTTATTTATACTTTTTTCAAAATATTTATATATTTAAAAACTCGTCAGGTTATATTGAAGTAGAATGGAATCTCCAGAATCCCATTAATTCAGACTTTTCCAATTGGTTTTACGGGTGCGCAACCTGGCGGAAATTTAAAGAACTATGCCATTTTGACTGAGTTGAGTTTTATTTTAAAAAGGCAATGTGGTGGGTTCTATACCAAGTGATAAAAGACAATTTTTTGTATCAATAACTAGATGCCTTCCTTTCATTTTGCAAATTCCCAGACTAGATTTCCCGAGGATAACACTCTTAAGTGTCTCGTGAGTTGTGCCATGCATTTTATCACTTCAGTCAGACCGTATAATTGAACGTAAAATCGCTGAAGCCAAGCAAAACGGGCGGATGCAATTGCACATGTGCCTGCCACAAATGGTGACAACTATTTGCACAGTCGAATAACTGAGGCGTTCCCGGTTTTGTTGACTTAGGCACGCGGCCAGATGCAGATGAGCACGAGAATGCACTGCCAAAAAAAACCTCAAATAAAATAGAGGAAATATAAAAACATTTGAGACAACAATTAGAGGGCCAGATCAGAAAATAGGTGCTAATTAGCCAAGCGAATAATAGACGAAAAACTTCTGCCGACACCCTTTGAAAATATCTCGAATATTTAGGGGCGTTCACAATAATGAATGCAAAAGTGCTGTAAAAAAGAAATTAATGATGGTTCTTAAGGGGGGAAACGTTTAAAAAACGAATAAACCAATTAGGCATTATGCTAATTTTGAGGCGCAGCCCCGCCCCCCTGAAGACATCCCACTCATTCGTGGATCAACTTCCGGACTTGGTCCAAGTTTAGTTATTACTTTTTTAGATTTCCGCCTGGCAGCCAAGTCTAAACAAGATTTATGTTCGAGTTCAATTTGTAATATGTTTTCATTTTTTCGGTCGCCCCAAAGATTCTCTTTTTGGCCATATAATTGCTTCCAAAGGGGTTTTCGGTTTTCGGTTTTCAGTTTTCGGTTCTCGGCCTTTCGCTTTTGGGTTTGCGTCGTCGAGGTGTGTCTGCATTTTTATTTGGAGCACTTCAAAGTGTTCCGCTCTTTTGTCTCTGCGGGTTGCTGGTTGCTGGCTGCTCATCCTCCACAGTACGCGGCGATATTTTAGTTATTTTTCCATATTTATTTTCTGAACCGCTGCCCAGCAAACAAAGCACAGCAAAACAAGAACAACGACGGCGGAGGCAGCAACAGCAACACACATAATTAGTGTAATTAACGCTTTTTGGCTGAGTGCGTGCAGAAAATTGTGTGTGAAAGTGCGTGGCGCTCTTGGGATGTTTTTCCGTTTGTGTTTCCCCGATTCTCGATTCCCGATTCTCGTTTCTTGGGGCATTTTGTTTCCCATTTCGAGGGTTCATTCAACTGATTTATGAGTTCTATGCCATGTTTGCTGCAGCCTGCACTCAGTTTTTCTTCTTTCGGTGTGTTAATTTGTGAATAATCTGTGTTGCACGATATGCAACGGCACTTTTCTGCCAGTAATTAGCACGGCTATCGCTGGCCCAATCGTTTGGCAAATAAATAGAGCGATAAATGATAAGTCAGGCCCGGGGCAATCAAACGACTCCCGCAGCTGTTGTCTGTCATCGGGGAATTCGACTAATAGAAAGCATATATATTAATGCCCCATCGTCCAGGCAGGCGACTGCACCATAATGGCCCCTTGTGAGAAATAATTAAAAATGGAGCGGCGACAAGTAGGAACCCTATTTCGGGGACGACAAATATTAATTGCATATGAGTCCCGAGAAGCCGTCGCAGACATGAAAATGAGCAGCAATTAATATGCGTACTGCATTTTACTTTCCCGGCCCCCCTCTATATGTATTCAAGTCTCCCAGCTGAACACTCAAAGCAATTTGCAGCCAAGTCGCAGTGCAGCTCTAAACGAAATCTAATTTACAGTAACAACGCGCACTGCGCTGTTTCAAAACAACGAAAAAAAGAATTTCCCTTTTTGTCGCAACTGTGCTCCATTTTTCTATTTTTCCCTTATTTCATATTTTGTGTCTTTCTGCGGCAGCCAAATGCCATGGTATCATATCATGGCTGAGTGTCATAAGTTTGACAGCACACAATTTACACGTTGATGGAAAAGGATACTGGGAATACGGAATACAGAATACAGATCCAGATGCGCATGCAGATACAGATACGCGGTGAGGCTGAGAGGTGGAGAGCACTGGGAAAATAACCGTAGTTCTTTTCATAAACATTTCAGATTTAACTGCGGAATTCAGCTTTCATTATTGTCAATGTAATAAAAGAAAAATTTACTTTAAACAATAAACATAGTTTAGTCACATTATATACGGAAGTAAATAATTTTCGTAGTCATGGAATAAAATTGGAATTTTAAGCATTGATTAACTAAGTTTTTTTTTAAAAATGTTACACATTTTTTCTCAGTGGAGGCGAGAGCCCTGCGCTCGTCCACGCAAAGTGTGAAAACTCATTTGTATCAAATTTCCCATATGTGGAGCGGCGGGGAAAAAGGGACGAGGAGGGGATTCGGAAGGGCGCATCGCACACAAATTGATGTAATAAACTCTACGCGACTGCGGCGCTGACAGGACAAACTTGTCGAACGGGAGACTGACGATGACGCTGCCCTGTGGGGGTGCAAATCCAATGCTTTGCGGCCTATAGAACCACCCCCGAAGGCCCCCAAATCCCTCAAATCCCCGTCCCTGGCCAGTCAGTCACTCACTGAGTTTGACATTTTTGACACGGTTTGTAATTGACACTTGCACTTGGAGGAACAAAGTGTGTATCTCCATTCCATCATCACGTGCATGGAAATGATTTATTTCATCACTTGTCTTGTTTGAGTAGAAAGATTTGATATGATGGAATAAGAATCCAAGTTACCAATGTAAAATTAACTTTGTTACCATTTTGAAGGGGGCTTCTAAGATTTGTCATTGATAAGCATCAATTGAATTCGAAGTCTTAAATCGAGACTGGAAAGAAAACTGTACCAACTTCAAACCCACGAATTACCTCTTTCACTTAACAAACACATAAAAAAAGCGCAGTATATTCCCTGGCTGTAATTTTTACTGTTTCCTTGTCGCGTTTAAAAGCACTTCCAAAACTCCTCCCCCATTGCCCAGGGCAATCAGTCAGGATAAAAACACGGCAAATGCCTGCAAATTGTCAAAGTAAAACTCGCTACTTTGGCTAATTAATGGATCTGCTGCAGACGGAATACTCCCTAGGCGAAATGCGATGGATGGAGCTCAGCTGGAATTCTGCGTAAATGCCAACTCAACGACGCCCCAGTAATGGACAGGTTGGAACTCTGGGGTGTGGAGCTTGAGGGATTTAATTAGGCCAGGCTAAGAAGTCCGGCCCGTGGGTCATTCATTTTGGGGATTTTTTTCGTTACTTACCATGGTCGCCCCAAACAACCCACTGAATGCGACTGCAAGTGAAACTCACTTATCGCTGATGGCGATTTCTGCTCCTCGAGTGATCCAAAAGAACACTGAAAACCATTTTGGTATGCTTAGATAAAGTCACAATATTCAACATAACAAAAAACCATTCATATGAAAAATCGTCAGGAAATTTGTTTTCATATAAACGATCTTCAAACATTTTACTGAAAGTTTAAAAAACATTTTCGTAATTTTAATAAGTTTTGATGCTTCTTAAAATATTTTTAAAATATTTTATCGGAATTTTACTTCAAAGTTTTAATTTTTTATAATTATTTCAAATCGTTGAGATATGAAGCTGAGCATAATCTATTCTTCTGAGTGCATTGCCTTACAAGCCTGATTATTGATCGGCTGCAGAGCGGGAAGTGTTGGGATCGGGAGCCATTATGTTTCCGCTTTGGTGATTCGATTCAATTGGAAAGCGCTTGCGCATGCGCGCACCTTTAATTTGGCCAAAAGAGGCCGAGAGGCGTTGCAGTTGCAGTCGCATTCGCATTTGGGCTTACTTGTCATTTGATTAATGAGACCACGCTCAGCCATCGATCTCCATTTAGCGGGGCAGTCAAAGAGTGAATAATGGGGGCGTTCCCAGTTTTACCAGGTACAGCGAGGTATACGTATATGCACTGTATATAGCGAGGTGAGAGCCCCTTTTAATGGCGTTCTAATTGCACAAGTGTGAGGCTGACTGCCTTCCCATGTTTTCCCCCTCTTTTTGAGCTGCCATGTTGCCAACAACCGATGCGTGAAGTTTTCAGTCTTATGTATGTACAGCAGACAGAGGACTGCAGAGTGGCGGGTTGAAGGGGCGTGCCCAATGACCAGTGACATGTCTTAACTGGCCAATACACAAAAGCCAACGCAACGCGTCACACGAGACTTGAGCCATTGTCCAGTTTCAGGCTTCACTGCTGGTGATTCGGTTTTCAGGACGCGAATTGCAACAAAACTTCAAGTTGCAGCTGCCCGTCGACTGCAACTGCGCGTTGCAGTTGTCTTTTAAGCCACGTTTAGGGCTAAAATGTGCAAGAGGGAAAAGCTGATGAATATTATTTGAAATCAATTAAAGAATATAAAGAAATATTTTAATTATTATACCATTTACTTAGAGAAAATGCAGGATAATGTCCTTTTAAAGAACTACAATTTCATTTAAAAAATCAAAATAATTTAAGATCATCAGCCAGCTTTCCACTTGTTCATTCTAGTGACACTTTTCCCCATCATGCTAACGGTAACCCCATTCCCAGGGATCAGCCCAATGCGAAAGTTGTGTGCCGAAAATTTGTATTTCCCGATTCTCACTTGTATTGATCTGTAATTGGCTGCAGGGCAATATCTCGGCACTATATCACTGCTGTCTCGATTAATGACAGCTCATGAACTAAGCCACAACTAAATTGTCGCTGTGACTGTGCCATCCCAAGGCACTAAACTAGGTCCCTGTGCTGGCAGTCCCGGTTGTGCGCCCAGTTACCCACTAACACAGACCGCAGCTGACAATTAAGATGCACATACATAGATTGCAGACGGAGCGGAGCAGGAGTCTCGGCCACATCCACCTCTCAGGCACCGACTTCTGCTGCGATGGCACCTTTTATCCAGTCCAATCCAATCCAATCCTAGACCATCCCATACGCAATTTGGGCGAACTGACAGTCGGGACTAAAGAGCCAAGCGGATGTGGCGAATGGGGCGAGAAAGTAACGGAAAAATTCAGCAGCGACGACATGCAACCAACAACACACGAGTAAAGCAAAATGCACTGAGAAAAATAATGATTTTTAGTAAAAACTTAAAATTTTTTAACTAATTTAAATGAGGAAAATAGTAAACTGGAAAAAGGGATATTTTTCTAAATTTCTGTAAATATTTTAAAGGAATAAAAGTAAATCAATCGACAAAAAATACATACCAATTACCAATATTATGTGTAGAATAGTTACTCTAGAAACTAATCAAAAATCTATTGTTCATGATTCCTTTCGATTAGTATTAAACTTTCTTAGTACCTTGACAGAGGGAATTTCCTCTCCGCTCGAAAATCTTTCTAGTATTGACAACCTGAATATTCGGTGCGATAAGACAGATCACAGCCATCTCACAGACCTTTTCGCATAACTCCCCTTAGGGATCTCCAGAAAATTATCAAAAAATTCACTGTGTGGTAACTCTCGAATTGGTAGACACCAGGCAATTGCGATTCGTGTCAGAGTTGTGTGGAAGCTGGGGGAAATTGCGCAGGCGCACCTTTCGCCACGGAGGGAAAAACAGAGACAATTGTCGCCCCATCGCCATCGTAAATCGTGTAATTTTCCCGGCGACCGAAGACTTTTCCTGTGAACACTTTGAACTCAAAGCTGGGCCTAGTGGGCGTTGAAAGACGATGGAAAAGCCTTGCCAGCTTTTAATTGATTTGTAGTTGTAGCTGGTGTTGGTGTTGCTGTAACCGCAGTAACTTGTAATTGCCTCGGGTTCCAGTTGGGTTTCGACGTGGAGCTGGGTTTCGGGAGTTGCAAGTTGGAAACTGGGAACTAGGAGTCGCATTAGTCATAAGTGCGCGGCTTGCAACGTCAAGGAATTCGCAGTGCAATTTTCCGCTTGCCACTTAAATGTTTCGGGGTCTCCGAATGCTAAATTATTGCCAAATCATTAACTCGACCAGTCGAGCATATGGTCGATCGGTCCGCCAACAATTTTGCTTGATAATTTATTGGCACACAGCGCACAACGACATCAATCACTTTGGTTGCCTGGCTTTGCTTTTCGGTGCGCTTTTCAATGCAACTTTTCCGCTGAATGAAAACAAATGTTCGGTATTGCCGCCAAAGTATGTAAAGTTTTGTACTCTCTCCTTCTTTCTGCCCCTCCGTCTCGCTTCCACAATATACACTATAAGCAACCGGGTGAGTGAAAAAATCAACAATCAAATTAAATATTTATGTATCCAATTCAGTCATAACTTTGTACTTTTACCCAAGTAATTGACATGATTAATTGAATGATGAATTATCGATTAGTGCCAAATTTTGGTTAGAATTTATTTAAAAATACGTTAGTATTAAATAAGCCTGTTTTAGCAAACCCCTCTCATTAAGTGAAAGTTTATTGGTAAATTTATTAATTTTTTTACATAAGACATTTTTATAATATGATAAATTTTTCTATTACATTATTATTTTAAAATTTAAACCTTTTTTAGAAACCTTCGACTTATATGCTAGATTCATTTGAAAGTTATACATAGTTAAAGAACCACTCAAAAAATAACTTACAAAATTCTACAAGGCGTGTAACTATTTCAAGAAAGGAAATGAGTTTTGACAAATTATTATTTTTGAGAGCATAAGTACTTCGACCTGACTTTTTGATCGATTATTGCAGCCGCTTGCTGTTTCTGTTACTGTCGTGGGTTTTGTGCTAATGGTTTTGCTTTTGATTTCAACATTGTTTTGTGGGCCATGTGGAGCTTGGAGCAGGCCCGACCCAAGCCAATGGCCCCATCCCCATCCCAAGCTTATGGCCAAAACCCAGCCCCGTTCAATCTCTCCGGAGAACCTGCTTTATTGATGATTGCTCTCGCTGTTGACAGCACAAAGGCAGCTCGAAACTTACCCTTATCCTGAAACACTCCAGTCCCAGTCCCAGTCTCCAGTCGCCAGTTGCCCCTCCTCCGGGGTCGTTGTGATTTGACTTACTGCTCGAGTTGAGTTGCAGTTGGACCGACAAACAAAAAGCGCATTTGCATACAGTCGAGGCTGGGATCTTGGCTCTTGGCTTTGGGCTCTGGGCTGACCAAAAATGGCAGAAGCCGCCATGCAAATGAGAGACCTTCTTCAGTGGCCAGATCCGCATCCATCTCCCGTAATAAAGTGATATGCGTGCTCCGAAACAATGGGGTATAAAATTAGCATAATAAAAGCCAAAGGCCAACGCTCGAAGAAAGTGCAGCTCTCTGCGGAGCACTCAATCTCAGGGCCAGGTCATCTCGAACTGAGTTTCAGCTTGCCCATTTGGAGGGAGGGGGTCGGAGGGACTTCGCGAAATCAAAAAGAATGCCAAGCAGTACAAAATATCACAAAAAAGCCACTGGCAACCAAAGTGTTACACGCATTTTAGTCACGCGCAGCCAGTTACGTGCTCCGGCCATTGGATTCAGCATAGGAGTCGGAATCAGCATCTCGGCCAGAATCAACAGCCGCCAGTTGCGTGCGAAGCTCGGCCAAGGACTTTGGGCCACTGGGTTCGGACATGACACAGTTATGCGATTTGTGTAACCGAGAATTATGTGTCAAAGCTGCAAAAGTGACAATGAGACAGTCGCTCTTTTTGCTACTTTGCCGCTTGGCTGTTGACAAGAAAAACGAGCTGGCTAGAAGTGGCTGGAATGCTGCCACGAAATCAGAATGCACTTCGGGAACACATTAGTTTGGAAATCTCAAGGAAAAAACATATTTAAATGAAATATACTGGGAGAAACAACCCATTCTGCTTTTATATAAAATATTTGGTTTATCGGATTTTTGGGAAAAACTATTAAAATGTAAAGCTAACTAAAATAAATTTGGCATTCTATATCATTACATTTAAATCTTTAAGAAAATCCCTACGATGGATCATGGTATTTTATAATAATAACTTTAATCTTATATTCGCTATGCTCCCAATTTGGTAAGGCGAAAATTCTGAAATTATGCGTAACAACTAGCTTGCCATCAATATCAAAGCTGTTTTGTATCTGGACCTCGCTTTTCCATCGGCTGTCTGTCCTAGTCTCTTTTTCTGGGCAGTCGCCGGGAGTGGAAAACGGCCTGGCCAACGGGCCCACAATAAACTTGGGCCAAAATATGGGCGGCTCAAACGACAATGGGCAGTCGGTTGGTAACTGGGCAGCGACAGACGTGAAATGCCGTTCCATGGTCGTGGATAGCCTGGCTATCGCCACAAGACCCGGCCAAGACAACTGATATGCAAATTGCTTGGCCGGGCTTCGAGTGACAAACCCAGCAAAGAGCAGCGGCCAGGGAGGCTGATAAATCGAAAACGAAACAAAACAGCCACTTCAAATGGGTCAGAGCGTGGTCCACGAAATTACTGGCACGGGGTGTGGACTGCAGTTTAATTACGGAGACCGGTCCACGAAAGGATCCATGATATGGGATATGGGAGTGCAATATGAAATTGAAAGTCGCCAAGCAAACAGTTAAAATTGCTAGGGAAAATGGAAGTGGGCCTCCCGGAAAATACTCTTTAACTAATGAAAATAATTGAAATTAAATGAAAAGCTAAAGCTAAAACTATAGAAAAGGCTTGGTATTAATTTAAAGTTTTTATAATTCCATAAGCACACTTTTTCACTCCATTTTTTTAATATTTTGTCATTTAATCACTAATAGATTTTGTTTAATATTTAATATTTTGTAATTTACACGTAATATTTGAATTTTTAGCGACGATTTTACAAAGAATATATTATTTTCGGTTAATACTTTAGCGTTTCCTAATTTCTTCAATTATTTTAAGCCCTCTGTAGCGCCTTAAAGGATGTCTTCCTTTATCTCCAAGACCCTGTAGTAGAGTATTGCAAGGAGAACTCGGTTCCCCGCAGACCAGTTGCAATTGTTCGTCTAGGTGTCCGCAGCTCTGCGTCATTTTCCTGTCCCACTGGCCGACGACAACTGGCGAAAAGAGGCCTCCATCTGCGGCGGCGAGCCGCTGTGTGTGTCATTTTGTGGGTGGCGGTGGGTCAGTCAGTGGGCCCTGGACCGTTGGCCATTTCCAGCTGCCGCTATCACATTTGCTGGCCATTTGTTGCGCCATAATTTGACTCGCACAGTCCAGAGGCTGCTCTAATTAATAGTGGGTCGTTGGCTGTGGGCTCGATTTTTATCGCCGCCTTTAAACAATTTATGCCCCGACTGGCCGACCATTATGGATGGCCGCCCTTTTACCCAAACAGTGGGCCGCATTGATAACGAATTCCAAACATGAAGCGTACCCCTATCATGTGCATTTTAGATGAGGCGGCTGGATGGATGTGATGGCCGCATTTCCCCCAAATTTTCGTAAATTGAAAATGGCCAGGCCGAAGATTAAACGAAAAGCATTTCGAATTTTCTCCCTCGCAGCGGAAATATTGAATTGGTTTGTGGAATGTTTTCATTATGCGCTCGAAAAGCGAAAAAGAACACCTTTTTTCGGCTTCTGCGTTAAGTGGGCAAGGATGTGCGGGCCGAGGACCCGGAACGTAGAACCCGGAACACGAGCCATTTAAAATGGATTATTGGCCGTGTTGAAAACGTGTCTCCGGGCTGAGGTGACTGAGGTGGCCAGATCAATGGGCCAAACGCCACTCCGCGGGGGTCTGGGCCACACCCGTTATTTGGTTATTCGTAATTGGAAATGCAATTTGCCAATCGCATTAAATGGCCAGCAATTGTCGTCGCGCACAGTGGCAATTTGACAAATTTTTTATTGTTTCCAACATTGGCCATAAAACGATATTAATACCTCGATGCCATTGTCATTGGCGATCGGACTGGCGACGGAGACTTATTGCTGACACGACTGGCCATATCACGATGGGGCCAATAATTGTCGAATGATAATTAACTGACTTTATGATCGCGCTTTATTTAATTAAATGCGTGAAACCAGTTATCATTGCGGCCGCTTTAAGCTCTTTACCACCAGTTATGAATTCTTAAATCAGTAGATAATCTCTTATCGTTAAAGCTTAAAATAATATTGGGTAACTTATGAATGGTTTAGAATGGGTTAATTCAGGTCATTTTAATTTCATTCTTTTTTAAATATTTAAACATTTTTTGTCAATGCCAATACTTAAATATTTATTTGATATTTACATAAATTCTTATTTTCCATAGAGAAAAGGAAATTATAAGGTATTCACAAAGAAAAAATGCTATTAAGAATTTTTAAATACAATTAAACATTTTCATATTCTCTTAAAAAATTAAAGTTCTCTGTTTTATTAACTAGATTTTATATTCCTCCGTGTCCTTGTTAAGATAACCCCATTCTTAAGCCAATTAAGCGTTATCCTTCGCCCCACTGGGCACCACCAACCACCCAGAAACTGCAGTTTGGAGATACAATAAATGCCCAACTGCGATGGGCTGTCAATTGCGGCGCCCGGGAAATATGATAAATCAATATCTGTGCGGTTGCATACTACTTTTGAAAAGGCTCCAATATGCATTCGCCAGATATGAATATAAATTAATATTTGTGCATATTTAAAGGTTGGGAGAACAGAGGGTTTCCAGCAAGGTGATTGGTAGGAATAAAGGGGTTCCGCCGCGGGACTTTTGGCTGTGACTCAGTTCTGGGACCGCCTGCTGGGAACAGACAAGCTATCCGGAGTCCGGATCAGGCGGCCTTTGTTTCTTGGCGTCTTTTGAATGCATTATATAACACCTACTCGGTGACAGGCGTAAGGCGTGGATTTCGATCCCCCTACAACCTTTCAGGGGGGTGTTAAACAGCTGTCCGCCGGCTGACTGGTGTTCTATAAATTTCCCTGATTGATTTTTATTGAAACGGGGCGCAGCTTGAGACCTGCTGACAATTGCATAAATATAAATATTTCTCTCCTCATGCGGGTTCCAATTTCAGCACTGCCAGGCTGCCAGGCGATTTATGAAGTGACAAAGGTAGGACTGGGCAATACCAGTTTCCCGCAGACGCTGCTGTTGAGAAATTAATAATTTCATGGGCAATTTTTAATCTAGTACGTGATTTAATTCGCTGCCCGGCCAGCCAGTCAACGGGTTGTGTGCAGCAACTCAGGGGGATCCACAGCGACTTTAAATACAATTTAGATGCTGCCTGGTCTAGCCCCAAGTTAATTTGCAAATGGCTTTCCAGGCTACCGGCCACGTCCTGTCCCGCCGTTGATTGGCCACGTTTACGAAATTAGTCCGCAGCGGGGACGTTGGCCGTCATAACTTAGTCTCCGCCGATCCGGCTTGCTTCTGCACTGGCAGCCACTCCAGATGATAAAGTGGTGCTCCCTTTTCCTCCCCCTTCTCCCCTGTTTTGTGTACGGTGTAAGCCGAGACAATTAACCCGGCTCGGGGGTTCCAGGTGTAGGTGGCTCACCCACCCACTGTTACTTAGCCCCTCGAGTGGACCAGCTACCTGTATTCGACTCGCAGTTGCACAACTAACTGGCGACAACATTAAGCTGCCGGTTATATATGGTGTTTACATCCTAATGAAAATGTATGGAGTGTTGCGTATAATTAAATTAAAAACAAGAGAGAACGCTATAGTCGGGTTGGTGTCCCGACTATCTAATACCCGTCACTCAGCTAAAGGGAGTGCGAACGCTGTACTCGGGTTGGTGTCCCGACTATCTATTGGGGCTAAAGGGAGTGCGAGGGAGATAGATATATAAACAATTTTGATTGCGTATAACTTTTTAATGAATGGTCCGATTTGAAAAATGTCTTCTACATTTCGATAGGTATTAATAAACACTATAAAATGGCGTTTATATATTTTTAAAATCTTAAAAGATGTGGCCTCCAGACACATTTGAAAATCGTTTATGGCGATTGTGGGCGTTAGGGGGGCGTGGCACCTCGATGAAACAAACTTGCGCTGCGTAGGAAGCCCAAGAATATGTGTGTGAAATCTCAACCTTCTAGCTTTTATAGTTTCCGAGATCTCAGCGTTCATACAGACAGACAGACGGACAGACAGACAGACGGACAGACAGACAGACGGACAGACAGACGGACAGACGGACATGGCTAGATCGACTCGGCTAGTGATCCTGATCAAGAATATATATACTTTATGGGGTCGGAAACGCTTCCTTCTCCCTGTTACATACTTTTGCACGAATACAATATACCCTTTTACTCTACGAGTAACGGGTATAATGATTATATTAAATAATTGTATAATGCTATAAACAGTAATGTAGCCATTAATATCATTAAACAGTTCGAAAAAAATGAAAAAACTTTGAGTATTCGGTATATTGCGTTGTAAGGTTTAATTAATTGCATATTTTGTAGTACAACAAATATATCAACCTAAAAAATAAAATATAAAGAATTACTTTATCAAAATACAAAAAATATCGATACTCTGAAAATTATAAATTGTAAAGAAGGAGTTTAATCTAGTCTAGAATCGTAGGAATATTCTCCTAATTTTTAGTTTTTAGTTAACGATGAGTTGCCTTAGCGATCACAGAGGGCTGAACTGCGGCAAGTCAACAAGATAGTCTGCATTTTTCGAAAGCCAACCAAAACACTCTTCCACAAACCAAATGAACAGCTTACCTGTGAATGAAGTCATCAATGCTGGCAAAAAGAATACCGTACCTGTTCGAACCACTTCGCATTCCAGTGGCATATCCCAACTCACAATCCGCTCGAGGAGCCGTCACTTCACAGGAGCAGGAACCGCACGTATGCATAAAGGATTTTTATTTGCCTTCGCCTGCGTGCCCCGCCACCTCAACGCGCGTACAATGGGCTTTCGCCCACTTGTTTTGTTGGCCTGCCCGGATTGGGAGGCCGAAAAAGCGGAATCTAACATGGGGGGTTCGCAATGTAATCCTGTTATTTGGCCGAGTGCAGCAATCAGCCACGTGAACAATTCAAACCAACCAACAGCAGCCGCACAGTTGCAAAAATTCAGGTCCACAATTTTTGCCAAAGGAAATGGTAATATTAATTTGCATACTGTTGTATTTAAAAATTAAATTATTTAATATTTCGATTTAATTAATATTAATATTAATTTGCATACTGTTGTATTTAAAAATTAAATTATTTAATATTTCGATTTAATTTCAATCGATTCAAGATATATTGGATCTTATAAGATCCTATAAGAACCTTATGTATAGACCATTTAATTTAAAGTTTTATGAAAGAATTTAATATGGTTTAACGTTTAATACTGAAATAAGAGTACATATATGTTAAGAAAAATCTAAGAAAGTTATAAGCCTAAATTATAATTGTGTTAGCATGTGCTTAGAAAGCGTTTTCTCCTTGGAAACAAATATTTTAAGCAATGTAAACGAATCTCAAAAATCGGGATTATTAACATAACTTTTTTTTTATGAATATATCGTCAACTGGAACAAAATTTTTGCGCCGTGCTGCAGCGTCAGTTCCGGAATTTGGATTGCGGCTGTGCATTTTTCGATGGCCCCGGCACTCGAGTGGCATACCGGACTCGAGAGTCATAAGCGCATCACAACGGTAAATGCCACATATAGCATATGGCGGATCTGCTCGGAAAGGGCTGGCATAGAGACCAGTCCAATATGCAGTAAAAGATGAGCTGGCTCACTTCGTTTCGACGGCGATGGGTTCAGGGCAGAGCAGGCCAATTAGAGCGGGAGAAAAGTGCCAACTCGACGTGAACGTGCCGTTAATGCTAGGCCTCCTCCCGGCAGATGCAGATACTCACTTCGGAGTCCCCTGGCCAGGCCATCCCATCCAGTAGGCGAGCACTCTGACGCTCCAGTTTGCATTGAGCCGCCGGCCGAATGTTTCGCGCTAATCGAGTTGTTACATTTACGAGCCAAACCAGGCAATCCAGGCAACCGCCAAGACGAGAGCTGCCTGCCAAATGTCAAGAGTTCAAACGCCTTGAACTTGAAGCAAAAACGTGGCCAAGAAGTGGACGTGGGCCATGAATGTGGGATGATGGAGGCAGCTGCGGTGGGTGGCGGATGGGGGGAGCAGCCAACACCAACCTAAACTGCAGTTTATGGCCTTTGCTATTATATACCCTTTTTAAAAAATTATTCTCTCCTTATATATACCTTTTATTACGAGCTGAAAGTTGGCATGTGATTGTGGAAAATACTTAAAGTTCTTCTTATTTTGGCAGTTCAATTTAATTAAATAAATACATATTTTAATGAGATAAGATATTTACTCCATAACTGGTTTTATTTTTAGTTAATAATACTAAATTAAATAAATTGAAAGAGTAAAACCGCTAAACCAATTATTAAGCTCGTTATTTTATAATTTACATCACAATATTCTCCAAAGAGTAAGCTTAAATGCGTTAATTTCATAAAACGGATTTAGATAAAGAAATTTGCAAGTTCTTGAATTTTTTTTAAGGTGCAATTTTGAACTCTTGAAAAACAGTTTCAACTATAAAGGAAAAGTGCTTAAATTTTTAATTTCTTTATTCTTTTAAGAATGTTCTTATTTGATCGGTTTTTTGAAAGAGTATTCACGATTCGTCCAGGCTACTTCTAACTTCCCACTGACTGCAGATCTGTGGTCTCTGGACTTCTCCGACAATCGCGATCGCAGCGTGCGCATGCGCGACGCTTCTGCCTGCGGGCCAATGGACAACGATGGCTGAAATGCAGCCACGGCACAGCTTGAAGTCGGTCGGCCAAGTAAGAAATCATAGAGAGCGGCCATTTGAGGCCTTTATAAATGCTGAGAGGTGTTAACTGAGCGCTGCAGTTTCGCGCAGTGTAGCAGCCGCAGCGGCCCATCAACGCCGCTGATTATGATGCATGGCCACAGGACACAGTGGGTTAAGAGTTAAGAGCTGGGAGTTAGGAGGAGGAGTGAGAGGACCTCGACACAGAGCTGCGTGCGAAGCCGACTGGAGTGGAGCACATGTGGCGATGTGAAAGAGATGCCGACGCCGCGATGAACCGACTTGGACTGTCTTGGCCGGATTCCCGAGGCGGATTGCTGCGGACATAATGAAGGCCCCCCCGGCCCCATTATCCACCGACTATGAGGCTATGGCCTTTGTCTAATTACATAATGCAATGCAAATTGCCGCGACCACGCCCCAGTTTCATATCCATTTGCCGCAATAATGCCGTTTAACCCCAGCCAAGACCCCGGGGACCACCCAAAAAACGGAAAAAACCAGTGCACTCGATTGCCAAGCAAAGCCAATGAAAACAAATGGCAAATAGAAATAGCAAACAATGACAGACCGTCGTCGTCTAGGAATATAAAATTGTGCAAAAATTTGCACACTCAAATGGAAATGCTGGGGAACACGAGAAACGACTCTGAACCGAGAGCTTTGCCCGAAACCTTGACGTTCTAAAATGCCAATTATAACTAGCGCAAATACGAATAAAAGTACAAATACAAATACCCGGCCGACACAAAAGCCAACTCCATCCAGCTCCGAGCGCTCTCTTGGCCAAAAACAAAAGTCCACTTGGCTGTGGCAGTTTTTGTATTTCATCAACGGTTTTTCCATTATGCTGCAGGCCATAAAAAATATTTGTTTGGGGGTTGCGGCCTGCAACTCGGGCCTCGATGAGGCATTAAGGTTTTCTCAGTTGATTTGTCAGAGCGGCGGAGTCGTGACGGGGATATTCTTGTTTAGAGCCTATAAACTTGATTTGTGGAATGACATTTGTGTAATGTCCGACCAATAACTTGCGATGGCCCAGGAATGTCCGATAGAGGGGAAATAAATATTAAATTTGCGCCAGAAAAAATATTAAGTTCATAATTGGCTCAACTTAATAAAGGCACTTGAGATAAGCCTATCAGTTTTTTATTTGTAGTGCACTTGAAAAGGCTTGACTGCAGATTGAGATAAAAAATTATGGGCAAATATTGGTTGGTTTATTCTTTGTCTGGTTTAAAACGATAAAATGATTTAATTTAAAGGGTAACCCTTATTCGACTAGGGGTTTCTTGAATTTTCCCAGTGACCCACCTTAGTTGGAGATCCGTGCAACTTTCGGCTCACATGAGTTACAGTTACAGTTCAAATATCGACAGTGGTGAACTCGTTAAATATTCCTCGGTTTGGCCAATTGAAATTTTCGCATTAATCGTCCAATTCCCCCAACTCTGGGCCCGTAATTGCCAATTGTTTGCCGAGCAGAAAAAATCCGAGTTTTTGTTTTGCCTAATTGAAGTTGCAATTATTGATTGGATGCAAATTGATTGGCAATTGCTGGGTCGCTCTGCACCTGCTGCCACCTGCAAAGTCGGCTAGCTAATGAGGCCCACAAAGTGAGGCTGGGGAACGGGAACGAGAGCACTCGAGAGTCTCGACTCCGGAGCCAGGAATCCGCAAAATGATGTAATTCAAAACTCCCTGGCAAGGGTCCTCTGGCATTGTGTTTCTTGACAAATTTTCCGCAAGCGGTTGGTTGGGAAATGGGCAAGTGAAAAGCGTTCTTTGCGTGCCGGCGGAAGCCGACAGATGCGTATGTAAATGATAGCCAGGCCACAGAAAGCCGGCAGGATAGCATGCCACTTTGCCGAGATATATCTTCTATATGTATATATGTGGAATATCGTGCGTGTCTGGCATGGCGAAGTTTCGTTTGTCTGGGCGAAAAGTTTTCCCTGCAGTTTGCGGAGCAGTCGAAATTCTTATGTTAATTGTTGGCATAGGTGGAAGTAATAAAACATTTTCGTAACATTATCAAGTAGCACAAGTTGCGAGGCGAACAGCGGGTTATCTGAAAGGCTAATGAGCTGCACTCCAGGATGAGTGGGTGCCTCGTTCAAAGTTGAGCTTAAATTACATTTTAATGACGAGCGTGCTTAAACGGTTCAACTTAGATCTGGCATTGTCTTGACAAATCCGACTTTATTATATTTATGCCTTGTCTAACTCTAGCAATACCAAATCAAATCTACTTCGAATGCAAAATTCAAAAATTCAATTCCCCAGCAGCTGCAACATTGCCATTATTGTTATTGTCAATGGTTATTAAAATGTTTTACAAATGTTGCTGTCCGCACGGCGATTAACTGACAAAAACCAGAACCGGACCGTGGGGTAATAACATATAAATGCCTATCGCAAATGCCATGTACCATGTAGCCATGATTTGGCCAAAGGAAATTGCGCATTCGCCGCGTTGACCCACATGGGCATGAAACGCACAAAAATACCCGAAACATTTAGCTCTACAGTTCAAGAGGGAGCGGGGGGTTGGAAAATTATTGAAAATGCAATTGGCAAATACAATTATGAACTAGCCCCGCTATTTGATTTTCCACTAATCGCAAATTTTAATTGAATACTTGGCGATTTATCGACGGGACTTTAAGTTGCGTGCTCTCGGCCTGAATTCGAATTTATTTGCTACCGAAAATTGGCTGGCTTTTGATTGATCCGCCAGGTGATCCAACGTCGATTACCTCTCTTTCTCCTCCCCTCGATTTTCCGCATTTTCCGCGTTTTCCAGTCGTGCCCAGCCATCGCCATCGCCATCATCATCATCAGCAGCCGACGAGTGCAGTAATCGCCTGCTCAGATCTTCAAAATCCCCCGCTCCATTCGGCCTCCGGCAGATACAGATTTATTCGCTGCGGTCTGGTTGGAAAGTGAAAGGATTTACATGGCTGAGGTGGCCCAGCATTTTATTGGCCGTTCGGCTTTCGTTACCCTTTTCCACTTGATTGAGTCGAGTTGAGTTGAGTTGAGTTGAGTTGAGTTGAGAGTCGCTTGCATGTCAAATTAATTGATCACCCTGGCTCCAGTGACGTGTTAGAAAACGGTGGAAATGTCGGCAGGTGTCGGATAATGGGCATCCGATCAGGTGTCTCCCGATTCGGCCCACTGTACCGCCGCTTTTTCGGGTACTTGCTGCTGATTGAAAATGAAAATCGTCTGGCTGGCCATTTGGCATTTGCCGAACAAGCTCCCAAAGTGAAAGTGGGCTAAGCCGCCCGCTCTTTGGTCCCGAATAGACGCCAGATTTATGGCTGCCATTATCTAGGGTAAACGAACAGTTAATCGCCGCAATAACATATGCCAATCAGGTGGAACTGTTTGTTGGCCAAGCCCGCGCAATGAATAACCCATTTGCAGAGCCATTCATCGAGTTGATGAATGAGGACTTAAGATAAACACTCGAGATGGCTAATACGATGGGTAATTTGATTTCCATTGAATTGCATTTCAAAAACACACTTAAAATTCAGTTGAAAGGCATTCAGAATAAATCGAAGGCAAGCTGCAGACTAATTCGAGTAAGTTTACACATTTAGAAATATATCTTTAAAACGTTAGGATAGGTTGTGTGTTTTGTGTGTCACAAAGCATTCTAGGATTAACATTTTATATTAATTTATCACTACTTTAAAACCCCCTTTTCTTAAGACGAAAAATATCATCATAACTTGTAACATTCGTTCTTTAATTGTGTTGCAACATATTTCTACATTTTCATAAATCAGATTAAATAAATCTTCCGTTCGACTTTGTACGTTTTCATTGTCACGAGGAATTTCTTTATTTTTATCAAAGAAACCGCAAAGTATTTACTAATAAAATTGATAGAACTTACATAAAACAAATACCATACCTGTATGCACAGCTATTCCAATCACAGTTCAATATTTTCCACATTATCGATTTCAGCAGCTGCGTAGCCATAACCCCAATTGGGCTTTTCAAACGTGAGCCCAACTCAGTTGTGTCACCTCCTTAGCCAAGTGTCAAAACGGCGACGTGCTGACAAATTTCTGAGGCGTATCATTGGCGTATTAATTTGTATCGTTTGCATAATTTCCATATTTATTCACTAATCACTAGCGTCAGCCTGCTATTTTGGCCCTACCCAAAAAGGCAGCCATGGGTGCATATTAATTTCCATCATAAATTACCAAAAAAAGCGAAGACTTGTCATAGACCCAAAAAGTATATAAGCGAATGCTGAAAGAGTAAGAATCCGACTGGCATTCATAATGCCCCCAGTCGAAATTCTAAGGCTGTGTGTGCCAGCATGTCTATAATATATTAAAATTATATTTCATTTGCAATTGTCGCCAGCAGTTGGTGCGGAGCAAGAAGTAGAAATCTGTCGACCGGCGTTTCACATGAGCCATATTGCAATCGTTTTTAACTCTGGGGCCTTTGTTTGAAACATAATAAATGTCGGCCGGGGAGCTGAGGCCCCCCAAGTGCCACGCCCAGCCAACGGGTTGAAATTTATGCCACATACGAGCCTTTATATGAATTGTGCCTTGTCAGCGGCTAAGCGGGTCCAAAATTTTTATGTGTGAATTTATATGCGAAACATTTTCAGATTGCCACCAGAAATGATTTAGCCGAAAAATGTTTCGCGCTTTGCAAATGACATTTAATGGGCACTTTGGCTGGGGCCAGTTAGATTGAAAATGTAATCAGAGTGGGTAGACCTCATTTCACTAGATCGTTTTCACGGCTTTGATTTATGACGGCCATTGCAGCTCGTTAAGTTTGCATATATGATATATTTTCCTTCAAAGTATCATGACTAGCTAAATATTTATTTTTCTTACTATTACTAAACTACTTAGCTGTGTTAATAGTAATACAGTGGCTGCTCTAAGGCGAAATCTATCTATAAAACAAGAGAGAACGCTATAGTCGGGTGCCCCGACAATCAGATACCCGTTACTCAGGTAAAGGGAGTGCGAGGGAGATCGAGATAGAAACTTTGAACACGCATAACTTTTTAACGAATGGTCCGATTTGAAAAATTTCTTCTACATTTCGATAGGTATTGATAAACACAATAAAACTGCATTTTTACTTTTCCGAAATATTGAAATTTTTAAAATCGTATTTAAGCGATTGTGGGCGTTAGAGGGGGCGTGGCACCTTTTTGAAACAAACTTGCGCTGCGTAGGAACTCCTAGAATCTGTATGCAAAATGCCAATCTTCTAGCTTTTATAGTTTCCGAGATCTCAGCGTTCATACGGACAGACGGACAGACAGACAGACAGACAGACGGACAGACGGACAGACGGACATGGCTAGATCGACTCGGCTAGTGATCCTGATCAAGAATATATATACTTTATGGGGTCGGAAACGCTTCCTTCTAGCTGTTACATACTTTTGCACGAATACAATATACCCTTTTACTCTACGAGTAACGGGTATAATTAGCCATTAAATGCATTCAATTGGAGAAAAAGGAGGTTTTGAAAATAAATATGTTTTTGAACTTAATATTCAGTCACACAAATTTAAGACTAATAAATTTTGAACCAAAACACAATCCATTTACTCTTTAAAATCTTTTTGTATTTTAAAAATCAATATATAAATCAGAGTTCCCCCCAGAAAGTCTTCTTCTGTGCATTTATATAGGGGAGTGTAGGGTAAGGTGACGAACGATTCGACTTTTGAATGTAACTTTTCGAAAAATCAATATTTTTCAAAAATGTAAATGCAGAAAGTTGCTTACATCTTTAGAGCATATCTCTGTAAAATTTGGATTCGAAATTCTAACGGAGCTAAGTCCTACAGCGTTTAGAGTGAACCATCCTTTTTTTGCACTTTTAAAAATTGTAGGGTAATGTGACGAACGATTTTCTTTTTAATGTAACTTCCCCAAAAATCAATATTTTTTAAAAGTGTAAATGCAGAAAGTTGCTTACATCTTTTGATCATATTTCTGTAAAAGTACGATTCGAAAATCTAGGGGAGCCAAATCCTACAGCGTTTGGCGTGAATCATCCTTTTTTTGCACTTTCAAAAGTTGCCAGATAAGGCGACGAACTAATAAATACACACTAAAACTGTATGCAGATGTGCGAATTATTTTTTTTTTTCAAGAATGGATGAAAAATTACAATAATATAATAAAAAGGTAATTTTAAATTTAACAAAAAAATATTAATATAAAAACTTACAGAATTTGAACCAATCTGAGAATAATTGTTTAAAAAGTTCAATACCACGTCGTCGGATTCCTTTGAAACATCAACACTGGCTTCGTTTACTTTTTTAATGTAACGTCTAAGAGTGGGTTCCGAAATTCCTTGTTCATTTGCAACCGAATTAGTCGACCTACCATGGAGCTTTACTAATTTTATTGCCTGCAACACTTTTTCGAGTTCATTTTTTTTAACAAACTTTGATTTAACTGACGACATATCTAAAACAATACGAAAAAGCAATAAAACTTCATCAGTTAATGTTATTCGGTATTATAATAGTTTTTTTTACACATAATCAACGATAACAATTCAAATTCTTGAATAAAAAAAGTTCGTCACCATACCCTACAAAAAGTTCGTCACAATACCCTACAAGCTAGACTTGGAGCAAAAACGGTGTCACTCTTAAACGGTGCAAACAAAACAAACGCCAAGTACCAAAAACTGTTGAGAAAGATCTCATTTATACGTGCATACACTTACCTGATTTTATTTTTCACTCCTCTTCGCTCTGGCCCTGCTGAAACACAAGTAAATTGAATAGATTTGCTAGTTTGCGCACCACCTTTTTAGAAAAAATTACGTCACGAACAAATTACGGGACTTCTTATTAATATTACTGTAAATACATTGTCGACACGATAAGGGGAGACGACTACATTTATTTCGAATTTTTGTCGTGACGTCATATGTGAGATTCGACGAGTTCGTCACATTACCCTACTCGTCACATTACCCTACACTCCCCTACTTAGTATACGCATCACACATTCGAATGTTAATTACCCGGGAATCGAATCGAAGTTGAAATGTTTCGAATTAAATATGATGCGTCCCCTCAATTTGCATTATGCAGAGGAGAAACTACAAATCGATAAATGGGAATAGCCCCATTCAAAACTGCCTTGTCCACAATTATGTTTTGACACCTTGAAAATAACGATGAGAGCCTTTTGAGTCCGAAAAACACATATAAATATATTTGGGATACCGGCGTCGCATAGCAATGAGAGTGTTCAATAAATATTCGGAGGAATAATCGCTGCAGCTGATGATGGATGGGAAATAGACATGCTCGGAGCGTAGATCCCTTGGAGTGGGCTACATTGGGAAATACTTTTGTCCGCTGGAATTATCATAAAATAACTATAAAACGCTGCAAAAGGGATGTGTCCGCGGCAGCCAGTTGTTCGACGTCCGCAGAAGTTGTCCTTATGACAACTCTGTCCGACTGCCACAAAAAGTGGTGCTGGACGGGCTGGCATAAATCAATGTTCCTCGCCGATCGCTTGACGTACTCAATGTTCGATGCTCGAAGCTCGATTGATCGCTGGCTGGAACGAGCTGGGTATACTATAAATTATGGGATATTTGACAGTAGCGATCGTGTAATGAGAGATCACCAACTGCTTAATTGATAAGTTTCGTCTGTGACCTGGTCGTCGGTGACACTGGTCTGGTCTGCTGCCTTATCGCTATCACCGCTGCGTGATGTATTGTTAGCCGTGACCAAATCGTGTAATAAGCCGGCCCATAAAATTGCCAACTACGCCAAGATAATGCTCTGACTAAACAACTGTCCGCTGGTTTATCGCCGCTGTTAATCTGGCGACATTATGTCAAACAAGGACAGGTCGCTCTGGTGAATGGTCTTGGGTTTGGGTCTTCTGGATCTGCTGGGGCTTCTACGTCCTCTGGCTGGGTCTTCCAGCTCGACTCCTTGGTGCCTGGCCCGCCTCTCTCGCCAAAATGATCGATTGCGCGCAAACGCATTGACATATCGACATGAATCTTGCATTATTAAGCAACGCCAGGAATCTTAAATGAAGACCGAGACGGTCTGCTGCCGTTTAGCTGCGATTGTTATCGTAATGATGCGTTCGAGGGAAAAGGAAACCCAAGGCAAACGCATTCCACACTCACCGTCGCATTCACACGCCGTCCTGGAAAGGAAAGGAAAATCTGGCCAAGGGATACGGAAGGGGAAAAGGTAGGGCCGACGAGCAATGCGAGAAAATTAATAATTTCGCTTCGACACCCAATTGGCAAGGCGACCGCTCCGTTCGTCGCTGTGACAACCAGCTGATAATAAATTATATTTTATTTCTTTTCGATGCTAATGACAACATCCCGACAGCATCTTTATAGCCCTGTTCAGGTGTTCTCGGCCGCCATTCCTGCTCAAATAACTCAAAGATCTTTGGCACCAATAAAGGCGAGGAGGACAGCCTCTGCTTGCCCATCAAAGTGGCTGGAATCCTTCAGCCTTTAGAGAAACGGTTGTCGTTAAATGCCAATAAGTTGAAGATATTTAGAAATATAATACGATCCCCTTTAATTATAAAAAAAATAGTAAAATGTGTGTAAAACTCCATTGCACATCATTATAAGTTGTTTTGAGCAGAAGGTTTTGATAGTAGATAATATTACCATTTTTAATTTCATATTTATTTTATGTTAAATTGTTAGGAGATGCTTTGTGCTATACAAATATTTTAATTATTAAGAAGTGATAATGGAACGTCGAAAAGCACAAAATATAATTAATTGCTTATAACTTATCCTAAATTAAAATATACCATATAGTAAACATATTAAATATATCTAAGATCTAATTTGTGATAAGTTTTACAAATTGAATTCTATTTTGTGCTTTGCGACGTCTTTATTGTTATTTATAATACACTAGTCACTACTTCCCGTGCTTAAACAATGTGTATTCCGAAAACAGATTGAATGACTAATATGCATCTGGCTTATAAATGACAGTTTTCTGACCTGGTTTACCCTCGCTTGATGGATTGCCATTATGGGCATTGTCACGCAATATTTAAATTGAAATGCAAATCCTAGCTTTCGTTGGCAGCTTTGCTATTTCATTCCCACATTTTGCCGGCGCATCGCAAAATGCAAAATAATAAGCCAGCCGCATTATTTGTTTCAGTAATTAAAATATATAAATACAAATATGGGCATTTGCATACCGGTGTCTGCATTTTGTAATTATTGAGTGCGTGATTTTTGGTCCAAAACGTTTCCATCAGTTCCCAGGGGTCAAAAGCAGGGGATTGAAGGAGGTCTCTCGTCCATTCATGACATTCAGTCCGGACTGGCACGATTATTTCAGTAATACAATAAGACCAATCAATCAAACTGTTAATTAAGTAACCCACAGTCGATTCATTTTTAATTTTTAATTAGTTTGTCTGGCGCTTCACAATAATTAAACAGCATAAATAAGCGCAAACATTTAGATAATTTTAATGCTCTTTACTCAATAAATATGGAAAATAAATGTAAAATAGATTTAGGATGTGCAAACAGTGCGCAGAAATATGAAATTGAATGCAAATATAAAAGTAAATTTGCTGATGGACTTTGGTGTTTTATTTAGTTAAATGTTTATGTATTCTTTCCTGAAATAAACCTATCCCAGAAACCCATTTTTCCCCCATAGGGTACATTAAATATTTAAACAAACCCAATGAAGCCAATTTTAAGTACAGACAAATGAAATCAATTATGCAACTGGCAATTCAGATCAGCCAAACATCGGGTTCAGTTCAATTTGGCCGGTTGTGCTTGCCTGTCAAAGTTGGCCAACTGTGTCAACTGTCAATTACAAGGGGTTCGGGCCATACATTCTCCTTCTCGCTGCGGTGCCAGTAACCCAATAAAATCTGCTTCAAAATGATTCCAAAGTTATATGCAGTGAGTAGTGAAAAATTAAGTAGCTCGGCTAGATTTATGCGATTCGCCAGCGAGTCGGAAGAAAAATCTTAAGCGAGGCAAAGAAGCACTTTTTTGGTCAACTTTTTTGGCTCCATTTTGGCTTTGTTTCTCCATTTTGGCCGACCGGGGAGCACTTTGCGATTTGTCAGAGTGCAACGTGGCCAAGAGAGATGTCAGTGCAAGTTGGCTGCAAAAGTTGCTTGCTTAGAATTTATCTACTGTCAGCTGTCCGACCGCCCCTGTCCGGGACATTAAAAAAGTTATGACAGTGTCCTTGTTGACTGCGTTACCATTTTTTGCTTCTTCCTCAGCTCCTTGGCGGCAAATTCTTGGCCAGTTGTTCCTTGGCTTGTTGTTTATTTGTTTACGGCCAGCCAGGAGCAACTTTTGATGTCCTGCTCGACTTAAGCGCGGGCGTCTGGCTCTTAATGTCACAAGTTTTATGCATCTTCGACCGGCGCTCACTTGAGATTTATGGGTAGCCATGGTGCCCGCTCCATTTGCCATTTGCCGGCCATAAACCTTTTTATATGAAGGCCCTCGGTGCTGCAACGCCCTCGAAGCTCATTAGACGGGCTGGATGGGAGGATTGGAGCATGGGAGGATGGTAGAATGGGAGGGAGATCTCTGGCCAGAACCAGTTGCAGAACGATGTGACATGATTGCGGACAGATTGCAATATAAACCCGACTGCAGCGGCCGATGGCACATAAAACACAGGTCCATACAAGTTGTCAACCAGTTGGCAGCTGCACGGAAACATTTGCTTCCTTAAACAGTCGGGACCACGGCCAAGTCCAAGTCCGAGTCCGCGTCCGAAGCCAATGCCAATGCCAACGGCTTAAATTATGGGCAATGGAATTTTTATAGATTTTCCAAAGACCCAAAGAGCTGCGGAGCTGTGCAGCTGAATCCGCCGGACCGCACAAAAAGTGTGCAACAAAATTAAATGCATTTCATAATTTCTGTGGCGGTGTCTGGGTGCACAGCCAAGTCCAGGCCTGCCTCCAGACCAGATCTTCCTCCAGAGTTCAGCCAGCTCAGGCTCCAAGCTTGGCCAAGAGCGCGCTTTTGGCCGCGGCAAGTGCAACATTGTCTGTCTGTTAACTTATTGACACCCATATTTGGGATTGAATCATTAAAGCCAGTTTAGCTGCGGCTGCAGTGTTCGAGTCCCATTACCGCTGCTCTATCCCCCAGAAGCCCCTCGCTTGGCTTAGCCTTTGTTTATTTGGCTATTGTCTTGGCCGTTTTGGACAAATTTTATTGGTTTACGCACGCGCACTGACGTTGACAATGTGACCTTGTCAGCATTAGTGACAAGCGGTCAGAGCTGTTATCATATTTTCCATCGCGGAACTGGAGTGCTCTGGTCTCTCTGGTGAACGGATGGGAAAGCGTACCACATCAGTTGTAATAGGTTATCCATTTTATTCAAGCAAAACGCGAAAGTTTGCCAGGTCGCTTTATAAGTATCATTGTCATTTTATTTTAGTCGGGAAAAGTTTAAAGGATTGTGTATAAATATATACCTATATTTTACTTTAAACAATACATACGTATGAAATACATAACAAATGAATATTCCTACAAGATCCATTTAAAAATTAAAACCGATTATATAAAACCAATATATACGCACAGAAAAAATGTGCCCTTGATTTCAGTTCATTGATCTTAATTTAAAGATTTATAGATAAAGAGTAGAATGTCTATTTAGGCCTTTAAAAATCTATAATATTGTAATGCTTTCAAAGGTTTTAAAAAGTAATCATCTTTCAGCATTATAACTACCAAATTTATGGCCCTGCAGAGAATGGATTTAAGATCGTTTTTAAAATATTTTGTAACATTTGATTCTCATTGCTATTTTCCCAGTGGCCATTTAACATCCCCTTAATAACCACCATAAATCATGGAAAAAACTCAAGTTTACGACTCAATCACTCAGTAGTTTGCATATTAATTGCATTTCGCGTATTGCAGCGCCGCCCACAATGCCGCACACCTATCATAACAATCTAATGAGGCACTTAATTCGCCGCTGCCACACTCGGAATCGAAATCGAAATCTCGCACGGCCTGACAATCACACCTATCTAATAACTTCATTACCCAATCAATCAAAGTGGCAACACGACTGGCGGCCTTACGATTCGTCACATGGTCAGAACAGCTGCACACCGGCATTAGCTAAGAAAAATAACAACAAAAAAAGAAGGAAACGTTCGACAGAACAGAGCGTTGGTCGGAAAGCTGGTAGAATGCTGATGCGAAAAGCTCGGAAAAGCTCCACGAATCAGCACGGAATTTCCCGACTCGAGCATGTGTGGAAAAGCTCCCATGTGTGCGAGAGAGCGAGTGGGTTAATTTTCCGGCCAAGCTCATTTCCGCTCACTCTCCCACATTCTCACGACTCTCAGCGGGCGGTGGGTGGCGCGGTGGGTGGTGCTGTGGGTGGTGTGGCTGCCGAAAAGACACCGGATGTAGGAAATTGGGTTACGAAAGTGCATTTCGTGTGTGCGCCGTAACATTTCCGGCTAACAGAGCCGCAACAGCGCCGGAGAATCGGAGAACTGGAGCCCCGAGAGCCGGAGCCGAAAGCCGGGCACGGACACAGGTCCCCGGAAGAACCAAGATTGCAGGGCCACACATTGCACGCATTGCCCACATGTCGTATGCCGAATATCACACACGACCTACCGCTGTTCTGTGAGCTTGGAACTACTGGTTGCTGCACGGGTTCTTGTCCTCGCTAGGGCGCGACTGCATTTTCAAATTGCAGCAGCTCGAGTGCAAACCGCTCCCTTAACCCCCCTCAACCTTAACCCTCTACTGCCACTCGACCGCTCGGCATTTGAATGCCTCCAATTGAGTGCCGCGCTAACAAGCTAAAAGCCTTTGACGAGCGAGTTCGAAGCAAATTGAATGCCGGGCTAAATTGTGCGACAAATTGCCGGTGAAGTATAAAGGCGGCGGCAAGTTCACCTTTCAACTTTGTGCATATTCTCGGCAGGAAAAGTTTTCGACTGGAGCAGCAGGTAAAAGGGATAAGTTTAGCGAAATTAGCAGTAACAGCGGTTTGGCTAAAGCCACTTTGCGTTAAGCTGAACTGACATGGTGGATAAAAAATGGATCCAAATGTAATAAAACACTTTCGCTTCTCAAAAACTAGGCTTCCAAAGTTTGAAACATTTTCATGAAAAGAGATAAAGTAAATAATAATTTAATAATTGAATGTAATTAAAACCAAATTTAAGGTCTTAAGTAATAATATATTTAGTATATGACTTTAAAAATGTATAATCTAATATCTAATATAAAATGCTACTTAATTGATCGAAGTACACACAATTTAATTTTAATTGAATCTTTCAAGACATTAAAAATTAAATTTAAAGTGATTGGTGAGTACTGGCAATGATTTATTTATTTTAATTTATTATGATAAGCTTACTAATTTGAGCTCATTAAGTGACGTTTTTTCCAGCATTATTATGTATTCAGGAAATAAGCTACACCCGTCATATGGTTTAACCGGCAAGGGTTGATTTCTCGCCCTTCCTGGAAGCGCAAGATACTCACTGCCTCCAGCTGTATGCTTAGGTAAAAATCCACCCAGCGCCACCCAGTTCACTTCATCAGCCTCTGGCTGAGGGCTAAAGCCTTTAAGTAGTTTTGTGTAATTTAAATATAAATACTCATTTAATTAGCCCGGCTGCTGGGAGACTCGCTGGCAGACCTTTGATCTCCGGCAAATGTGTAAATATTTGACATTAATTACAAGTTGAATGCAGCCCTCGTCGCCAGTCTTTGGTTAACCCGTTGAGGCCGCGCACAGACGCAGGCAATAACTGGAAAATTTATTTAATATTCACTTGTGAAGTCCCCGCTCCGTCGGCAAACGGTGGCAAATTACTTAAGCGCTTATTTGTCAACTGCTTGGTGGGTGGGCTGAGTCATTGGCATCGCCATCTCCATATATATTTTATACATTATGCATATAGGCGGTGGTAACTCATTAATAGCGACTCAGTCGCTGGATCAGCCCTTAACCCATTACAGCCCATCGCGGCATCAATTATTCAGGCGGCACGCGATGGCGGAAGTGGCAGACGAAAAATGGCCGCCGGTAAAATGGCGTCACTGCCGCCAAAGTACCGTTGCCCGCCTGGGAAATTACGTGCGTTTGAGAGTGTGAGTGGGTGGATCAAGTGCGAGGCTTGCAAATAGCTTGAAAGCCCTAAGACTTTGAGCCACACTGAAATAAATAAATATGAAAATGATTAAACCAGAATTTTTTATAAATACAATAAAATAAAATACAGTAAAATTGGATAATATTGAAGCTGTACAAAAATCCCGTGGGTTTTAAAATCATTTCGAATGCTGTCTAAAAGTATGCAATGAAACTAGGATCAAACTTTTCGGAAATCCATCAGAATTCCGGGCTAAAAATAAATGTGGCCTACTTTTAGACAGCCCTGTAGGTGTTTTGAAAACCGATCTAATTTTTACGGAACCGTCGTATGTTTATTAATTATGTTTATTTAATAAGATGGGAGTACCTTCTTCTCTAGGCTGTAAAAGCTGTAAAACCTATTGAAACTCCATAAACTTTAATGTTTTGAATTGTGTGTCTACATCCATGTAGATTTTCTGCTCAGTGTGCCAAATATCAACATCAAACTAACATCATCCCAGATGCACTTGCGAAATGATTTCCCAAGTAATGGAATTTCTATATGCACAGCTTAGGGCAACTTTACAGTAAACAAACAGAAATAGAGTGAGCCTGCTAACTTTCACTTTGCAGTCGTCATCTTTATATGTACATTTGGTATGTACATATATCCCATATGTACGCCAGCTTGTTTCTATCCTTGTTGTTAGCAGTAAACTCTCAATTGTATAATGCATTCATTTGGGCAACAGAAGCACAAACACAGCAGGAACTTTAATTATAAATAATTATATGGGGTCGAATTATGGGAGCCGAAATGCACTATGTTATAGAGAGGCCAAGGGATATTTCATTACCATTACTTAAGTATGTGTTATTAATGATGAGTAATGCGGCAGTAAATATTTGTTAAGGAAATTAGTGTTGCTAAGCCACCACTGGACGTGTGAAATGTACTTAAAGCCCTCCACATTTAAGATGAGCTATAAACCCCTTACTTGTCAACTCTTATACGCCTATTAATAAATTCCTTCAATTTGTATGTTTGCCATGATTACAAGCGCAGTGCGAGTGTGTTTATTAAGCATTCAGGATCTAGGATCTAGAATTTAGTTGTGGAGATCAACACAGTGATCTATCACCCATATCACCCCCCTTCGATCCGCGCATGGTACGAAGTCTACTATCAACATACATATATTTTTAAAAGGCTTATTATTTCTTTGATTTCAAATCAAGTAATATTTTATCTAACAGAGCTGTTAGATTATTTTGCAAATCTTTCTAGACTATTTAATAAATTGATAGTAGTTAGTAGCTATGTTTGAATGTTTGACATGGAAACAACCGCAAACAAATCTTTTAAGTATTTAAGTAACAATGAAGATTTCACTACAGAATAGAGATAACACACTATTTTCCCTGACTAATCTAATCGCGGTTTTTATTGTGCCTGATAAGATGCAATTTCTTCAAATACAAATGTGGGTTCCAGAGCTAAAAGTTAGAAGCTCGCGAAACTGCAAAGCGTAAACAATGCTACCCACTTGGCTAACCGAAGAGTACCTGCAACCCAGGCTGAGGACTTACTACAAAGATGATCAGCTCAAGGTCATCAAGGTCTGGGCGAAACCGGCCACGGAAAAGGGTCAGAACTTCATGAGCACCATGACCCGTATCCACGTGGACTATCAGCAGAGTGATGGACTAGTTCAGAAAAGAACCTACATTGTCAAGGAAGCCTTAGCCGAGAATATTCCCCAAGCCGCGGTATTCATTGAGTACGATGTGTACAACCGTGAAATGGACATGTACGAGTTCGTCCTGCCGAAGATGAAGGAACTGCTGGAGGAAGCTGGCCTGAAAGGTAAACTCACTGCAGATGCCATCGCCGTGGACCGGGAACATAGCGCCATGATACTGGAAGATCTGGCCCAATATAACTACGTTAATGCGGATCGAGTGAAGCAGTTAGATCTGGCGCACACCAAGCTGACTTTGGAAATGTTGGCCAAGTTCCATGCCGCATCTGTAATCCTACGACAGAACCATCCGGAACTCATCTCCAAAAGCCTGTATACTCACTTCTTTTCTCGTGACAAAAATGGATACACCGAGGTATATACGGGTGTGTTTAGGGCTTTATTGAGGTTCGTAAATGGTCAACCAGATCTAAAGGAAAAGTACGGCAACAAGTTGGAGAAACTGCCTAGCTTCGTTATGGAGTATGGAGCTAGGGTCTTCGATGTGGGCGAACGGGACCTGCAGACGTTGAACCATGGCGATTGCTGGACCACCAACATTATGTTTCAGTACGATGATGCGGGTAATCCCCAGACAGCAGTAGCTATCGATTTTCAGTTCAGCAACTTCACCTCCCCGGCCATCGATTTGCACTACTTCTTCACCGTTTCGCTGAGGGAAGAAGTTCAGGACATGGAATCGAACCTCGTCGATAGTTATTATCACGATCTGAGAGAGAATCTGGATAAGCTTTCGTATAAGGAGACTATTCCCAGCATTGAAGAGTTCCGGCTCCAGTTCGAGTGTCGGCGATTCATGTGTAAGTAAATTAAAACGGTTTGGAAAATCAAATTGACTTACCCATTATCATTTCGCAGGCCTTTTGCAACATCTCTTCAAACCCGTTATTATTTACGATGGCAGTGAAGTGACCTCGGACTTTTCCAGTCTGTATAAGGAAACCGAGGAGGGACTTCGATTCCAGAAATCTATTTATGCCAGCGACACTGTGATCAGAAGTACCAGCAGATTGTTGGCCATTCTTGATGGCAAGGGACTCCTGGATCTTCAGTAGGTTAAGAAATTTTAAACAAGTTAAAAGAAATCAGGAAAATCATATAAGATAATTATAAGATGTGATAAAATAAATAACATAAAAAAAAATAAATTTAAATATTTTATTACTTCTTCTTATAGATGACTTAAGATTAAAAAAAGATTAAAAATCTCTCTAGTCTGTTTCCTAAGAAACTGCTTATGCTTTCCTATCTCAATACTTTTTCCGGGCTCCGCAATCTCGAATCGCATCTTCTACATGGCCAAACACTCATCTGGAGTTATGGTGGGCAGTATTTTCCAGGTGCAGCGATGCCAATATCGTGTTATCCATTCTAATTAGCCCTGCCCATGCTCGTGGGCCATCATTCGCCCGCTCTTAACCCTCGATGGTGTGGCCAAGAAGGCAGAGCGGCTTGAAATTTACATTGGCCATTCCGCGCTTAACATGCACTAAATTCAGCAGTGCCCCTTGGCCAAAGTCAGAGCCACATAAACTTGGCCGGCAGTCTTCTGAGCTGGGAACTGCATATACCTACGTATAGCCCTCTCTTTGGCTGTTGACTTTCTGGCCAATTAATTTACGCGCACTTGGCGAGCACTTTGGCTTAGAGAGATGCGGCACGATGCTTATCGGCGGATTAAACCTATATCATTTCATTATTATTTGCCGCTAACGGTCGGTCGCCATGTGGCGCTCCCTTTGGTGGGCTCGTCGCGCTGACGCTGGCAACATTTCTAAATTAATTAGCCGAGGACGAGGGGCTTGGCTGCAGCTCCCGGGTTGAGCAACCAATTTTGACAGCCTCAGCCAAAACAAAAAAGCGAACAAAAATTGCAAAAAATGTATAGAGAGGAGAAGAAAAGAAAAGCCAGTTAACATTTCGGTAGTCGGCGTCGGAGGCCCTCTTATCTTAAAGCCACACGATGCCAGGCGACGTCGACGACAACGACAATTTATTGACAAGACAATGGCGCTCAGCGTATGTAATTAATCTCGACATAATCTGAGTAGATAATTTTTGCCGCTCGCTGTTTGTTTGCCGTTGCTTGTTGCAGATGCTTGGGCCATTGCTTTTGGCCCGGCATGTTTTTGTTTGTTTGTTTGTCTGAGCTCCCGACTGCTGCCCGTTTGTGGCGGCCCGTTGGCGGTCTATTTTGGTGTGTGTTTGGCTCCTCGGCCACCGCTTCTTTGGTCATGTTCTTTTATAGCCGGCCCAGTGCGGTGCGATCCGAGCCCTGTCAGCTTTATGAAGTGCGCAGGCAGCCCATAGAGGGCTAGGGACAGCGATATTGTCCTTTTACGGCCTTCCCCCACATTGCTGGCCTTTTTCAATTAAGTAAAATGCAACAAATGCAATCTACGGAGCATTCCATAAACCTCACAGAATGCCTTTTTGCCCCCCTTCCATTCCGTTTCCCCGTTCTATATGCCATAGTGCCCGGACTTTGGCCTACTTTCCGCGGGGTGCTAAAGTACCCTTGCCATTAATTCTGCGAAAAAGTTTAACACCGAGATGGGGCGTATGGGGCGGGAGGAATTTCTCCCTAGCTGCGGGAATACTTGCACCTAATGGGTATGTAATGGCAGCCCTAGTTCAAAATATATCAGACTAAATTAATTTTACACACAAGTTTCAACTCGAATCGAACAGATTTTATCCGCTAACTTCTATTGAACTTATTTATTTCGACGCTTTTTGAAACACCCAATGGAATTGCTTCAGTTTATAGAAAAAAGACAAGATCCTTGTGGCATCTTACATTTTTTGAGTAAACTGAAAATTAAGGAAATTTAGATTTACTAAATAACAACGGGAAAATAAATTTAAAATTTGAAATTTAGTATTTAAAATGTTTTAGTATTTATAGTATTTTTATTTTACACTTTCAAGAATGCATTTTTAAAATATTTTACAGATCAAAATTCAAAAAAATATCATCTTTACAAAATATTATAGCGAGATAACTCAAAGCCGAAAGTGCCCTGTTTTTGACTTAATGGATTATGCGTACGTGGGAAAGTTGAATTCGTATCAAAAATTCAGTATGAATTGTTATAATGCAGGCAGTGGAGCAGCCCCCCCTCCCGCCACTCCAGCAACATGCAACAATGAATTTACATTAATGATGAGACTGCCTTACAGCCCTCCGTTATCCCTCCCCGATCCCCTGGTCCTGGTCCTGGTGCATCCTCAGCCAAAGTTTTGCTGAATCGTAAAGCAAATGAAACTATGCGAGGCACAGTTTTATTTTTTTAGTATTCTTTTGGCCTCCCAGCCTGTATGCAATTGTAATGCTTATGGCCGAAGCTTCCATCTAACCACCGCCCATTCCCATTCCCACCCAACCCAGTCCTCTACCGGGGAGGCCTGTGCATCCTTGGCTCCCTGGGTGGCCATTTGGACGGCGTTGGCAAATTTTACGACCATGCATATTTCAGATAGCGAAAGTGAAATTATGAGCCGCAATTTTTGGCAAACTTTTAAAGTGGATGGATTTCATCTCGGGCCAGGCAAGGCCACACCCACCCACTCCCACGCCCACTGGAGATGCATTCAACTAAACGCCGGGCGACGGCGTTTTTGACAACTCATCAGAAAGTTGATTGCCATTTAAGAGCCGGGGTGAAAATGTCTGAAAACGATATTAGAAGACGATGGCTGGCACTCGTAAAGTTGTTAAATTAAGTGGAAGTGGCACAGCGAAATGTCAACTGCTGTGACGAGTTTCCATGGTTTATGTTCGGCTTGTGGCCTGGCATTTGGGAGCGGCCCACCGATAATCTGGGTTGATGGAGCGCTGCCAATAGCTTGCGAAAAATGTATCCACTTTCACCGCCACGAAGGGGGAATTCAAAACATTCTTTCTAGTTTTAAAATTATAAACTCTGTACTTTAATACTAACTATTACATTCTAAGCAGAGTAACAATGATACAGAAGAACCTGAAAACTGTTAGATTTTTAGTCTTTTAGTGCGATAAGATAAGATTCTATTGTGGCTAAGAACACTATTAAAGAAAGAAAAAAAAAATTACTTCACTTTACCCCAGATGGGACTCGAACCCACAATCCCCGGCTTAGGAGGCCGATGCCTTATCCATTAGGCCACTGGGGCGTGTGCTTGTCTGTGTCAAAATACCAATATGAAACTCAAGGCGGTCGAGAACATGAAAAACAAGAACAACAAACAAGTAAAAATAGATTTCAATATCTTGAATTTAATTTTGTGGCGAAGCAACTGTTAAAACAAAGTGTTTGTTTTTGCGCGGAAACAAAGCGAACAAACATATGTACATATCGAACTAAATATTTGGGTTATGTTGATTCTGTGGCTCAAGTGTTTCTCTTTCATAACAATGGTTTGATGTTGTTGTATTCTGGATTCTGGTAAAACTCTTTGAATAAAAGTAAAAGTATAAAATAAATTCACCAATATCAACACAGTTAGCAACACGGTATATTTCCACCCCAAAATGAGATCAATAAATAAACTCGTTCTGCCCCACCCTCCTGAATATTCATTCTGCCTGCTGTGACACTGAGGTGACTCATGATTTTCAGCCGTGAGCTCAAAATAGCATTTTGCCAGCGGGTTGCACATGCCCCAGTGGCCTAATGGATAAGGCATCGGCCTCCTAAGCCGGGGATTGTGGGTTCGAGTCCCATCTGGGGTAAAGTGAGAAACTTTTTTTTTTAAGCGAAATACTTTTTTTAGATGTCAATTTATTCCCAATAATTTAATTTACTTCAGGATTTTGGAAATACAAAGTATTTTTAAAACATTCACAGTTTCACAAATATAAATATTTATGAAAGATACTGGAATTTATGAAAACTATAAGAAACATCTTCAATAAGATGAAAAAATAAATAAAGTAGCCACCGCTCGGCTCATTTGTTATATGCAAATTGGAATTACATAATCTGGAGCACTGACAGCAGCAATTGTCTGCGGTGTCTGCCGTCTGTCTTTTCGACTATTGTATTGATTTTTTATACCATACATATTTATTGTGTTTTTCTGTTAGTCCATGGGTAAACGGCGCATTTATTTATTACAACTACATTAAACCGAAAATGTCACGACATTAATTTCGCAAATGCGATTAATAAACGTCAGCATAATGTCATTGTTTGCAAATGCCCCAAAGAGGCGATTGTACTTAGTTGTTTGTTGTTGTTCGGGGCAGCCATTATGTACAAGCCATTGACCACAAGTCAAGTAAAGTCAAGTCAAGTCTGGGCCAAAGAGCCAGTGCTAGACAGACAGACAGTGCAAACATGATTTACACCCAACCATTGTCCGGGTTCCAAAATTGTCGGGGCAGAAAGTCAGCTGGAAATAGCAAAAACCAAAGGTGTCCGCGCGTTGCGTGTACCACAGTTTGGAGAAGCGACCCGATTCGACCCACTTCTGGCATCTGGGGCCTTGTTGGCCACCCGAAACGCTGCCCGCTAATGAGAGGCCCAGAGGAAATTAAAAACTGGCAATTGCAAATCGGGGGAAAAGGGGAAAACGGCGGAGCAGCTGCTGTGACAGAAAGCCTTGAAATGTCGCTGGGCGAAACAGTTTTCCAGACCAGACCACAAATCGCTTTGGCAGCCGGGCGCATGCAAAAAGCCAATCTTGATTACAATCAATACGGATATCAGGTCTGGCCAAGGACTTCTGGGGCGGTGGGAGTGGTTTTGCCGGGGAGGCGTTGCCTGTTTGCATGTTGCCCGGCGATAAAGATCAAATGAGAAATGGATGTCGCCGACGCAGAATCCAGATGACGGGCTGGTTGCATGCTGCGTAGATATTTGCATCGCTGAATCTCGACGGTGACAAGATTTGTGAGCCCGAGCCCCCAGCCCCCAGCCGCAAATCGGCAAATCGGAGCGAGGCAAGTAGCTGCCGGACCGCAATTAACAAGCTCGCCGGCACTGCCGAGAACATACACCCAAAAAAAAGCGATATGAAACGTAGATCGATTTTACATTATTTAAGATCAATTAATTTGATATGTGGCCAGGTAAATTTGACCTGGTCCAGGTATTTCATGAAAAAAACGATATGGGTTTTGCATGACCTGAAATTTACATGCCCATATCGATTTTACGGAAAGTTTATAGACTTTATGCTTTTTGAATTCAGTTATGTTAGACCTGTTTTAAAACAAAGACTACATCGCATTTAGATACCTCGCATAATTCTTATCATTTTGCATTAAATAAATGTTGTTATGTATTTTTAAGAATTTTTATATATATTTTATTTGATGTGCTTTTCAATTTTGTAATTATATAAAGTTTAATAAACTCTTTGGAGTTCGGATAACCAAAGTTTAAAACCAAAACAAAGCTTAACTGATTTGATTTTGCAACTGGAGATTCATTCCCTCAGCGAAATCCATTCAAAAAGACAAATTGACAGCACAAAAGCTCATTCCAATTTTGGTTCGCTGGAGATTTCGCACCAACACATTGCAGAACTCAATTTCAATTTCAATTCGATTATGGCTAGGATCGATTTTACCTGATTACCTCCACCGAAATTCAAATTTTGTCGGCTCGTCAAACAGGTTGGCCGCTTGAGACTCGGTAGACGTGTTCGCCTGATGTACCTACAACTAATTGACAGCTTCCAGTTCGATTCGAAAAAGCCGTTAACAGAATTTCGTGATATGTCACGCGCCGGGCAATGAGCATATGAAAAGTTGCAGCCATAAACCTGCCCACATCTTCGAATCCACCTCAATTACTCGGTCCCAGCGCAGATCGTAAATTATTTTGCCTGGCTGTGCAAATTAATTTCAACTAACTGACAGACTAGCCGAGTCTCTCGAACGGCATTCGATTGCCGGCCAGCATTGGCTATGTATTTATTATGAGCGGGCTCGGGTTTGATAGCCAAATTTGGCTATCAATTTGGCCAAATTTCAGACCGCCGTTCTCCTGTGGCAGTGACATTTTCCTTCGGCCAACGCGTGCCTCCGACAACCGCAATTAGAGCTTGGCCCAAAAGCCAACAAGAAAGAAGGAACATTACTTTCAAGTTGATTTTTATTTAAATTTTAATCCAAAATAATAGCAATATATTTTGAATAAATATTTATTGAGGGATTTCTTTCTTTATTCGGTGTAAATCGGATTAGGAATTTTCGGGGAATGCACTGGGATGGCCTCACCGTTAGGCCCCGCCCCCGTGACATTGCAACAATGCCGAACAGCGAGCTGAACTATGACATGACCGCAGCTGGCATAAATCAAAGCGCAGCTCGGGCCATTGTAAGTCGTCTAGGAGGCACTTCATCGCGGAGATGCGCCGGGAAGACGACTCTCGCAGTAGGTTTGGCTTTCACGCCGAATGCAAGGGGCACACCTGAACTACGGAGCCATCAGCCATCAGCGCTAACTAAATCAACAGCCGCGGAACAATGGAGGGGATATAGCTATATATACCATACCATACATACGGAGCGAAGAGAGCCGCGCAAATTAAAGTTAATCGAATGCCTTTGACCTTTTCACACAGCCCTTCTCTCCTTCGCTTGCCTTCGGAGTGCATTTCATTGCATTCGATTGGCAATTTCAGATAAAGCAGACAGCCAAGAACCTTTGCCATTCGACCGACTGAAGCTGAACTAGGGAACACCCTGTAAACTAGAACGCAGCCATCTGGCGGGGAGAGGAGGCAGCTGCAATCGAGTGGCGCCCCCTGCTGTGCAAGGGTTGAACAAGAATTGGGAAAATTCTGATCGGTTAAGTGATCGAGCGGGGAAATCTAAACAGAAAACTGTGATATTGTGTGTGTTTAAAACCAACGATATGTTAGAACTGAAATGGAATTTACATTTCCAAGTATTTCCGATCTATTAATTATTTTATAAATAAAAATATTGAGAAGGAAAACATTTTTATTTAATTCCTAGAACTTTAAAATAAATAGAACCTTGCAATCCCACATAAATCTGACCTTTGAACTCGGAATACCCCCTAGCACCCAGCAAATAGACGACTATCGCCTGGAAACGTTATGTGAACTGAACTGCGGGCGGGTAAAAATTGAAAAGGCGAACTGAAAATTAACCTTAATTAAATTTGTCATATCTGGGGTGTATGATCGGGCAAGCTTGTGTGTGGCCAGGCAGCTCTCTTTGGCTCCGTCCGAACTACGAAGCGGGTCTAGAACTCCCTGCTAATGTCACCGGCAACATGACAGTCGACAACATGACGGCAAAAAGTGTTCGGAGCGGGCTGTACTTAAACAAAGCCGGGCAAATAAAGCAAAGGCGAAATCTATGTTAAAACACAGGCGATTAGAATCGTTTTGGTCGACTAAAACACACCTAATTGCCGGACAAGTCGCTGGAGGACGGCTAATTGAAACGCCGCCCGCTTGTGTTTTTTCCAGATTCAGCTATTTTTTCATTTCAAGGTCCGCTTTGAGTAATTTCAGTGTGTGCGGTGTTAACGGTTTTTACCAGATCGCTTGACTTGTTCATTATTTTCGCTTTTTTTCTGCGGCTGCACAGAATAATTTCAATTTTATTTACCTGTCTTGGGAGCGGCCACGGCCAGACACGTTTTGCTTTTGGGCCCAAACACCGAACACAGAACCCAGACAAGCTGAAAGCGAAATAGAAAAAATGCATTTGCTGAGCATGCAAACCGCGAATCGAGCGGACAATAAATACGGGCGACCGCCCATTTTTATGGCAATCAAATGCGTTGTTTAATTCGAATTGACTTTTTGAACTGGCTGGGAAACTGGGGAACGTGTCGCACGTGCCCACCGCCCCCCCGTGATATTTTACTCGATTATTGGCGTAGGGATTGTCAACTGTCATTTCGATTATTGGGATCGCAGGCCACAAAAGAGTGGAATTACTCGGAGATAACAAGTCACAGAGGACTGACCTACAATTTTGTTAGTGCACACTTGAATTATTTAATGATTGATCGACTGGCACAGATATGGATTTCTGATAACGGGTAGTGCTCATTAGGTGAGTGGACTGTTTTAAAGAACTGTGTTGGAAGAAATATTGTTTAATATTTCAACATTTTTGTAGAATTATGATTTTTATACTTTTAAGATGTAAATCTGTAAACTAAAAAAGCCAACGTTTTGTGTACGTAACTATGTTACCTATATAATCCTCCAAACCCAGCAGGACAGCAAGAACTTTTAAAGTACTTTCCGATCAAACTTGCGAGTAAAGCCACTTGCAGAAGTTTTCAGTGTAGTAGGCTGCCTGGCAATTGATAGTTATACCATAAACTTGCTTTTAGAACTATTGCACAACACCCGAAAAACAAAAGCCAGCCCATTCCCCCGAAAAGAAATAAATGCAATCAGCGGAAGTTGCCCTCTCCTTTTCTCTTGGTCAAAACAAGTTGCAGTTTGGCTTGGCTTGAATTGGATTGCGGTGGGCGGTGAGTGGGTGGTGGATAGTAGGCGTAGGGCGGGGGCGTGGCATTGGGTCGGGTGCCAAACTTTGTGGCATAAACTTTTAATGAGTTCTTTTTATTTGCGATTTGCATGGCCACGCCCCCCATTTGTCACACAAATGAAATCTGCCAGAGCGAAATTGCATTAAGTTGCCGCTTGTAGAGCATTCATATCCACCACCCACCGCCCACCACCCAATCTCAATGACATTGCCTACTTGGAGGAGCCAAACTTTGGTCAAAGAGCCCGAACCCAACTCCTCCTTCGCTTTGGACTCAATGATGAGCAGAAAACAAAAATTGCGAAATAAAATAAATAAATATGCCCGAGTGCGAAACTTTTAAATTGAAAATGCGCTTTGAATATTTCAGCGCTTTGGTTCCTCCGGATCCGGATCCTTCCGCCATCTTGTGCGCCATTGCACTCGCTAACTGCACTTGTGCTCATCTTTGTCTCCGTCCCCAGCTTTCAGCCCCTGCCCCTGCCCCGCCCACTTCCATCTGTCGACGTCTGCGAAAGGCGAAAATAATTTGAAATTTTAATTAAAAGTATTTGGGCAAAAGTTGCTGCGCTGCCAGCGGCTCTGCTTTTCTATCACCAGACAAATACGACAAAATCAAAAACACAAAAAACGAATAAGCGAAATCACGAGCGGAATTGGCAAGACTTGGAGGGAACTATTTCCGGGCCTGCTTTCAGCCGGGTTCGCTCGATGGCATTTCAGCTTAAATTTTAATATTGCCGCCGAAGGCAAAAATTGTGCACTTCACTTCAACATGCAGCTGAGATTTGCAGGGGGCGATGAGGATGAACTTGCAATTGTTGCCGATGCGACAAGTGTCCCTCTTACAAGAGCTTCACTGCTCATTTCATCCCTAGGATCGTTTATGCCTTAAGGGATAACTCGAAATTAAATTATTAATTTTTATCATACAATTTGAAAAATAGTAAATTGTTTATTTAAATTAACTTAACAAATTAAATTAGTTTCCCCTAAAAAAATGATAAAAGCCCAGATTATAAATATGTTTTAATTTATATTGTTACAATTTCTGCCTGATTTCGACAGATTCGCCATTGTAAGACATTTACTTTCGTTTAGGGATTTTATAAAAATTATATTGAACACTAAAATAAGGAAAAAATACCAATATCAATAAACTGTAAGTAATGAATAAATGATAATATTTTAATATACTTTTATTAAAAGATTATGTTGTTTTAGTTGCTATCTTCTCGTATGACCAAATCTTTTGAGCTTGGGAATTATCCATTTAATATATATTTTAGTACAATTTAATATCGCTTTGAACATTGTTTTTGCAGTAACTCTTTAGTTTCCGAACTGCGCTGCCGCATAAACATTCCCTATCTCGATATGTGTGTGGCTGCGTATGTTTGATATACAAATAAAAATACAAGAAAAACTATTTGCCACTCCTGGACTCTACTACTTTCTTCTAGCCATAATTAAACCTTAGTAGCTGGCTGGGCAAAAAGGCAAGGAAGCCTCGGGAACAGTCTTCCGAAGCTTTCAATGTATTTTCCCTTCCGGACGACTCTTCGTGCTCGGCGCGAGGAGGACAGAAAGAAAGAAACTTTATTAATAAAAGTTTTTCCTTTGGTATTTTAGCCAAGTATTATTAAAAACTTTCATATACGCAACGCTGGCAGTTCCACACACCGCACACGGACATCCTGACACACGTGTGCGCCAACATATGTCGACGTCTGTCGGAACATTCAAGCGTTAAATTGTGGAGGCCCTTTTTATGCATGCGACAATATTTGTTGCTTGTGCTTGTGCTTTTGATTTTTGCTGCTTCTTGCTCATGCTTTGCCTTTATTAATTTCGTTGTCATGACATTGAGTTTGGCAAGTTTGGGTCGTGGGTGTCGAATCATCAGCTAATTTGCCGTTGTTTTGAAGTCTTCACACGTCAATATTGTTGACGAAAAAAGCAGAATTGAAAGGCAGACAAATATTCTGCCAAATAATAAGTTTAAAACGTTTAGGTGCTGTCAGTTAAGTCCCTTTACTTTGAAAGAAAAATGTCAATTTCTTCAAGTTGTATTTGATTTTTGAGAAATACTGTTTAGCAATAGGAATATATTCATGCATGTATTTCATATTATTTTGATATTATTTCTAAGCTTTATTATATACGAAATATTTAGAAGGACATTGACAGTCAATTATATTTTACAATTTAAATCGTTCAATACAGAATCTATTTCCAGAAAGCTTATTAAATAATTTATCTTTTTGACTTGTACAATAAAAAATCTCAATTAAATAAAGTAAATAATTTAATCGAATATTACAGTCCGGGCAATGATTTTAAAATTAATTTTAATAGCTTTGCAAACGTCTTCTCTTCTCAATTAAGGTCCTTAAGAGCTTAAAATAAATTCTAAGACCATTTAAATAAGAAATAAATAAATATTGTTTTATATTGCTTTTTATTTTCCATTAAATTATATGGTTAGATAGCTCTAGCCGCACCGTCTAGCTCTTTCAAGTGGATGGTTGCCAAGGCAAAGTGAATAGTTAGGTCGGCTCTACGCCATGCCCCCTCTCCTGACTTCAGGGGAAGTCCCTCCGGGGCTGCTGTATCTGTTTCTACTCGCTGATGTCGGATTCCAACTCTCAAACTATTTGCACATTGAGTGCATGCATATTAGCATTGGAAAGAGAATACCTAATGAAGTGCGTCCCGTCCATTAAGCGGGAAACGCATTTTCTCTTAGTTTAGTTTCCATTAGAGCGCAGTCTGGCTTTGGCTGGAGCCATGCCGATTCCACTGGCTTTTTTACGGATCTCACTTAGCTAGACAAACTAAACAACTAATTAAAGTAAACCAAAGGCATTTAGCCAGAAAATTCGTTGACCAGATGGGCGGAAGCAATAGCTAAGCGCACACAAGAGCAGAATCGCATGAATATGCAAATATGAGCCTGTCATCCATTCTGCTCATTTCCATTCCCGTTGTACTCGTACGCTTTCCCATTTCCTCCAATTGGGTGCGTTGTTCATTAATTTGCTGACTGGGGAAAAGCTAGATGCCGGGATGTCATCACAGCTGCTTGGTTGACATCGATACGGCGACGGTTGACTTTGTTGGCTCTTAATTGATTGCAGCCATTTAGGCATCGCTCCCCTCAATCCCAGAGCCATCGTCATCCTCATTCTCATCCCCATCCCCATTCCCATTCCCCGTCTGCATCCTCATCCTCATCCTGGTGGTGTGAATCTTTGCACTTGTCTTTGAATTAATTAAAGAGCGTGTTTTGAAGTCAGCCTGTTGGCAAGCAGTTGACACCAGACGAAAGTTATGGAAATTGCCTAACGAATCAAGAATTTACTCAACTATTTGCCAGTGGCACGTTTCTATACATTGAAATCATACAAGAACAGATTGTCTTACTTATAAATAGTCACCAATTATAAATAAAATATATAGCTAATATATATAAGTGTGTTGTACATTTTATTTATAGACTTTAAAGACACATACATATACGGATACGTTATATAATTATATTTAAATACTTGAGTAGAAAAACATTTTTCAAATTATAATTAAGATTCGTGTATACCTACATTTACTTCGCAATATTCTTGAAATACAAAGTGGATATGGTTTTTAAAATCAGATTTTGATGACAATTGGGATTAAAAAAAATTGTGTACAAGGTATACATTATATTTGGTAATAAATTTTAGAAATTTGGAAATCTATAGGTGTAGGTTGTTCCGACCTTCCAGGATGGTTCTGAGCTTCCATATCGTCCGCCCAAGACCGATCTCGTGGCGTCCGTTATCGCTGGTCCAATGTTTCTCGTGCCCCCGAACACGAAAGCCGAGTCCATCGCCACTCTGGCCCCCACCTCCTCCCTCAAGATTGAGAGGATACTTGGGTGGTGGAGTCGGCTTCATGGTCATATCATCGGGCATCGGATGGGCCAAAGAAGCTCCGATGAAGCAGAGGAGCAAGCCGCAAAGTATGGTAGACTGCATCTCGGTTGATCTCGATTGTCGAGCTTCAGACTGCTGACTGATAGTTCTACTGCAGGTTTGAAGATCATTTTATAGGAAAACTGCACAAAGGCATTAAGAAAAGGAATCCCCGATGCAACCTTATCTATTCAGAACATCATTCTTTCATAATTGGGACTAACCGGCGTTCGCCGGTCATCCAAAGGGAATCCCCGAAATGGGAAGTCCTTATCTGCACAAGATAGGCCACAGGGGATTTTTCTTCAATATTTTATTAATAAAAAAAGGCGAAACTTTTTATTTACAAATCCAAGCACTTTTCATTGAAATATAACACGCAAAACACTGTCCGATTTTAAAAATATTTCATTCAAACTGGCTTTTAAAAATCCTTGCCGTTTTCCTTCTTTATTAAATGAAAACTTTAAGTGGATGGCAAGGAACGGAAACGGAAAGAGGGGAGCTGCCTACGGTTGCCACACCAATTAAATGGTTATATTTTATTAAAAGCGCGCTACAAAAGACACATTGCCTTTGCCAATGCTGCTGCCAATGCCATTGCCATTGCCATTGCCATGGCAAATAGACGCTGCCGACTTTCGCTCATTTTGCGGTGCAACTGAGCGTATACGCAACGCGGGGGCAAAGTGCCTGGAAGAGCCACAATGGGCAGGTGTCTCGACGCCGTCGGTTGCCATAACGCCCCTGCTGACGTGGCACTACCCAAACCCAAACCCATTCCCGATCCCATTCCGGATAGCAGACCGCCGCAGGACGGGCCAGACAAACGCTGTTATTTATTCCGGATTTGTCTACCTTTCCCCTTTTTTATTTATGTTTGGCAGACGCCAATTTTCATGGCGGTGGATGCAGCTCAGCTGCGTCTGCAGGTCTTTTGGTCCATCTGCTGGTCTGCTGGTAGTCGCGTCTTCGCAGGGCAGCAAATCTGGCGGATTCCAGCAGCCCCACATCCACGTGACTTTGGCTCCACCCCCTGCTCCACTCCAACCAGGCGGAAAATAAAAGAAACCCAGGTAAGCAACCTACCCTGTCCCGTCCTGTCCCAACTGTCGTCGGAGTTGCCTGCTCACCTTTGATTGTCTTGGAGCGGCATGCTGGTCAGCCAGTAATGAAATCTGCCCTTAAAATGGTAGAGAGACGGGATAGGGCTTTTAGCCAGCCCTTTGTTTGCCATCTCTGCACAAAACATTTCTGCTGTAAATATTTCAGCTGGAAATGCCTCTCCACTGCTACTGTGGCTTTTGTTCCTCCGCCTTTGTCTTGGGCGGAATTGAAACGTTTCGGATTGTTGCCAGTCAAAGTGCAAGCTGCTGGACTCTGTCTGTCATTTGGCTAAACACTTTAAGCGAAACTATTTTCGGGCAGGACTTTTGATTAAAAAACTTTTTGGACCAGAGCAGCAGAGCAAACAAATTCAATAAGTGGCGCTGCGAAAATCAATAGAAAATCGCCACCAGATGCCAGAATTGCTAATCTAAGCCACAAAACACAGCCGCAGAATGGGGGTGGGGGCTCGAACTCCGGTTGGAATTTGCAGGGGCGCAGGGTGGCACATAAATTCAAGATGTGGCCATAAGATTTATGACGATTGCGAACGTGAACGTGGAATTTTCGGAGGGAAGGCCCCTGAATAGACACCAAACCAAAGTGGCAAGAAAGAAGCGGCGGCGGCAACATTTGCGAGCCTCTGGCCTTTGAGCTTTGGAAGCGCGCAGGAGGAGGGGGCTGCCAAGATGGCCGGCAATTTACAGTAGGCATATAAAATACACATAAAAATTGAAACCGCTCTCCGGGCAACTCCAGACTTGGCGGCTTCGGCCGGCGGATGGGGCGTATACTTTACGCATTTTAAGTTTCAATTTCTCAGTCGAATTTATGGCCGGGGATGCGAGTCCGAGTGCCGATTCTGCGGATGCGGATGCGCCATGGCTATTTTATGGCCACTTCCGCTGACCAAAGGTCTAAGTGATTTCTGACATAAAAACATTACCCCAAGTCGGTTGGAGTGGTGGTGTGGAAGTCCTCCGGCCCCCGATGAACTTGCAGCAAATCAAATTTTTCACTCGCCTATTTCCGCGTCGCCCAATGAAATCCGGCAAATATTTTTCCGTGCCATTTCCATTGCCAGCAATCAATTGTCAACGTCATCTCACTCCGCTTCGTGGAGCTTCAGGGCCGCCATAATCCGGCTTATTATGCAAAGTAAATGCGCCGGAGTCCGGGACTACGGACTCCATGGCCTTGATAATCTTTGGCGATATTTCATTGTCGTCGCCGAGGCTTGTAAATGCGTTAACAGCCCTCGATTCGTCTTCGCCCCGGCTCGAAATACTTCGGCTTCCGGTTGCCGCTTATGCACTTCCTGTGCTCATTTGTCGCCAGTTTGTAGCTCGCGGCCATATCTGGGCTACTCTGAGATTTTACGATGTCTGTCGTATATTTTCGTCACATGCAAATTTCCATCTCGCAATTGCTTCTCCTTACAGAAAGAAAAAATTTAGCCTATCTTATCCTTTATATGACACAAGATACTAGTGCCTTTCAAGCAAACAGGACCAATGACTAATTTATATTTTATTGAAATGAATCTATCCTTAGATAATTTAATCTTGACCAGCGAATATCTCGTTAATATCGGACTGATTTTTTTCTGTGTGTCAATTTCCGTAAGCGGTCTCCATTTCATATCACATCATGTGCTCTCCGAATTTGATTGCCCGACTGAAGTTGCCCCTTTCTGGAGTCATTTCCATATTAAATGGTTTTTCTTTGAATTGATGAAGTATCATATTATACGGGGCGCCTTTGCAAATGATAACGACTCGGATTCAACCCCAATTTCGGACACGTTTCGATATATTGGGGTCTCAGCTGGGCGTGATATGGGGTTCCCCTTGTGAATGTTTTGTAATTTTACTGCTGCACCATTTCTATTACGAATTCATTTGCGTATTCAAATTGATGACCAGGTTATGGTTTCCTTATGATAAGGAAATAAATATGGAAAACGATTGTTCCCATTTAATTTTAAAAATATCTGTAAATTTGTGAACATTTTGAGATTATTTATTTGAAGCAGGAAACATTTTTGAAACCCTCTTGGTCTCCGCCAGAAATATCTAATTATACCCACCCACCTTGCCATTTTGTGCAAATGCAAAGCATGCGAAAATCTGATATTACAACCCCTTGATGATCCACCTTATAAGCTGTGCATTGCATATTGAACAGCTTCCTCCTGAATTTCCACGCTTTTCCGCATCCATTTTTCCCATTATGCTTTCCACAGCTCCCTCAAGTTTTGTCATTTTCGTCATGGCATTGGAATGACTTCATTTCGAGCTCGTCCATGCAAATTCGCAACTGATTTCGGGCCAAATCACATTGTCATGGGGATGTGTGTGTGTGTGTCGGCAGCGAAGAAAATGCAAAAACGATCTAAAACCTCTAAAATTAAGCTATCATAAGGTTTTACAGCCGGCCATCAACATGGAGAACAAGGTGGTGGTATTCCTCCGCCAGAAAAAAGGCAAAAGTATAAAGAGCCAAAAACGAAATAAGTGCAGTGCAATGTCATTAAAGCAGGCAAGCAGACAATGAGCGGTAGAATGGAACTGAGAGCTGAGAGCTGGGAACTGGTAACTGGGAACAGCGAACAGGACGTCCAGGATGACTATGGCCAACATAAAATCACAACACACTGCAGATACGGAAGACAGTCGAGGTAGTAATGCCAACTTGGCCACTTTCTGTAAGCCTCTTATTTTCTGTTTACCACTTTTATGAGGAGGCGGTACTTATTTATCAATGGTATTGTAAAAAAAACCAAAAAGAAATATTTTTTAATATTATATACATAAAATAAAGATTAGTGTTACGCAGATCTACCTATTATTATTATATTTTTATTGTTTTCTTTATGGTATCCTAGCGTTACAAGTTTTGAAACCTAGGAATTAATACGCTGTAATATTAGTTAACCGTCCTTTTAAATAATAATTAAATCCATTAAATATTTTATTTTATTTAACTTTCTTTCTTATATGTTTATTTTATTTATAGTGCTTGTTGTATTTCATTCTTAGTGCTAAATTTAACTAAGTTCTGTCATTTTCCTTTGGCACCACTGGTGTTTGGAGAGGAGTCCACCTAGTGCTCACCGCTTATCGGACCACATTGTGTGTCCTGGCTGCCCGGCATGTCCCCGTCCCGCCCACTTTCCAACCTGCCACCCCCACCATCCCGCCCCTTGTGCGTTACGTATACGTAAAGCTGTAATCTGTGCTTATAAAATGGCAAATGGCCGGGCTGCAGAGGGTTTTTAATTGTCTGTGCCGGATGGCCAGTCTTAAATGCTTCAAGGAGGGCACACACATGGAATGGCCAACGACTTTGTCGAGAATTGCTGGCAGGCAAAAAAAGAAATAAGTGGGCGAGCAAAGGGAGGGGGTGCTGCGAAATAATAGGGTTGTGCTTTGGGTTTTTTAATTAAAGCCCTCTCATAACATTATGTTAATGTGTGCGGTTCCCTTTGTCGCCCACGCACCTGGACCACCTGTCGTCAACTCTTTGGCCAACTAATTACTGGCCGAGATTGAAGTGCCAGCTAGAAAGTTATAAAAAGTAATTGGCTAGCAGTCATTCCACTTGATTTCGGCCAAAGTATTCCTCCTCCTCCTCCACTCGAATGCAAATTGAGTGTGCTATCAGCGACTGTGGGATGGCTTTCCTCCCAAAAACAAAAAGGCTTTTGGCCTGGCCAACATCGTGGCCCACCTGTTTTGGCCCTGTCGTGTGTCGCCCTTTTCGGACGCTGTTTTGATGTCGGCAGATTTAGCGCACGTAGCACATTTTAATATTGTCGACAATTGTCATATTTGTGCAACCGAAAAGGCTGTCTCTGCAACGGATCTGGCCGCAGTACGCGATCTGTCGCTTTGCCCGAAATTGCAGCAATTACTTTTGGCCAGCATTGCCAGACAGGGTCCGCAATTAAAAGCTATGGACCTGTAATCGCATTCGTTTGATACCAGCCAGTCTGCACTGAACATTAAGGTAAAAGCCATGAGGGGAACTATGGAAAACCCGCTGGGTTGATGTCCAGCAAAAATATTATGTACCAGTTTTATTTACACAGCATTTTCTATTTTAATTTCGAGATAAATTCCAAATTTTATAAAACATATTTTACAACGTTGTTCTTATTTATTTCATGTCTACTGATAAACTAATATGTTAGTTTAAAACAGCGGTCGGCAGCGCCCTATTAAGTGAGCATAGGGTTTTGTTCTGCCCAGCCGCTGCTCGCTCACGTATACTGTAGAACAGCGGTCTGCACACACACTCTGATGATCTGCCCAGTGCAATTTACTCATACCCTGCAAGCAAACGGGCGATATTTCTATCGCCTATCGTCCAGAAGTCACTTCTTAGTAACTTCTGGAAGATAGAAACACGACAGAACACATTTTACAAAAACAAAATATACATCTATCGCGAAGAAGTCACTTCTTGGTCACTTCTGGACGATTAAAATACGATAGAACACATTTTACAAAAACAAAAAGGGTCACGATCGTGGAGAAGTAACTTCTGAGGCACTTCTGGACGACAGAAGGGCGATAGAACACATTTGACTACCTAAAAAGGGTTGCGATCGCAAAGAAGTAACTTCTGAGGCACTTCTGGGCGATAGAATGGCGATAAAACAAATTTTACAAAAACAATATTATGGATAAAAAAAACTGTCTTCCAAATAACTTGTGGAAGTTGAAAAGAAGATAGAAAGGAATTCGCAAACATGTATTTTGTTATTGTAAGTTGTTGTCTTTTTTTTGGCGTCCAGTCTGCGTCTCAGCAGGTAAAGTGCGCGATCTATACAAAACAGTAAACACTTTCTTAATGAACCAACTTATTTATTATGTGTAATGTTTAAAAAATTATAAGGTAAATATATTTTATATATAAATATATTTAAGTATTAGTTTTTATTGAGTAATTTAATAATAATAAATAAAACTTTTAGCTAAAATCAATTTTGATGGTAAAAAATTTAATATTTTTAAAAAAATATTTATTACAAAAATTAAATATAAATAATATATTTACTTCAACAAAATGAAATATAAATAAAATACGTATTCCAATCTCTTCAGTGAACTTAATCTACATATTTAGCAAACGTAGTTTATATTTAATGGTTCACTGAATAGATAGTTCACTGTGTCTTCAAAAACGACGCGCGCGGGTTAAAAGGAGGTCGCGATAGCCTACCGTTACCCTTTTTTTCTGAAAATTCCTCGGGTCTCCCTTTTGACCCACGCTATTCTTTTTTCGCCCAAGCGTCACTTCGATTCGCGATTTGTCTGTGGTCAGTGCTGTTTTGTGTCAAATTTGTGTGTTTACAAATTATTGCTTTGTTTTTTTGTTTTTTGTGTTGTGTTGTGTTTATTAATTCAATAACATATTAAAATGTCTCTCCCAACAAAGGCTGCTAAATTACGTGCTAAGCGTGAAGCTGCGCGATTATTTTCAGCGCTTTACGAGACTGAGGACTCAGCAATTGTTGCTAGCTCTTCGAAAAAAATATGTTTAGATGCTTGTGAAAAAACAACAACTAATAATGTACCTGTGAGTGTAGTAGATTATTATTTACCTGACGTGGAAGACAATATAAATCTACCTGACTCAGTAAACGTTAATGTCCCTGACGAATTTGACAATATTTATAGTAGTTCTGACGAGAATAGTGACGGTGACTTCAATTACGAAGAGACTTTCCCTGAGCAGCTAAGGCAGTGGGCAATTAAAAACAACATTGCTAATAATGTATTAAATGAACTGTTGGCAATATTGAGGAATAATAACATGAATGTGCCCAAAGACTCTAGAACACTTAAAAAAACTCCAAAAGAAGTCGTAAGCCGAAGTATGGGCGACGGCTTTTATACTCATTACGGTTTGTCTGACGCACTTACAGATTTTTTAATAGTAAATGACTACGAGTCGGAACAAATAAATATTGACGTAAATGTTGATGGCTTGCCTTTATGTAAAAGTTCTACAAAAAATGTTTGGCCCATATTATGTAATGTTCCTGGATATCCAGAAGTTATGTTAATAGGTGTTTACGAGGGATATTCTAAGCCGAAAAACGCTGACGAATACCTAAGTGAATTTATAAAAGAAGTAAAGGAACTTTCCGAAACTGGGTTCCAATATAAAAGCAAATTTTATAGCGTAGGCATCAGATGCTTTATTATGGATGCTCCAGCCCGAGCATTTATTTTAGGAATAAAAGGCCATTCTGGTTATTATTCTTGCACAAGGTGCCTTCAAAAAGGAGAAATGCATAAAAATCGAGTGGTTTTTTTAAAAATTGGGATGGACCCCATTCGGGATGACAAGTCATTTAGAAGTAGAGACCAGCCAGAACACCATAACAGGAAAGAAGTAACTATTTTAGAAGAAATTTCTATCGATATTGTAAAACAAGTTGGGTTAGACTATATGCATGTTGTTTGCCTTGGAGTAGTAAGGACACTTCTTAAGTCTTGGGTAAAAAAAAAAGGAGAGCAATATTCCTTGACGTCATGGAAAATAAATGAACTGTCAAGCGAACTAAAAAATTTAAAAAAATCTTGCCCCTACGAATTTTCTCGTAAATCTAGGTCGTTAGACGAGCTTGATCGCTTTAAAGCAACGGAACTTCGACAGTTTTTGTTGTATTACGGACCGTTTGTTTTAAAGCCAATTCTATCCGAAAACAGATACCAAAATTTTTTGAAATTATCCCTAGCAATTCGGTTATTGTTACATAAAAATTGTGCTTTAGAAAAAATTAAAATGGCTCAAAATCTATTAATAGCTTTTGTAATAGAAGTACCCTCGTTGTACGACCCTTGCTTTATGACTTGTAATTTTCATTACTTGCTACATATTCATGAAGAGGCCATATCTTTTGGGTCGATAGAAACTATAAGCGCTTTCCGATTTGAAAATTACCTGCAAATGATAAAGAAACAGGTTAAAAAATCAAACAATGCCGCTGCCCAAATTTACAATAGACATGTTGAAAAAAGTTATACCCTCAAAAGGAAGCAAACAAATTTTAATATAATATTTGGTCGACAAATTGCTGATGAGGAAGAATTATATACTTTTTTAAAAACAGAAGAGTTCTATTTTTCAATAGATTTTCCCAACAATATTTGTTATGTCGATAAAAATGTTGTGTTGATTGAAAAAATTAAAAAAATAGAAAATGTCCCATTAATTGTAGGAAAAATTATTACAAATTTAGAACCACTTTTCAAGGAACCATTTGATTCAACTAATTTTGGAATTTTTAAGGTAGATGAGATTGTAGCGAACGAAAGTATTAGATTAAACCTTAACGACATAAAAAGCAAAGCAATAATGCTAAAAAACACACAAAACTCTTATGCTATTTTTCCATTTGTATAGTTTTCTAAGTAAAGTTAAAATATGAGCTACAGCCAGGATGCAGGTAAGTAATACTTGTATCAATAAATATTTATTTATATTTTTAAATTAACTGTTGAAAAAATTTAAATGCATTTATTTTTTGAAATTTTGTATCAAAAATATTAAAATATTAAATATGCAAAAATATTAAAAATAAAACTATTTCAAATGTAAAACGATACAAAATTTAAAAACTTATTGAAATGCTCAAAAAAGTGTTTGCACTGAATGTTTGCGTTATATTATTTTTTTGTATATAACGTAAAATATTATTGTCATTTCTAAAAACTTAAAAAAAAATCCAAAAATGAAATAAATATTGGTATGAAACAAATAAAATTGCCATTGACGCAGATTTAAAATTCAGGGCAAATACTTTTTTGAGTGTATACTTTTTACAAAATAATCACTTTTATTTTCTAGGCCGTTCTTATTCGCCTTTTGACGCGATTTCACCCCATAGTAAGTGCATATTTAGAAAATATTGGTTTCTGTCTTATTATTATTAATTATTAAAAATGTTTCAGATCCCATATTGGAGAGAATTATGCACGAGCTGGAAATGAGTAAAAGACGGGAAGAAATTATTTTGAAGGAATTGGAGGAGAGCAAGCGAAGGGAGGAAGGAAACACTAAGCTGCTTAAAACCCTCACTGAGGAAATAATTATGCTTCGTGGGGAGGTAAGGCAACTTAAAGCCTTCCCGGTTGCCGAGCCTGTGACTAGCCGTCTCAATATGCTGCCGTTCGATTCTTTGGAATCCTTCCAAGAATTCGATTTAAAGATTTACACGGATGATGAACTCCGGAGAGAGCTGGTAATTTTTTTGAATATTGTATCTTTATGGTCATCTGACAAATATTTTTTTGCCTATTTCCAGAAATCAAAAATAAAAATGGTTGGAGGCCAAGATGTACCAAGCTTTACGCGGCTGGCTATAAAAGCTGTAATATCGGATAAGCTAGCGGTGGATATAACCTGGCGGGGAACACCTGAAAAACCTAGCGTCCAAATGTTCGCCACTTACTCTATTATAAAAGGTAATGCCTCCGATCTTATTTTGATTTTGATTGAATATAAACCCATTTTTGTTTCTGTTTCTTTTAGAAATGGTTATTCTCAAATTTCCAAATGCGACAGAGATGGACGTCAATAAAGTAGTTCAGCAACATTTTTTGCACGCCAGGGACCGTGTTTACAAACGGCAAAAACCCCTTTAACATAAATAAATAGAAATGAATTAAAAACTAAACCAAAAAATATATTTTTTAAATTTCTAATTGGAAAAGGCTCTTCTAGGTATCTTCTTCAAGCGTCTTCTGAGTGACTTCCAGAAGTGTCGCCGAAGTCACTTCCAGAAGTGACTTCCGCGATATCGCATTCGGATCGCCGAAGTCACCCCCGTCGGGAAGAACTGTTCCACTACGGCGACACTTCCAGAAGTGTCGCCGAAGTCACTTCTGGAAGTGCCTTCCGCGATATCGCATTCGGATCGCCGAAGTCACCCCCGTCGGGAAGAAATGTTCCACTACGGCGGCACTTCTAGAAGTGTCGCCGAAGTGACTTCTAGAAGTGACTTCGGCGACACTTCTGGAAGTCACTCAGAAGTGACTTCGGGAAGTGTCGCCGTAGTGGAACAGTTCTTCCCGACGGGGGTGACTTCGGCGATCCGAATGCGATATCGCGGACGATCGTTTTCATCTTCTAGACGTCACTAAATAGTGACTTCCGCGATAGAAAATGCTTGCAGGGTACAAATATTAAACAAAACGTTATTGTATGTGTGTGCCGACCGCTGGTTTAAAAGAATATATTTTCAACAAACATTTTTTCCTAAATTTTGTTGTTAGATTTATGCATTACTGATTCCATTGTATTGGTAATAAACCTTTCCCATTCAAAATCTAGCCACTCCCAGGACATTCATCCTATACTCTACTCCCAGACGAATTCATTTTTATTGACAATTTTTCATTCACTTCCCCGCTCCCCGCGGGCCTACAGCATGTCATATCAATTGTCAATTTTAATTGCTGGCAGTTGTCATAACTCGGTTGTTAATTTTACAACTGTTAGGATCCACAGAGCTGTCACTTGATAGCGCCCACGACACATTTTGTGTTTGTTGTTTCTACTTTTTGTCTGTTTGCTTGTCTTTTTTTATGGTTATATAACAGAAAGCTTCGGAATCGCCCAGGCTGTGGCCATATTCGATGACGAGCCAGGCTGCTTAATATGCAACCAGCGGCCATATTGAATCATCTGAGAGGCTGGCCGCCCGGGGTTTGTGTCATTAATGAGTTTGCAGAAGTGCAGGGGAAAAAATAGGAAAATATATTATAATTTTAAATGTAAATATCTTAAGAAAACATAATATTTAAAAAATATTCCAGTCCAAAAACAAATTCAGTTCTATTAATGGTAACTTAAGGGGAAATTTTTTTGAGAAGATATTTTAATATCAAGAATTTAAAGTCACTTGATGTTTTACCAGAAATATTTGCAAATAATATTTGTCCTATTTTCGTTTAAAAATTTTTTTCGCAGTGCTTACCCAAACTTGTATCTGGGGAAATGACCATGCTGATAAGGCTGAGTCACAGTCACGTAGATATGATTTGAAAGAAATCATACATTAAATCGCTGGACTGGACGACGGCACGTTTAATTGCGGCCGATAAGGTGTTCCGCGGAATCCTCCGCCTGGGATCCCCACACCCCATAGACATTACTATTACCATTACCATTACCATCCCCCTTCCTCTTGGCCTTCCAGGTCGCAGTCTCATTCCCAGTCGCAATTAGTCAAACGAATTTGTAGCGCCCAGCTGAGGAATTAATCAGAAGTCGTCGCCGTTCGCTGCTCGCATTTAAAATGCAAAATGCGTGCGCTAAATTACGGCGAACTGTGAGCCACAAAAGCCTAGGCATTTTTCAGCATGTAAAGAGCCGGCTCTGCTCGGCTCGGCTCGGCTCCTTTGTGGCCAAAGAAGTTGGCTCCGGCCCCATCCCAAGTCCCATCCCAAGTCCAAGTCCAAGTGTCGTTCCCTGGCAGATGATGATGACTCGTTTTGGCGTCGTGCTCGCTGGCGCGTCCACATTTGAATACTAATTGCATTTGGCCCGGCTCGCAGTCCGCCAATCTCTTTTCCCGGGCTTGCGGTAAATATGATAAACAACAAAGCGCGTCATTTTGACATTTGCCTGCTTTATGCGCCCACGTTGCCATTGCCACCATACCGCCTTGGAGTCTGCGATCCCAAACTCCCACGATTCAGGCCGGCTCCCTGCTCCCAGCTCCTTCCGCATCATCTTCTCCAGCTCGGGCTCAAAGCCGAGCTCCTCGGTAATCGCAAATAGATATGCGGCTCAGATAATGATCGTCTTGTCGGTTGGCTTGCTTTGAACTTAAATGGGTTTTGTCTCCGTGCTGCTGCTTCTGCCGCTTTTGCTTTTGCCAGTCTGCGGTTTTGGCCTGGCGAATTTGCCATGTGTTGGTCAAAAGGTTGGCTGGCTGGCTGCTTGTGCATTTTTGAGTGGCAGCTTTACCTTTACAACGCTGCTCAAGTGTCGCCTTTTTGTATGGCGAAATATGGCCATCTATAGCCCTGTTTGGACTGACAGCCCCTTTGTTGATCACTGAAATGGGCCATTTAAAGTTAATTTTAAAGGTCTCCTTCAGGACTGATCTTTAAAATGAAATAGCCAATATTGCGGCCTTAAAGGGATAAAACTAAATAAGCTCATTACGGCAAGGGATGTGGAACTATTTCATTAATTAACAAAAGCCACATATTAAGCTAACTAATACCGCAGGTGCCAACCAAACATTAATATTTTTCAAATAAATAAAAAGTGAATAAAAATCCAATATTTAATTTATTAATGTTCGAATAAATGCAAACACATATTATGTATTTATAATCAAATAACCTTAACACCAAACGATATAAAAAACAATTTGTAATACCAATTAGCAGAACAATAACAGCAAAACCAACAAAAAGGGAAAAAGTAAACTAAACCTCCTCAATGTAAGTGGTTTAAATAGATGTTTTTATTTAAGAGTAATAATTTGAACAGAACTTTTGGATTTTATTTTGTGACTAAGGCAATTAACTTGTATGGCATTCCCTCAGCGCCGCTGGTCGCCTGTTGCTCCTTAATGGCTACCAGAATATCTACAAATTGCCAGCAGTCGCTGTGAAGCGTTGTAGGAGGAGCACTCGGAGGGGACTCTCGAGCAGGGCACAATGAATAATCATCGAGTGACTACAGTGGAGCCGCTGTGGCCATTCATTTGGCCCCGGCTCACAACATCAGCGGGCGGCTTTGGGGAGCTGCAAAAATGGCCGGTAATTATCACTAAGACGCGCCGCCGCTGATTAAGTATGCGACACCGCCAGTCGGTTCGGGGATCGGGAACCATTCTGCTAGGAGCTCCTCTCGAATTCTGACAGTTTGCGTACGGCTGACATGACAAGCTGCCAGCACCGATGACGCTAAAAACTTGGCCCATTCTGGGCTTCAGTTTCAGTCGCAGTCCGAAACCGAATCAGCAACTGCAATTGCAGCTCCGGGCTGGAATCACAGAGTGGCGATGGAGCTTCGAAGGATGGTGAGTCGCTTCATGTTGCCAAGTGCCGACAACTGACGGCTAGATGCACTGAAAACAATTGCGATAGAAATATTTTATGTTTTAGGAATTTATTAAGTAAGGGTTTCCAAAAAGTAGTCTAGAAAACATCGGATTTTTAAATAGAAATATCATTATTCTTATTATTATTTATTTTAAAAACGAAATATTTCATTCTTATACTATTTCGATTACTATTATAATCCTAAATCTTAAATCTTTAGCTATATTTTATCATCATGTCTACTTAACATTAAAAGTATTAAGCTTAATTAAAATCTATTTAATATAATAATTATAAGCATAGGTTAACCTCTTTTCTCTGCGTGTGAAAGGGAATGTGAATGAGGAGCGAGGATCCGAGCCAAGAGCCGCATACAAATGAGGCGTACCCAATGTTGACAATGAATATTAACCTTGAGTGGTGCTCCAGCCGGTTTTTGCCTGGCCAAGGTCATCACATCCCATCGCATCCCATGCCATCTCGATTCCGATTCCAGAGGATGTGGAGATGGTGTGATGAGATGGTTGCCGATAATTGCCGCGGGCATCGACTGTAGTCGACCTAATGGAATCGCTGTGAATGTCATTCGGGCTGATGTGTGTAATCGATTCTGCAGCTGACTTGTTTTATTAAATGAAACGCTAAAATGCCATTTATTCGTTTTTAAATTACTTACGTTAAGAGGGAATGCTTTGTTTTCTTCGGATTTCTTATAAAATATCAGTGATATAAAACAATTAATGTAATGTTCCAGATTTTGCAGCGACAGATGAGGGATGTTCCAGAGTAAGAGCCTCGCTTACGGCTACAGATGACTTAAGAGATTCAATTCAACTTAGTTCCCACATCCTCCGCGGATTCTACCATATAATTTCCAGTGCTCTTAAGTGCTATCGATTGGGTTCACATGCGAAGTTTGCATTCCCAGTCGCTTGGCGGGTTTGCCAGTTAGCCATTTGGCTGCTTTTGCACCTCGACATTAAGCCAGTTGGATTCGGACTGCTAACCCAGTTTTAATAATCACGAAGTGGAAGTTACTCCGCGGTAATTACCTTTTGCATTCGCTAGATTTTTCAATTCTTTTTTTTGTGTTTCTTTCTTACCTCTCGTTTGCGGCACGAACGGCAGTTTGGCGGTGACTGACATATCGCATCGAATAAATCGCAGCTAAAGACGAAATTTAATAATTTTGGAGCCCCGGCTCTAGCGGCTTGGCTGGGCCCGAAAAATATGAATTCTCGCCGGGCCGCCGATTCGCTGCACTGCGAGAAAAGCCCTATGCCGCCGGCTTCTTCTTGCGACCAAAATTCTCGCCGTCCTCCAGGGTCTCCGGCAGCGGAGCTCCTCGAGTCTCCGGAATGAACAGAGTCCCGACCATGGCCAGAATGGAGAAGGCCCCGAAGATGAGGGGCGCTATCCACAGGCCAAATTCATCCAGCTCGACGATCAGCGGGGCCACAATGGAGCCCACCCGGCCGACCATCGAGCACAGGCCCACTCCGCTGGATCGCACCACAGTGGGAAAGAGCTCTCCTCCGTATAGATAGACATTCGGGAAGGTGACCGAGGCTCCAAACAGGCCAATGGTGGCGCAGGCCACCCTGACCATCTCGCCCTGGGTGGAAAGGCAGGCTAAAAGGATCAATCCCAAGGCACTGCATCCGTTGGACAGCAGCAGGGTCAACTTGCGACCCAGGTACTTGGTGAGGATCACACAGAGACAGGTGCCCGGAACTCCGACGGCGGCGGCAATCAAGTTGCTGATAAAGATGTTGCCACCCAGCTTGGAGACGTACTGGGCGGTGCCGTAGTAGACCATGCAGACCACCAGCCAGTTGTTGGCCATGCAGATGGTCTTTATCCGCATGAACGGGGTGCGGAAGAGGTCCAACATGGTGCCCCTTTTGACCGGCTGCCGGGCTGCCAGTGCCGCATGGGCCGCCTCCATTTCCGGCCGTATCGTCTCCGTCGGCGCCCTGTTGCACTTGGCGATCTTCTCCAGGATCTTGATGGACTTGTCCAGCCGGCCGGTGGTGAAGAGCCAGCGCGGAGATTCCGGCACCAGCCAGATGTAGATGACGAACACGACCGAGAAGATCGTAATGCTGAACTGGTACCACCGCCACTCGCGAATAAAGTAGGCGAACACCGCCAGGGAGGCGTGGCCGATGTTGAAGGGCAATTGGTAGAGTATGGCCACCAATTCGCGCCTCTTGGGCCCCACGATCTCCATGAGCAGGACGAAGCTGCAAAGGTATAAAATGTACGGACATATTATTTGGAGATCTGAGTCCTTGGGGAAGAGTCTTCAAACCCACCTGGTGGTCATCGTACCCGCCGTGGCCACAGCCACCAGAAAGCGAAAGAGGCAGTAGAACCAGAAAGCGGGCGAAACGCAGACGATCAGTCCAGTGATCAGCTGCATGAAGCAGCTGGTCAGGAAAGCCGGGCGGCGTCCAAATCTGGGGATTATAAATAAGAGTATTAAATAAATAAATAATATTGTAAAAAAAAAAAAATTAATAAAAAAAAAAATTTAATAAAATGATACAAATGTATATATTTTTTAAATATTTTTCTTAAAGTTTTTTTGTTTACTATTTAATATTTTTAAAGTTAAGCGGAAATATTAAAAAGTTTAGTATATTGTAAACTGAATCCATTTTGTTTACTGTCAAAATAAAGCAAAGAGAATTCGAAACTTTCCAGATTCCGATTAAAATAATATACTTACCGATCGGCAAACATGCCGAAAACCAAGCTGCCGATTAGAACGCCCAGCATTACGAGGGATTGGGACAAGCTGGCCAGCTGCTTCTTGTTGCAGGTAAGATCCCATTCGGTTATGATCGTGGACTTGAAGACGCTGGTATCGAACTCGGTCTCCGAGCACTCGTCACTACAGGGATCCGTGACGTTGGCCGTCGTGCAGGATAAGGGCGTGGGGGCGGCTAAGAAAATATGACCCAGGGTGTGCCACCCTGTCCCGAATTTGCACAGCAGGATGAGGAAGAAGTAGAACAGCTGATAGCGCCGGAAGTCCCCGATCTGCGAGATAATCGGATCGGCTGTCTTTGTCACCGGTTTCAGCGGCTTCGGCGCCTTTGCTTCCTTCGGTCTGTCGGCCATTGCGCTAAAAACAAAAAAATTTCGATTGTCAAGACTTTGAAATGTTTACATTTAAAATTTGAGAAAATAATCAAAGTGCTTTTCTTCAAGTGTAGAAGTCTACCGAGCGGACTGGTTTCTCAGTGGGTGGACTTTCTCAAATATTTGCCGGCTGTAGCGCAAATTGGACATATCGAGCGGTGCGGCTCAGTGCAGACTGGCGTGAAATTATGGAACCCGGGCAGATAGCGATTTCATTTGCCAGCAACTGGCCGCCGCCACAGAAAAGAACCGGTTTTCGCCAAGAGAGAGATTCAGTCTGGGGCAGCGTGACAAGTCGCAGCTCTGAGATATAGAAGTCGGGGAGTCGGGGGCATTAGCACTTGGCCGCGGATCCACCGCCAAAATGGCATTTGGAAATAGGAGTACGGCCACTGCAGTTTGTCAGCCCAAAAGGCCAAGCGACTGGGGCTAAACTTTTACTCTTTAAGTAGGTAAATGAAGTCGGCTGCCTGGTTAATTGGAGGAAGGTGCGCCCGGGGACCCGGCCCGCTGATGCTGGGATCTAGCTGGCAGATTAAGCCATTGTCTGCCCGCAGATAACCGCGAGTCCCAGTTACCCATTAAGATGGCTTAATTAAGGAAGCACTGGGCCCAGTGAAAGTTAACCCGGAGAGCGGGCGGCGAGCTGAAGAAAGAGAGTCGACGGCCCGAGATTTCTGGCCCGAGATTCCGCGACGAGTTCCCACGGCAACGACAACCTGTCTGGCTGTCTGGCGAAGCCATTTTGCGCAATCGTCAGCGGCTGGCAAAATGTCACAACAATTGCAAATAAATTATATATGCAAATTGGATGGCCAATCAATGGAATGGCCATTGAGGAAACGCAGCGTTATAATACGATCGGCACATGATAAATCTGGCCAGACACAAAGCACCCACTTGTATTGCAAAGCCTTTGTTTTTCGGACACTTGATCGCAAAACACATTGTTGGAATGCAAGGCAGTTGAAACTTTGTCAGCAGCCGTTCACTTTAGCGACACTTATTTTAAAATTAGGATTCTATGATCATACTCCTTTTTTATCTTCCGAGCACCGTAATTCAAGAAGCACTTACCCAAATATTTTATTTGTTTACAACTATTTCTGACGGCCCACAAGATCTATTAATAATACAAATTTTCCGGGGGCCTGTCGGGGGCCAAAATGATATAACACAGCTAGTCAATTGATAATGCTGGCTTCGTAATCTCTCACTTTTTGAACCACGTCTGGAAGGCTTCAACGCTACACTATCAATGGCGAAAGCATCTCGTCTCGTCTGTGGAAAAAAGCCACTGAGATGACAATAAAGACGTGTGTACATTAATCCCAGATGATAAGAGGCGTTCGACAAGCGTCGCGAATACGACAAACAATAAAAAATGCCCTGAACTTGGGTCCAAGGGAGATAACAAACGTCTATATATGTTGTTTACAATACTATCTCACCTGAAGTAAGCCTTCCTATATGAGCATTCATATATAATCGTTTAAGCAAACATCAGCTTCTGTATTCTTTTTCGATAATTAATGGAGACGTCTCACCATGTATCTGTATTATAGCTCCATAAACTTCAAACATAATCACGCAGTGTTCATCAGATTAGCACGCGTTTGCCAAACTTGATAATATTTGCACATAATATTCAAAAACAAAAGAGAACGCTATAGTCGGGTTGGTGTCCCGACTATCTAATACCCGTCACTCAGCTAAAGGGAGTGCGAGGGAGATAGATATATAAACAATGTCTTTTACATTTCGATAGGTATTAATAAACACTATAAAATTGCGTTTATATATTTTTAAAATCTTAAAAGATGTTTCCTCCAGACACATTTGAAAATCGTTTATGGCGATTGTGAGCTTTAGGGGGGGGGGGCGTGGCACCTTTTTGAAACAAACTTGCGCTGCGTAGGAACTCCTAAAATCTGCATGCAAAATTGCAATCTTCTAGGTTTTATAGTTTCCGAGATCTCAGCGTTCATACAGACAGACGGACAGACGGACATGGCTAGATCGACTTGGCTAGTGATCCTGACCATGAATATATATACTTTATAGGGTCGGAAACGCTTCCTTCTAGCTGTTACATACTTTTGCACGAATACAATATACCCTTTTACTCTACGAGTAACGGGTATAATAAAGCAAGAATTAAATGAATCGGGGTGTTGATTTATTTGGCGAGACGATAATTGTGTTTAATCTTTTTGGCACTTAACCAATTGCTATAAATAACGTTTTTTACGTTTTGAGCAAAGCAACTAATTAATATGTGAAGATAATAAATTATCTACAAAAAGACCATTCAACGTACTCATGATAAATATTAATTGGAAACAGAATAAGGGAATAAATAAATATTATTGAGATAAGCAATTTACCAAAATATTTTTATAATAATGACTTTAGATAGCTTCTAAAAACAACCAAAGTTTGAGAATGAAAAGAATCAATGCATGTGTGATCGGCCAGGCAGCCACAAAACTAAATCCAATTAAAGTGCTCCGTTTAATATTTACATTTGGTGGCCGGACAAGTGGTATAAGCCGATTTCGGCGTCCCAAATGGGCCGCCAGCCGGACTGTTTAGGCCAGATATTCGCAGTCCCGAAGCGGGGGAACGGGTATTTATGACCCGGCAACGCTCCAATTAGCACACAAAAGGATTACAGGGGAAATGCCAAAATTCTGGTGCTGCACAGAGGAGCATTCGGCACTTGGCAAGGCCAACAAATGTTCTGGGCCGGCTTTGGAGCGCTTTGCGGTTTTTCCACCATAATTGCTGGCCAGGCCAGGACCGAGCTGAACTGAACTGAACTGAAGTGGACAGTGGTCGAGTGGAGCATCGGACGAGTGCCCTGGCCACCGGATTGCGAGGAATCCACTTGTGAGCCAGCGAGCAAATCAAGCAGCAGGCATTTAATTTCAAACTGCCCCCATCCACTCACCAGGGCGCAATCAAAATATTTTATAGGTTGGCCATAAAGAAATTCATAAAGCGAAAAGCAGCAGAAGCAGCAGCAGCAGCAACTGCAACTCTGCCAATTCATACGAAAATTGCTAACTCAGCGCTCACATATATCATTTTTATGCGCGGCCACGCCCCTTTCAGCTCGTAGTAAATTGACAAATGCAGCGGGCCAAGTCTGTGAGATGTCTTTGCCACTATTTAAGGTCTTTCTCGAGGGGATCGAGGCGGAGGAGGAGGCGGAGGTGGATGCTGCGGGCTGGGAGCATCGGAATGAAAAAGCGCACCGAAAACTATGAGCAACGCTTAGCGAAATAAAAGTGCTTGTAATATGTAGTTAAAATCCAAGTAAGGCGATTGGCTAGGAAGAGTAAATGCGACTGGGAGATGCCCTATAGTTTAGGTTAGTTTTTCTCAAAATATGTCTGAAGAATTTCTAATTTACAAGATAGAGAAATTTCACAGCGAAAACTTACCTGTGCTAAGACTCGCTCTCCTTCTGGATCAGCACTTCACACCTGCCAAGTGTTCGTTTTCAACTGCGAAAAATCAATAAACTGACCTTACTTTATACATGGAAAAATGGCCAAACCACCCTTGAAGCAAAAACACACCTTAACCTACCTGTTTGCTTATCGAGCATCTGCCTGTCTGTCTCGTTGCAATTAGCTACCCGGTCGGGAAAAGATAGACATATAGCTTTAAATAGTTTGAATGTGAGTAGATAATTTGTGGCTTCTGACAACACGCTATATTTAATAGAGTATACTAAATTCAAATTAAATACTGAAGTACTATTGTGTAAGTCCTTTCTATGGAGCTTCCACAGAAATCATTAGCGGTTTGAAGTCGATAACTATTATAAAAGATGTCACAACCATAATGATTTATGTGGATTCCCAAATATTAAATCATAGTAGGCTAATATTATATTAAATAAATATTAAAATCAATACAAGTTAGGAACGATTTTAGATGTGTTAATCTATTATTAATTATCACTATTGGGGGGCAGTACGCGTAGTGACGAATCGCACCGGGAGAATGAAATATTTACATAAAATTCCGAATATTTCATTAAACTGCCATAAATAATTATAATAGCAAATTATCAAATTATTTCAGTATTTTGAAATGCACCACATTGGTTTGCAGGGTATGCACTGCTAGAAGAAGCAGCTAGAAACAAAGCGCCGCATCAACGCTTTTGGCCCTGGTTGCCTTGGCTTTCTACCCCCTCCTCTGCAGTCGCCCTATTCCTCTCTAAATCCTCTTTGATTAAGTGCTCAGTCTTTTATGTGGAGATTTTTTAATCGTTACCTCGTCCTCCCGGCGAAAAAGGGGGATACGCAGGGAGGAGGATGACCAGGACCGAGGTCTGTAGTCTGAAGTCTGAAGCCTGAAGTCCGAAGGGCGTGCATGTGACCATGCCCCGTAGATTAATCGCTAATCTGTCCCTAGAGGGCGTACTGACATTTTTTAAAACAGCGCACAGCTCAGCAGAGCCAAAGAAGCTGCCTCATGGCTGTCCACTTCATCCCGGGCCATTTGGAGATGTCTTTGGTTTTTATTGTCGGACGGCAACTGGGCACTTCCATCATTCCCTTCGTTTTGGTCTCGCACTCGGCCTGGGATTCGCACCTCCTTTTCAGTACCTCTTCTTTTTGTGCTGCCTTTTTGGCTTTATAAATAAATTAATAAATTTAAGCCAGCATTAATTATTATGCTGCTCGGCCGGGCGCGCAGATTAATGTTTTAATTTCGCTAGCCTAGGCTTCGATTAATTTATGCGCGCCCTGTTTGCAATTTGTGGCCCGTTTTTTGAGTAATTTCGCCTGGCCGAGGGCGATAAAGTGCATTAACATGGAATGCGGCTGCCGCTGCGGGCAGCTAAAATTGTTAATTTCGAAGCATAATAAAACGCGGCAATATGTTGCAGTTAAGCCGGGCCCCTTTCAATTTGCACTAGACGGACGTCCTAATGTGTGTCGCATAAATCAGCGGATGGCTCATCCACTGCGGTTGCCCATTTCGGTGGTTTTGGGCTAAGCGACCGGGATTAATCCCAGAAGCCGGTGGAAATGATGATGAGCGGCCTGCCAACACTTCCCAGATTGATGAGTCAGCTGCTCCGAGCGAAGAGAAGACTCCTTACTTTCTTGCATACTCGTTTGAGCAATCGAAATTATCGTTTTTTCTGCCCCTGAGTTGCTCACTTAAGTCATTTATATGAAAATCACTTCGAAAAAGATCGTTAAAGGTACGATTTTGGGTTCACCATTAAAGCTTCTTAATCTAAAGCACTTTTGTTAATGTCCAGATTCAAAGGTAATATTATGAATTTGCATTGCACAAAATATCTTTATACAACAACATTCAACAATATTCTAATAGTGATTCCTGAAATGTTTAATGAATTACATGTTTATAATCCTTAACAAATATAAAGAATATGAATTAACAAATTGAATCTATTACTATATTACTTAAATATAAATCTTTAAATCTAATGCTGAACATGATTTTTCCACAGGATTCGACTTTAAGGTCTCTAATCAATTTGTTGGGCCGCCTTCTGTTGCCTGATTTACGCGTGACGGACACGCAAATCGAGGCGTTTAATTTCCGCCGCCGACAGCCGTTCTCACCGCAGCCTGTCAGTCAGCTGGGCAGCTGTCATAATACCGCCGTGGAGCCCACGATTCATAACCCTCGACCTACGACCCTTGATTACCGATTCTCGGGGCTGCGGCAACGGCTACGACTCGGTTGGCAGTAGACCAGAAGGTAAATAAACCCCTTGTCAGGGCCGCAGCTTTATGCATAATTAGCTTTTGCCGAGCGAAACTTTGGATCCGTGCAAATGTTGCAAACTTTTAATTTATGCCTAGGGCGGAGGGAGGGGGCAACTCATGCCTGGCATCGGTTATAGTTTGCCGTTCAGTTTGCTCTACATACTGCATAAGCAAACATATTTTAATTTGAGGTTCTGTTTACATGCTGCTCTGTGCCACGCTTCAAGTCACACAACACGGCAGCAGGAACTACAACTACGGCAATAGAAACAATAATAAGAACAGGACCTAGGACAACGGAAATAACAGCATCAGCAAGTCCACCCTACACACGACTACAAAAATGTTGGCTAACTAAATTCATTAGAATTCATAGGGCGTTTAAAGTATTTTGTTCGAAAGTTACATTTATGTTTGTCCAAAAACTAAGTTATAATGAATTAATTTACCAAGTATTCTGACTTAAATACTCCTAAAAAAATATATGTTTCCAGAACATTATAAAAAAAACAAGAGAGAACGCTATAGTCGAGTACTTCGACTATCAGATACCCGTTACTCAGTTAAAGGGAGTGCGAGGGAGATGGAGATAAGCAGTCGTCAAAGCTACTGGCTCCATCTAGCGCTAGCTACTGGCTCCTTCCAGCGGCCATTTCATTTTTTGTAACTTATTGTTAACTTATTAATCCGATTTTACAATTTTCTTCTACATTTCGATAGGTATTAATAAACACAACAAAATGACATCATTTTGATATCTGAAAAAATTATACACATTATATTTTTTGATTTATTAATTAGCAAGATAAAGATAAAATTAAGGTTTCTTGAGTATCTGTCAACCTATTGAAAAACATAAGTTTTTTAAACCTTTTGTTTGTGGACCAGTGTCACTTCTATGTGCGCTTGAACGGCCCGGCTCAGTCGCATACGCATTCAGTGCATTATCGGCAGTGCCATATCAGACACAAACATAAATGCAAACAATAATATTTGCTTAAAATTGGCTCCGCCCTGGACACAAGGGGGTACTAACCGATATCGGGGGCGGGCTGGCCGATGGCAAAAGAAATAAGGGGCAACATGTGTTTTACATGAGAGAGCGGGCTGAAGCCCAGCGACTGGGCGACATGTTTGCTGTTCAATCAGTCGTTCAGTTTATGGACCCCTCGAATGCCGATCCGCCCTTAGCCCCCATACATGCTGCATACTACATTCTGCATTCTGCTGCCCCGAGTGTGCAACTTCACAGCCTTGTTTACTCTCCAGTTTGTTTTCGCTGCTGCTGCTGCTCGGCTCCGCATTGCGTATACGCCGCGTTTGCTGTGGCTGCCCATTTTGCACCTGACATTTTTGCACTGCCTTTTCTGCTTTGGAGCTGCAGCAGCAGCACTTTATGCAAATGCAGCCAAATATTGTGAACGGCCCCAGAACTCTTGCCTCTTTTCTCCATACGTGAGTGCTGGCCCCACCTCTATTTGATTTCGAGTCGCAAAAATGTACTTACATGGCCGCTTGCAACAAAGTAGCCAGTTCAAATGCCAAGGCCTTATGGTGATTTTAGCGAAGGGGTTGAGTCAGTCGAAACCTTAGCCATTCTGAAATCGTAAAATACGAGATTAAATAGATCATAACCATAATTTAAGTTTTGTTTATAGGCAATTCTTATTTTCTGTCTTATTGCTAGAATATGTTGCATTAATGAGTTAAAGAGGCTAGCATTTTGTTGTTTACCCTTTTTATAAATTGTGTGAAATTTGGTATATAAACTAAAGTTAGGAAAGTAAAATAAAACATAGTACTAAGTATGTAAATAATTAAAAAATTGTTTAAAAAACAAAATTCAACAACCAAAATTAAAACTTGTTTCTTTAAGCACTAACAAATGTGGGTAATACTATTTCATTTTAACAATCTTGACTTATTAATATTTAAGTTAGTACTTGGTGGAAAATATTTTAGATGTTGGTTTTATGACGCATTTAATAATATTTCATCAAGTTATTTGTTCGCTTATTTGGTTAATATAAATCCGATTAGAGAACCATTTTAGTTTTTTAGCTTAACTGTAATTGGAAAACAATTTTCAAGCTTTCTATTTACCATAAATACTTTCAATGGCATATGGGTGCGAGGACAAAAGATTGCCATGTACATGTAAAAGGATGGCAAAGTGCCCAACAACGATTTAATCCCTTGGCCGTGCAAAATGCATTTTAATTACGCGCACGCAGCGAGCAGTGCACTTTAGCATACTTAACAGGGCCACTTGGTGAGATTTTACTGCTCCGGAATGCCTGGATGCCGGCACTCCAACTATCCTGGCCCACTGGGCCACTGGCCCACCCTCTCGTTTTGACCCTCTGGTGCTTGTCTTTTCGGTGGCTGCAGGATTTTAAAATGCACATCATAAATGCATTCATTTGTGACACTTGATGTAATTTGTTAGTGCGGTAATTACATAAAAGTGCAATGGCCAAACAATCACACACTTAAAAGCCTTTCCCTGGGGAGACGGAAGGCAGATTGGGAGCACTTCCGGTGCATGCGTGTGTGCGAAATCGCATTAAAATTAATGTAATTTACAACAATGACCATTAACTTAAATTAGCGATGAAATGCAGTGGCTCCACCCGAAGGGGGCGTGAAGCGGGGGGCGTGGCTGCGGATGCCCGCACATGTCCTTGCGGCATGTGTGGCATGCAGTCACGTGCATCGCAGCCCGGCATTTTGGCCAGTGTCCCGTTGTCGTTGTCTGGTCAGTCAGCAGCCTTTGTTTTCAAACAGGCGCCAAGGAAACAAATCATTTGCACACACAGTGGAGTTCGGGTCCCTTTCCCTTTACCCCTCCCCCTACCCTTCCAACGTTGCCATGGCCAACAAATTAACGACCATAAAGCGATTTCCAGCGGGTGGCTGTCGAGAAGGGGGAAATTTACGAGCCAGCTCGCTGTCTACTGCCGCCCCAAAAATTATAGCGGACATAAATTGTTAAATGCGAAATCCTTTGATTTTAATTACGCCGAGAATTTTTATTGCCAGACATGCGGATGCCGAGCTCGGACTCTTGCAGCTTTTTCCAGCTTCCAGCTTCCGGTGCTTCCAGCTTCCTTGCCGCTTTTCTCTAGCCAGGCAAATTAATTTTAATTGTGGTTTGGCTGACGTAATTAATTGCAAGTAAAAGAAAGCGAGAGCGAAAACGAAAACGAACACAAATTCATCTAAAATATGCGGCGTGCTCGACGGCCTATCAAAACAAATCAAATGAAACGCATATTTCTGCTTCAATTAATGGAATTAATTGAAATTTAATGAACTTAATTGTTATTCGGCCTTTTACCTTTTTCCACCTGCAGGCTTACAGGGAAAGTATGCAAAACGGAAGAGCGGAAATGGCAATGGCTTCCCAAAGATGGCGCCGAATCAAAATCAAAGGCGGCGGCAAAGTACTCAAAGCATTTCCTGTGCTGAAAATTTAATAAAGTCCCCTTCGAGGCGCAAAGACAAAATGGCCACGCGCCTGTCAACGATTCCCACAGGAATCTCCTGGCAGGGATCCTCTTATTCTTCGGTTCCCTCCGGTTGTCTTGGCATTTATTTGCGCACCCCATCCCCTTAAAAGCGTATAGCTTCCCCTCGGGTCGCAGGCATTTTTCAATTTCTTGTGATTTTTAGTAGGGCCCAGCAAATGACAAAGTCTCAACATTTTAACAACGTATTATGGCTAAGCAGGATAATAACACTTGGACTTCCTTTCAGTCCTGCGCGAGAGTGTGTGTGATGGTATCCGTGTACCGAGTGTCCTGGCAAGTGTGTAAATGTGTGTCTGTGCCAGTGCAAACAAAGCTGAAATAAAGATACTTCCGGGCCGTGACCAGTGACAAGCACTTTAGTTGCGGCCAGCGGACAATGGAATCAGAGCTGGGAGCCCAAACGATTGGAGTTGGGAACTCGGAGGATTTTCAGCGAAAATTTGGGGGGATTTTATCTGGAATTTTAATCCGAAATTTGCAAGATTTTCGAGAGACCCCAGTACAAGGAGCAGTCTTCATTATTTTTCTGTCAGTCTAAATAAACAAGCACAAATTTCCCCATTTTTAAAATTTTTCCTGGTAATTTGTATTACCTACACATTAAATAAATCAAATAAATTGATTAAATAAATAAAGGTTAAAAATGTTAATCCACAAAATTTGAGCAAAATGTAAACATTTTCAGTACCTTCCACTCCATATTAAAAATGTAATTTAAATTAATAACTGAAAAATTCGAAAACACCTTTTTTGTATAGAGACAATATTTTAATAAATCATCTTCTTGCTCTGACAATCTTAAGAAATTAAAAAAAGATTTTGGTCCAACAGCTCTGGTCATTTTCTAATTTGTTGATATTTCCCCTTAGTTTATTGTTTGGCTTCTTTGTGCTTAACTTTTGTTTGGGCTGGCGAAATTCGCAACTTGAGTTGGCCCGACCGTTTGTTTGAGTTGGCCGATGTGTGTGAGTTTTTCCTCCATTTTTTTTATGAGCTGCCACGAGGATGCAGGACTTTGCTGGTCAACACTACACAAATTGTTGATGCGACCGGGTCCCGTGTCCTTTGTGTGTGTTTGTTGTTGTGCGTCGTCGTCTTCTTCTGGTGTGTTGTTTGCTGCTGGCTCGTTCATTGTGTTTGCGCCATAAATCGCTTCCGTTTATGTTTTAGAGCCACACAATGGCCGGGCCAAGATGAGGGGAGGAGCAGCAGCCGGAGAAGAAGGCCAAGGGAGGAGCCATCGTCCTGATCACAAGCGTAAACAATAAAGTTTAAAACAACTAAGCAAGATACAAAATGTTCTACGGAATTTCGTTTCGGACGGATACAGTGAGAAAAGTCGCTTTCACATCATTACAAATTTCAGTAATTTTCACAATTTTGTAATTTTAAGTATTCACAATTTTCTTTAGAAAAGTTTTAATTTTTTGTTATTTAAATTATTGAATTTTTGAATTTGAATTGAATTTTTGTTAAATGTAAAATATATCTTTAATTTTTCTGACTTTTTGTCGAATTTTTACTGTGTGAGTCAGTTTCCTGATTTCCCCTTGTCTCTGTGTATGTGTGTGCTTTATAGCCATGGCTCGCTTCACGCTCTTGACCATGTGACCAGCTAGCCGTGTCAGTCATTTTGAGCGCCGTTCCGCCTTTGTGCCCCCGGAGAAGAACAAATCTCATCTTTGTGTTTGCCCTGTCTCAGTTCCCCTATCCCCAATCCCCTATCCCCTGTGCCCTCTCGCTCGCACCTCCTCCGTCTCGCTTGCCCGCATTATCATTGTCCACGCCCTGGACCGGCATAAAATAAGTTAGTCCTGGGCAAACGTCCTGTCCCCGGACACGCAATGGCCCAGCTCATGTTGACTTTTCCTATTTTAAGTCCGTTTATTTCTTTTACACTTGCTCCATCTTTTCGCTTTTCCTCGGCGCGACCCCATCGCCGCCCTCTATCCTTAGCTCGTTGTTGTAGTTGGCGGAAAAGTTTTCCACTCGCCTGCCAAGTGGCAGGACACAGAGGAGCAGCAACAATGCCGTGGAAAATTGTGTATTGCATTTGCTTAGCGAAAACTTTTAATGATCCGAGGCCGTGGAGAAGGGTTTGATCCCAAAACGGATACAAATGGCATCTTTATCGTAGCAGAAACTAAGTAGAATCCTCACTACTGCGCAATTTGTCTAATAAAGAGATATTCTACCGAAATTCAAGGTGTTATTCATATATTTTAGATAGTGTTTTAAAGATTTTCAAATATTTCCAAGTAAAAATGTAACGATTAGGGCAAGAAATTGAAAATTTGCATGCTGAGATCGTCAGTGAATAATGATTAATGATTCTTAACTACAATATTCTTGAAGATTTGTTTCGTTAAACTAATTAACATGTCTCAAATATTCTTAAAACAATCCTAAAAAAATGAGTATAAAACAAAAAATATTTGTTGGTTAAATATTAACAGAAATATACCTAGTATTGACAGTTAAATTATTTTACTGTAGATATCAAATTTTCCGTTTAACAATTTGTATGCTTTTTTGTGGTTTTAGGAAAATAACAGAAGTTATACCTACCTAGTATTATGCTAATAAACATTTCCTTAAAGCGCCAAATCAGGCAGCTTCATATGCTCGACCCAGTTTTTACTTTTGTTGAGCTTATCACTTGCCCCTGCTACCCATTATTTTGGTCTTATCGCCTCTTACGGCAACGTTTTTAATGTCTTTTTGGGGCTAGGCCCGTAAGCCACTTCTATCTGCGCAGGGTTGTCGAACATAATCGAACTAATCAATTTGCGTAAATAAACTGCTCACGGTTTATTATCGACAAGGTGCCACGTGCCGCGCTCAGTGGCGGCCCCGTGCGACATAAATCTTTATTTACAAAAGTGTAAACAAAAATTACTCACTGACGCGCATTCACGAGGGAAAGCGGCAAAATGAGAAATCGGGAAAATGGGAAAATGCACAGAGAGGAAGCGTGTAAAAGGCTGAAATGCGAAAAATCAACGACTTCGGCGGAGGGATAACAATGGGGGCTAACCTCTCGAACTGTAACTCCCCATCGGATATGAGGGGGTGTGCGAATTAGCATGTGAGCCGTTACAAAGGCCACCCACTCGAGCACCCGCCCACCCCCTTTGGAGCCTGCTAATGGCCCTCCCGTGAGTCTGATGCTCCCGTTGAAAAGTCAACGATTGCCGCGCTGCGGAAATTAACGGAAAATCAGCAGCAGCGCACAAAGAGTACGAAATGTGGGTTGGGCGGAGCTACGAGCGAAACCCGGTAAGGCAACCTAAAAAAAGTCGCTAAAAAAAATCCTTAAATGTATAAATATAAACCAATTGGATTTGCTGAATTTAAATGCCTTACTTGTGCCTTACTTTATTAAAAACATTTCTTCTAAGCACAACAAAAAGTGGCATAATAAAAAAATAATCCGTTATTTATTTGCTGAAAAATATTAGGCTGTGCAGTTTATTACATAATTTGTAAACTTCTTTTAATTTTTTAGTAAGCTTTTCTGGGCTACTTTTGACAAGTTAGAAACAAATTTGCTATTAAAAATGATTAAAATTTGTTAAAGCTTTAACTTGTTTTTAATCCGAAATGTTGCATATCATAAAAAATAAGTATGGCGTTGTAATACAATTTTCAAACTACATTTAAAAATCGTTAAATATAATATATTTCATCCTCTTCGTATACCGACTTTTCCAATAACAGAAGTTCCACTGTAACTGACGTTAATAGCAACAAATGGCGAAGGATGCTTGATTTAATGTACAAAAGTTTTTGATGTTTCTCCGTGGGTTGATGATGGCGGCGACGTGAAGAGCCTTCGCTCCCTCGCCTTTTTCCCCGTGTGTGTTGGTTAACTGTCTGCTTATTTCAAATTGTAATTATGGCCCGCTCTTCCGCGCGTCCCCTTCCATTCCTCCACGGGTGCCGGGTGTCAGTATCAGTCGGCTGATACTGAGGGTCCTGCTCGCAGGACTGTCAGTCAGTCGCCCTGCGTTGCGTTGCTCCAACTCAGTGGAGCAGAATGCAGCAAATCACGGGGTCTCGAGCCTCTATGTTTCGCATAAAATGTGTAGAAATTATGCGTATTTATCGGGCAAATTCAATGAACTGTAAATGGTGTGGAAGTTGTTTGGCGCCCGAGTGTGTGTTGTCGGCAAAGGTGTTGTGCCATTGTTGTTACGCGGTTGTCTGTTACAACATTAAGCCTCGTGGATTGGGGCTGAGAATGCGCACAGGTGTGTGTCAAAAGGCATGGCAGCTCCTCGGAGGGGTTGCGTTTTCCAGGGGGTAGGGCGGGCCTAATGAACGACGGAATTCAGACGGGTGCACTGAACCGTGCTCATTAAAACGGGCGTGGGCACCGAACAATTGGTTGGCGTTTAATTCCATAACATAATGTACCCTTTTGGGCATTCGATTTCGCCTAAGTCTGTTTTCCGATTGGCCCATGCCACAATTAATAATCACTAATCGCTGTGGCCAGCAACTAGCAGACTTATCTGAAATCAGGTTCTATATTTGGTTTGATTTATTTCTGTATACCATTTAGTCATTTACCTCGGCCGTCGAACAGTCGGACCAAGTTCATTGATTCGCCTTTTGGGTTCCCCGTCGACAACCTTGAACCCTGACTCCTTGACAGGTGGCAGGCGCATAAATATTTCATCGGCTCGCTCTATCAACGGGAAAAAGGAAAACTTTTACGGTCAACACATCGGCCCACTGCCGCGTGCCAGTTATTAGTTAATAACTATTTGCTCTTTGTTTATTTATAATGTCTTAATTGCCGGAACGTGGGGCCCAATCCATCCAGGCATTGTAATTTAATGGTCGTCGCACAATTATTTTCCAATTCACAGCCCAATCGGGCCCAGGGATCCGCCGGAGATCGTCCAATTTGCGTTTGCGTCCCCAGTTTCCCAGTTTCCCAGTTGGGCCTGGGCTTGGGCTGCCTCTCTTCCCAGCTGTCAAGTTAATTTGCTTGCCGCACAGCAGGTGTTGAGTTTGGCTAATTAATAGGCTGCCGGAGACTGCCTGGCTGGCCCACAGATTTTTAACGACAGGTTTCAAGGGGAATCGGGACCAGGGAACAGGGAGCAGGCATCCGTGAGCAGGGAACGGGTAACGGGTCACGTCCTGGGCCGTAAACGCATCCGTATCCGCATCGCAAACTATGCGGGCGACAGCTGCTGCTGCACAGCAATCAACTTCGGTAGAGTTACATTTAAATTAAAATTAATAAAAATAAGTTTACCCAGTCCGATTTTAAAATTCCTTATTACCAATTCATGAGTCACCATTTTATGATAGGATTTCATATCTACCCGAAATAAAGTTTAAGACTTGAATTTAAGTAAGTAGCAACAACATTTTTAAGCATCATTCTCGAATATTTAGTACGGTTTTTAATGGAATGTGGGCCTATTAAAACATCCCTTGAAAACATCGATATTATCGGATCGATATTATGAAAATATCGAAAAATTCGATAATTTTCTAGCTTTATTATTAACAGTGAATAAATATAGTTTCCCTGTATCGGAATGTTTTTGTGGTACATACTTCTGGACATTTAATTTGTAAATCCATTTCTTTCAGTGTGCTCCTCCTTTTTTATGGCTTTGCGTGCTTGGCATCGTTTTGTTTGGGGTCCGCGTTCCCCAGTTATTACTAATTTTTAGTTTATGTGCATTTAATTGAAATTTTGCAGGGGCCTGCACTCGGCGACTATCCTCTGAATTTGGCTCTGACTTTGACTTTGGCTTTGGCTCTGCCCCTGACGGTGATGGTGACTGTGACTCTGACCCACTTGCCAGACAAACACGCATCGCATCGCATTGCATCGGAGGCTTGGCCTGGCCAAATGCCGAACGGAATCGCGCATCGAACATGGCCAACAAGTTGCAAACAAGTCGTCGCCAAAATCGCAGGCAACATAAATTTTCGCACATTTTCGGGCTGCGTTCGACAAGCACATGCAACCAGCAGGCCAGACCAACAAAAAAACCAGAGTGCAAAAGGGGGAAAGAGTTATATGGCCGCACATTTTTGCTGCCTGCTGTCCGCAAATTTATTACGTTAATTAAAATAATTCTTAATTAATCAGAAGCAAAGATGCGGGCAGTGCCGATGGCCACGAAAGATGACCGACCGAAAGTTCGGAGTGGGGGAAAACCCTTTTGATGTCACTCTTCTTCTACCTCAGCTGCAGCCAGTTTTGTCTAGTAATGCATGGCGCATCAATTATGGAAGAGACTTCCCCCTTTCCCAATGTCTTCCACCGATTTCCACTGCCCACTGGAGACGCGCCCACTTGGCGAGTTTCTCACGGGACTCGCTGAAAAATGAATTTAATATGCTCTTTAGTTCAAGTGAAGAAGCTATGGTTTCAGCGGAAACAGTGGGCTAAATGTTATAATTTGAAATTTTGATTATATTTTAAATGAAAACCATAATAGTGAAAGACAGTTTGCCACACAGGCGAAGATTATATCTTTGCTTTTCTAAAAGTAACTAATTAGAAAATGTGCCTCTATTGTCCTCATTTTCCTTGTTCAAGAAATAATAGGGGTTTGAAAAAAAATTAAAAATCCTTTTGAAAAATGTTATTTTGTCTTTAAATATGAAGCTACAATTAAAAGATTTTTTCTTTTGTTTCTTATAAAATTAATACAGCTGAAACTTTTGTGTTCATTCGAAAAATTGTAATTCGAGCTGTGTATGCTCGAATGTGTATTAATTTCTTAAAATTGGCCTTCGCCCTTCGAAGACATTTTTTTTTAATAAAGGAGTGTTTTTGAACTACTTTGCAACCACTGTGGCCCCATCGAGCGACCCATGCTGCACTTGTCCTCCATTCGCTGCAACTCATTACATTATTTTCGTGTGTTTATTGTTTCTTTGCAGTCTCTTGCCGCCAAAGCAGCGGCAACGGAGCAGCAGCTCGACTGGCGCCCTATTGTTCCCCGTCCTCCTCCTCCGGGCCAGGACTGCCGCCTCCTCCTGGCCAGCAGTTTATTATGCAGCAACGCACCCCCAAAGCGGTTTGGATCGGTCGGTCGGCTGGCAAACAGACAGCGCCTGACAATGAGTTTTTAGTTTGTGCAGCGTTCATTTCGCCGCTTATCTGCGCTCTGGCAATGTTTGCTGTCATTGCAAATTTCCGAGTTTGACAGCTTACAAGCAGCCAGAGTCGAGAGCCCCCCAATTGTCCCCCCTCCCCCTCCCGCCATCCATGTTCCGTCCATTCGCCGACCGCAGGCTCAATGTCCGTCGGCTTTTGGCTCTCCCGCCGGACACTGCGGCGCTGCTTGACGCACAGCGTCTTCGCTTAAGTGGCGCTATGCGTCGGACGTCTCATCGACCTGGTACACGGAGAGAAAAATATGCCCCTTTCGCTTATGACATTTTAGAGCTTAGACATCAAATACTGCCAAAATATTGTTATCTCTTAATTAAGGATTTTTAAAGATTGAATTTTTTCAAGATCACTTAGGGTCGTACACCAATAACTTGACTTTTGGCTTAGCTTTTAATTCTATTTTGGCTAAAAATTGCTGTTTAAGAAATTTCTTTAGGGTCTAATTTTTAATCAAACGCCAATCGTTTTCAGTGCACCCACTCTCCGCTCTCATTCGCATTCTCATCGTCGGCGGTTATTAGTTGGCCACTGCCACTGCGTCGAGTGGCTGTGGATGTGGATCCGTCGTAGATACGTGGATATGTGGTCTTAATGATGTCAGACCGACCGGGCGAACGGTACAGTGAACAATGCCAAACAGCCACGGACCTGATTAGCCATGTTGGCCCCTTTGGGTCTTGGGGATTGGGGCCTGTGTCTTGGCACCGCATCTCGTATATTGTTGGAAGATACACGTAATTAACGTGGACTTAGCAGTTTGGCACTCGGATAACAAAAGATATTGGCCAGACTGCACGGGTGGTGTTGCGGGAGGAAGCCTTGTCGGCAACGGGTAATGAGTTCAGGTCCTTGGCTTTGAGCTTCCCTCGAAGTTCCCTTGAAATTAGTTTGAGCTTTCTTTAAAATTTTTTTTCCGATATGGATCAGATGGAGATAATAATTTTGCATGAAATTTTCAAAGTTTTTTCTAATATTACGGTGCTTTCTCTTGAATTGAAGTGCTTACTTCCCCCTAAAATAATATAAATTCAATAAAAACCTCCCTTCACTCGGAATAACGTGGATCTGTACTTTCCCTTGGCTAGATTTGGCTTATTTTCCGTTTTCCCAACAGCCTCTCAAGACTTGTGCTAATAGCAATGACCATGCACATTTCCGAATATTCTTGAAATATTCCCGGTTAAGGAGTAATCATATTAGCAGCCCGCCTGGCCCCGAAACCCAAATCCTCACCCATTTTCCTCCCATAATATATATGTCGATGCCAATTTAGCTATTACATAAGTGAGTCAGCTGAAAAGGAAACCAGCTCCAGCTCCATCTCGACTACAAACTGATGATGGAACGCGACTACAAATTGGTTAGACGTCTCAAGCTGAGTTGTCAGTAAGTCGATTTGAGAAGCTCATAGAAGGGGCAGCGTCATCATTACGTTGATTTGCAGTTCAGAAATGCATGCACTTATTTGCTACCGTCCATGGTTTCAGCTGAATTTCTTCGAGCCGAATTGGGTTTGGTTTGGTTCAGCCAATTCCCTGGGGACCGGACTGCCTCAGTGACTGACTGAAGAATAGCTGACTGGTCCTTGACTCGCTGACCCAGTTGGCCTTTGTTTTAGCCCCACCAATAATGTTTGTCCATAAGATATTTATTTGCTTTGCTTTTCCATTTGGAATTTCCAATTTTTTCTGCTTCTTCGTCTGCCATTTATTGCTCTCGAGATGTTTTCACTTGGGAGCCGGGATGACGGCTCGCCTCCTCCAAAGGTCATCCGCTGCAGGAACCCAGCAACAGTTCCGACTTCATCCATCCTTCGCTGTTGCCTTCGCCTTTGCCAGTCATCGGATTCCCCTCCAACTTTCACGTTAGTTTGTGTGGGTCGACGTGCTCTATCGTTCATCGTTTATATTATCGGCATCGGCATCGGCATCAGCATCATCATCATCATCATCCTCATCTTCCCCGTCATCGCTGTTGGGCCATGGCGCTGAGTTGGCCTTATCCGCTTGGCCCAATCGCCTCGCCCTCTCGCCTGGCCAATTCCTTTGATTACCGCACCCTTTTCGCTCTTTGTTCGGTCTTAGGTCATCATAAATTGTTTGCTTTCAAGTCAATTATTGATATAGGATTTGCGGCCGTGATTAGGCTGCCTCTTCCTTTGCTCTGGCCAAGTGGGTCAGTGGAGTGTGCCCGTGCCCGTTTGGGCCATTGTTTTAGGCCCCATTCCTCTCGCTGCCGAGAAAGTTCAATGCCAACGCCAAAGGCAACTGCACGCCAAGTGCATTAGCTGCCCCCATAAACATTGATAAGCCGGCGATGGCGATAAGGAGGAATACCCACTCCAATGGCCATTTCGATCCCATTACGATCCGCATTCCCCGGGCAAATTGTAGCACTCATAATTTGTTTTTGATTGCCTGGCACTTTAGCCGGCTCCTCGGACCTAAGCAAACCGAAATATAAATCCAAACAAGTGCTCTCTGCGCCGTCTAGGGGACACTCGAAGCGCCGGGACAAACAAAGCAGGACCGGGCTCAAGGGTCTTGGCAGGGGATAGGGAGTATAGGGGATAGGAAAACAGGGAAGCAGGCCGTCAGGGACCTGGGACCAAAGTCCAGACCCTGGGCCCATCTTTCCCTGTTTTGTCGGCATCTTTTACTCTTCCCTGGCGCTTCCGTCGCTGCAACGAGAGATGCAAATGGGAATGTCTGGCAAAGTGAACTGAGAGAAAAAGGGAGATATATTAAATCAAATCGAGAAATTTGATATTAAAAGTAAAATCCTTATATTGTCAAGTAAATTTTAATATCATTGAAAGCCTTGTGATTTTATTTATGTTACATTTTAAAATCCCATTTTAGATCCAGCATGAATTAAACTTTTCTATTGTTCGAATGTGGTTCCGTCATAAAATGAATGTCATAAAACGTTTAGAAGACGACGTCATAAATTAATGTATTCTTTTGTATTTCTGAATATTTTTTTCCACGTGTATGATTGAGTGGAGACCCATTCCAATCGGCTCGAAAGTCTTTTGACAATATTTGCGCGCCCTGACAATAAAACGCAAAGTGAAGTCTCGAGCTGCAGCTCCTCCATCTGCCTCCCCTGTGTTTTCGTATTTTCGTATTTTAGTATTCCTGAATTCTTATATTTGTGTGTTTGTGCGGTGGGTCATTTAAATTTCATGCTAAATCAAAAATGCTTGTGTTTATTATTTGTTTTGTGTGCCGTGCTGAGGCCGAGGACTCCGCGGTTCGCTTTTCCTGTTTGTCTTTGAGTTCCAGTTCATTTCAACTGCGCGACTCTGTTTGTGTGTGAGTTGATGTCTCCTCCTTTTGTTAGCCACGAAGGCGCCCTTCTCCATCCCCCCTTCCCCAGCCCCTGCCCCTCCCACTCATCGATGGCCGGCGGCATCCTTTGTGGCCTACACAGGATGTCGATTACATTTGTTTACTGCACTCGGCGCACTATAATTTCCCCTCGCTTAATAAACAGGTGCCCGTGTTGTTGTCGTTGCTGGAAGTGCATCCCTCCATCCCGGACTTAGTTCGCTTCCCAAGCGCGGAGTGCACTGGGATCCAGAGACATCGGAGACAAAAATGGCCATCGCCAGCTCCATCGGCGCACAAATGACATTTAATCTCAAAAGCGCATCACCAGATTTACGCTCAAGACAAGATCAAAGCGTCAACTTAGCATTCAGCAGCCCACCAATCAGATGAACTGCGAAATCCACTCGAGATGCAAGTGGATATTGAGACTTCCCCTCTGGATTCCTGATTTCACATTCAGTGAGATCTTGAGTGGAGAACTGGAGTAATAATCATGTGATTTGCATTTAATTGTGCGATTGCGTAGATTTATAATTCAATAATTTTTAAAAAAGGATTTTATTTGTTATTCTTGTTTAAATCAGTTAATAATGACTAAGATTATTAATACTATGCATTTTTCGATTGTCTTACTCGATATTTCCTTAACTAAGGTCTTTAAAAATATTAGATTTCATTAATTTGAAAGGAGTTCAATATGCATTTTAAATTATACTTCCAGGATTTACAGTCACTCTATTCTATACATTGTCCCAGAGCTAAGCCTTTTAGACAGTTGCAAATGTGCTCAACAAAGTTGCGTAAGTGGGATTAGCGACGTTAAGACCCAAGGTCTGGTGACCATGGTGACCACTCCCGGCCCAAAGATAAATAAGCTATAACAATTTAATGACTAGGACGCAGATCGCTGGAATCGTGGGTGTCGGAGGAGTGGGATCTCCGTCCCCGGCATCATTACTCAATCAGCAGGCCATAAATGCAGGCTGATTAATGCAGCCGCCAGGCCGACGACAAGTGCAACATTTCCGGTGACAATGATGGGGACTTCTTCCAACACTGAGAAAAAATACCATATTATTCGATTTAATGAGTAGCTCAAATATTTTTAAACTTTTGGAAACTCACATTTTTTTTATCATTTTACATCGAATGTAATACAAATCCGACTTTCAAGAGTTATCACACACTTAATAATAAAATAACTTATAAATCAGATTATTTAATAAAAGTTCCGATTTTGAACGTAATAATATGGTTTAAAAAACATATACAAGTAAAATACTTAGCAATAATTAAAATGGTTACATATCTCCTTGGCTAATTATTTTCTAATTAAAAATATATTTCTCTGTGCAGCTTGGGACTGGATGTAGACGACGTCATGCAGTCTGCGGATCTCGGAGTGGCCATCAAACGGAGGCCACATTCGGGGGCCCATGACAATGACAAGTGTCAAAACGCAGGTTGCACTCATTTAAATTGGCATGATTTACGCTTGCCCCATCCCCATCCAGCTACCGCCTTGCAGCCCATCGCCTGTCATCCGCTGGATGCAACTGTGGCAATATGGCAAATTCCAACAGCACTTAACAAGCCACAGCCGAAGGAAATGACAAACAGCAGTGCGCAGCGCAGACAAGACGCTGACAGGGCCAAAGGGACTGGGAGATGGGAGCTGGGAGATGGGGGCTGGGCGATCCCATCCGATCCGATCCGGATTCCGGTGTGGGCATCGAGCCGAGTCGGGGGCAGAGGGTCACCGTCGCCGTCGCCTCATGTTGTCCATGTTCATCGCCAAGTCGCCTCCATCCACACAGCCATTTGGTGTGCATGCAAAGTGTTGAATAATTTGTTGCGAAATATTTCTAGATACACAATGTCACCGATTCGCGTGCACCGTACAAATCCGTCAGTAGTTAAATTGTCTAAAAAAGCCCTTCTTTCAGTCGATATACAAAAATGTGGGTACTGAAATATTTTTAAATAATAATAATAATAATTTAAATAATATAATACTTCTTATAAATATATCTTATGATTTCGTTCTAAGTAAGGAATACAATTTTTAACGACATATTTTTCCCAATCTTTTAGGTCCCAAGGCAGAAAAAGGCTTTATTCAATGAAGATAATTATATTTTAAAAGTTGAACCATGATGTTTCCAAATACCAGATGATTTTTAAGAGCCCGCCTGTTAAGGAACTCTTTTTTTAACAAGGCATTTCATAGTGCCTCACTCACAGCGTTATTTTTTCCATTTCTTCAGCATTTTTTTGTCGGGTGCCCCGTGGCTACGCTGGATTCCTGCCGAAGAGCTCTGGCTCCGAGGCAAGCTTGTTAGTGTGCAACATGCTGTTGCAACGCCGGCGACTGCAGCAGCAACAGCGGCAGCGACTGCAACTGCAACTGTTGCGTTGCTGCGTAATTAAGTGGGCGACAGTCTGGTAAATGCAAATTTCTTGGCCTTGTCGCACTGCTCGCCGCAGGACATGGCCAAATGCAGATGCTGGCGACCGATATGGCCGATAAGCCATGATGCCGTGGTGCGATGCCGCTGTTAGCGGCTTCTGTTGCTGTTGCTGTTGCCGTTCCTTGTAGACGGCGATAAGCGCTCGCCTATGATCTATGATCCTGACCTTGGCTGGCAGCTCAGAATGCGCATACGCAATGTTGCACATTCTTAATTAAAATGTCAAAACTGGTTTAATGGCGTTAATGAACGAACAGCGCGCAGTTCGTTAGTCGGGCGAACAGGTCGCTCGAGGTTTGACAATATTGTTTGCTGCCCCCCGTCTTCCCCCCGAAATACTTGGGATTCCTTCGGTCGATGTTCGTGGCCTGCAGATCGCTTGGCGGCTTTTGATCTGCCGGGCGATCTGGGCTTTGATTTATCGCCAAGTGCACTGCGTTTTGTGAACAAAAGCAGCCGCCGCCAGCGCCGGAAAATGGAAAGTTTTCCCCATTGCCCTGACAGTTTGCGTAGCGACTGTTGATTTATAGAAATCAAAGCGCGGTCTGTTATTGGCCATTGTTGAGTTCGTTATCGTGGCCGAGAAACTTAGAGATATGCCAAAAACTTGGTAAGACAACGCAACGCAGCGCTGGATTGTTTGATCAATGATCCTGGCTATTGCATAACACAGTGATAGCTAAATAATTAATGATTTCGACCCGCGAGGCAAAAAAGATTTAAGTTTTATTTATTTAAGAATTATCTTTATCGCTTGAATTTTCATTTAATTCAATCCAGTCCTTGGAAACCATTTAGGGTTTTATAATTATGTTAATAACTTATCTTCCTGCATGAATGTTTTATTTGTTTTAAATGTGAACTCAACTGTGAAGAACCAATGCTAAAGTCCATCCAATTCATTGCATTCGCTCTTATTCAAAGCAGGCGCCTGCAGAGCAACACTTAAAGAAAAGGCTGATATGGAAACCTTTTATTGTGCAAATAAACCCAAAATATAAAGAAAAATATAAAAATCTCGTTTAAAATACGTAAGAGTATCAGCAAATGTTCATATTAAATATTATTACACAGATTTAATATCACAACCAAAACGATTTTCCCTGTGCACCCAGCCCGAAGCTCGACTCTTGGGGGATCCCTTGTCTGCAAAGTTGTGTGATTTATTTGGGCGGCTCGGGTGTTTTTTGCTCTTTGTGCGCTGCGCTTTTTATTATGGCACAATTTTTATTATTTTTATTGGTGCGCACTCGAGTGGATTTCGCGGCACAAAGTGGAGCGCCGGAGTGGAGCTGCAGGAGTTGCAGGCCCATGACGCAGCACCCGCACCACTTTTCTGAGCCTGTAAACACACTGCACTGGCAATGTGGCTATGGATATGCATATCCAGGCTGGCTCAAACGAATATGTGCATTTATTATTTTACTTGGCTTGCTCGCATTTTGCAGCAACGATCTGTAGACACAATAAATTACCAATTATATTTTCATTTCATATTTCTGTCATTGATTTCGCTTCCAGACTGTGGCTCCATGCCTCAATGAAATCCGAGGGGAATGTGTGCCCCGCCCAGCAGATCGGGCGAAAATTCATATCCAATGTAAGGGACAGTTTGTTTTATCAATCAACAGACAAAATTGTATAACTTTTTAAATTGTTTCGGAAAATACACAGACAGATTAACAAAAAAATGGAATTGTCAACAGCCCCTCAGAACATACAGACAATTATGTTGTTGTCCTTCACTTCTTCTTTTTCTCAAATTTAATGCATACAACATCGTCTGATAAAGGCCATACAAACATAAACCTGAAAATAATCAAGTTCGTTAGAGTTTATATGCCATTTATTTGCCATTTCGATTAGCTCACATGGACCAATTATTAAACCAATAATGTTATACGTTTTTCCTTTGTCACCAAGGAAATCCCAGCTTCTGCACAGCCTGATAATCAGTACAGTCATGACTGTCACCAGTAATGCGAGCATTATTACTATCCAGATCCATACGAGAAAGCGATTCTCCTAAAAATGAAGAAAATTATTGGTATAAATTGTTAGAAAGAAGCGGAGACCTTTTACCATTATAGCTCCAATCAGAAGACATATTGCAGCTAAAAGCGCAAAACAGGCTGCCCCCAAAAAAATTTTGTTGTACAAGCCAAAATGGTCGCCTGCACATAAATAAATACGTTACAGATCGTCATTTAATTCTGATAAATTAATATATATTGTATATTTACGGGTAGCCATATATGCTATAATTATGACACAAACTATTATTGCTGCGATGGCCAAAACACCGCATGTCATTCGAGAAGACAGATCCTGGCGACAAAATTTGCACATTGTACTTCTCTATCACTTTTTTCTTCAATAAATAAATTTTGAAATTTTCGGAACAAAGTTTAACACAAAATTCTAAGCCAAGTACGAACTTACAAAAAATATTGTTAAATGTTTAATTACGTAAAATACAACTCAAATGGGATATTTCTGATTTTAAGTTAAACATTTCTAAAACTTTCCCAAAAAAAATACATTGAAAATAATTGCGATTCAGTGCGATTGTTTTGAAACCGAACTTAAATGAAACCCAGCAGCCGGAAAAGTGCAATCTTAACCGTAAAGCCAGACCATCCCCCGAGCTCAGTTATGTGAAAGGAAAGCGCGAAAATCCCTTTGTTAGACTGTTTTTATTTTCGTCTGCTGCCGAGACCGTCTATATTTATTTCCTTTGCCGCTCTATAAAGCCGCCCAGCTGGCTTTGTGGAAAGCCTGCCGCCACATTAAGCCCCCGCCCAGCGATTGGGGAATGGAAATCAAAAGTCGCCGTTAAAGTGTCTAGGAAATTGTGCATGCATTAAATAAATGAAACTCCCTTCATCCCGGAGGGCGGACCGAGTGACCAAGGGTCGGACCAGGAATAACCTCGGGTCCATGTGCAAATTAAAATGGGAATAACAGTCGACGGCGGGCGTTTGCTAGGGAGAGGTCAACGCTCAGGGGTTTGAGTGTAAAAAATTAAAACAGACTCCACTTTGGCATGAATAACTCTTGGGGAAGGGTAAGCAACGTTTAACAAAAAACAGTGAGTATGAGAAGTAACAAACATTTAAAGCAAAAATTAAAAATATTTGAAATATCTTCTGAAAATGAAAAGCGAAAAGATTATAATTTTCATCATGTTTTCCTTTGAACCATTGTCATACCTTTGTTATATTAAAGCTAGCCATAGATTTCGAAAAAGAATATAGAAATGTAAGCAAATTATTTTGCATGCTTTTGACCCCTCCTCAAGTTTTTTTTAATTGCCTTGGCCAATTATAAAGTTAGGCAGAAAATCCAAACTAGCCGAAAAACTAGGGAAAAGCCAAAGGCACGTCAATGAGGAGCGCACGTAATTCAATCTGGCCAGCTCAGTTTTTCCAAGCTCTTTGTCGGGCTTTTGGTGGTCTTACCTTGAGAGAGTGGGTGGGCAGGTGGACTAATTATATTCTCCAATTTTCATGGTTCCCCAGAATTTCTCAGCTCTGAGCCTCCCCTTTTTTTTGCTTTGCATATTTTACCATAATTTGCTGTTCTTGTTTGTCTGCCAGTTGTCCTGGCGAACAAATTGCGAATTGAAAACTTCGAAAACTAACGGCAATTACAGAATTTTCCGAAAGCCGAAACCAAAGACGAGTTCGAGCCCGAAGAAGCAAAGCCGGGCCCCAAAAGTTGGACTATTTGGCTGACTGTGCGTGTAATTATAATTTTCTTTAAGTCGGTTTGCGCAAACTTTTCTTTATGTCAAAGTTTCGCCTTGCGACCGCAAATAATTTTGTGGAAAAGTTGCCGCCTTTCCCCTTTTCACTGAATTTTCCCGATTTTTCCATGTTGTTGGTAATTATGCTCTTTGTGCGACGCTAGCAAACTTCTGGGTACATCGTCTGAGTGTATTAGTTGTAATGTGCTTCGGTTAGCCCAAGGAAGCGAGCAAGTTGCCAAACTTACGACAACAATAACAAGGAAAAGCAAGCGTGGGAGGAGGAAAAGAACCCGTCTCCTTGCCGCTGGTATTTTGGGAACTTACCTTTCGGTTCGACCAGATCCTTTGGCTAGACAATGTGTCTTATTAGCGAGGCTTGCCTGCGGCAAACTTTCCAATGATTTTCATTCATTAGAAGTTTGGCATCAAATTCCCAGCTAATCACGTTGGTGATGAATGGAAAAGCCACTTTATCAACAGCTTATTGTCATAATTGTTGGCCAGGGCATACCAGTCGAAAAGCATTAAACAGTCGAGGGCGTTCAAGTACCATTTGTTTCATAATAAAAGAACACCATAAACAGAACCCAAAAGGAAGGAAACACTGTTTAAATTAGTAAATTGTTTATAAAAATTAAAGTATTCTTACCTATTAAAAATGTCAGATGCAAAATGTGTCCGATTTTCCACAATGCTCTTAAAGAGCTCCAGTCGGTTGGTAAATATCTTATCTTTAACACAAACACGAAAGTACAGCTAATTGGTACTGCACAAATGGTAAGGACCGCTAAATGTATATGTTCCTAGAAAAAATAAAACGATTACTAAATTAATCACCAAAAAATTGCAGTTTATTACCACATCGGACATCATTTTCATGGTATAGGCCAATCCAATAACCAAAACAACCGGAGTGAGGAATAAAACATCGAATGTGCTGACGTTAAATACTGAATAATACTTATTATAAATTAAAGATTATGCACTTTTTAAGGAAACACAATCATATACCATGTCTCAGGAGTCCTATTAAAATGGCCACGCAAACTACACCCACTAGAATCCACAAAATATGCAATTTGTCTTTACTGCACATTTTAGGGAAATTTAAAATTTGACATTGAATTCTAAAGTAACTCCTCTTTTACAGGCTTAAATTCCAATTCTAATACCTCTCTTAAATGCATCCATCAAAAGTTTTCACCTAATGAATTCCATCCATACTTCTGGCAAACAAATGAAAACTAATTTTAGTTGTCTGGCACTTAACACCAACTCACGACTTGTCCATTTCGCCTAATGACCAGATATATGGCCATACTGAAACCGATGCTGGGGGCTGTGATTTGGCTAACTGCGTCTGCATGATTCTCCCTTTGTGGCGTATGGAATGGCATTTTATTGGATTACTCAATCAAATATGTGCTGGGGGAACTTGGGTTGCGAAATAGGTAAATTGGACGAGATTTCGACAAGCAACCTGCAGCTAGGGGAATCCGGTCGAACATTTCTTTGTCCTGAAATGCAGATTTATCAGGGAAAGTTAACTCTAAGTTAAACTTGGTACACAACAAGAAATGTTACTTTATACTAAAGTAGAACTAAAGATGGTTATTAGTTTTTTAATATTTTAAAAGGTTTTCTAAAATAATATTCAACTTATTTGTTTCATGCAGGGATTCAGTAAATCAGTGTAAGACTTGGACTTTTACGTGATAATCAAAACCAAAGATAAGATTTAGGTTGTGTACATTTGATATTAAAACCCCTCCAACGGCAACATTCCACTGGTGCATTGCTAATTCGAATGCAAGCCCTCGAACATCCTTGAGAGTTATGCAAAGCAGGAGCTGCCGAATGCAAAATGTGTTTTCACTTTTGTTCGTTTATCAAACGGGTGTCGGGCTGACGGGCTGACTGGTTGGTTTGTCGGTTTTGCTGGCAAGGCGCCATGGTCCGACTCCAACTTCAATATGACCAACGGCAACAAATAGCTGACAGTAACAGCGGCAACAGCGCTGGATACAGCTGAAAAGTGGAAAAGGACCCGGGGCAAATTCACGACTCGCATATTGAAAACAAAAACTGCAGTCTGAGTGGAGTGAAGACAGGCACACGTGATGGGGGATATTGTGCGACTGCATAGCCACATGGATGCCTGGATGTTGGGGGCCTCGATGTGGAGCGGGTGCAGCTGGCCCAGCTCACAGGCGCAGCCCCTTCACCGCTGCTGGGTCCCTTGAAGTGAAGCCAAGTGAAAATGAAAACAAAGTTTAACAAACCGTGGCTAACGAGCTACATTATTAAAACTTCAAAAATGCATAAATTTTGCCGGAGACGAATGGAGCGGACTGGCGGCATTATAATAATATAATGCATATCCTGGGCAGGCATTTGAAAGTTATTGACACCTTCTCCCCCGTCTCTCTCTCTCTATCTCTCAGTCTCTGCAGCCGGGAAACTCGTGACGTGATCGGTCTGTGGCTCCTCCGCAAGAAGGTGTTGCAACACAGACCAGGTTCCCCAGAGCTGCACGATCTTGGCAACGGGCAATGGGCACTGGCACCCAATCCCAGTTCCAGCCCAACTGGAACTGCGGATCGAGTTCGAGACTCGGCTGCCAAGTGATTCTGCGCATATTAGTTGGCCATTAGGCGCACACCATTGTCAGCTGTGAACGGCAGTCAAAAGGCGCATTAAAATTCAGACGGTGTTAAATATTACAAGCGCCCCTTGCGAGAAAGGGGAAAAGGTTTCGCGCTGATTTGCAGCTGCCACTCAAGTGCTTTCAGAGCGGGTGGAGCCGAAGGGGACGAGGATCAGCGGATCGCAGAGGAGCTTGTGAAATGTTGTGGCGACGTGATATGTTAATCTCGGAGGCCAAAACGTGGAGCGCTTCGGATGCGGATGTTTGGCAGACAGAAAACCACTTGTCGGGTCAACATGGCTCACACTGAAGAAGTATTACCTATGATGCATCTTCTGATATTCATTTTAAACCCTACAAAATTATTTTTCAATATATTATATTTTATTTTGATTTATGTTTTTACTAAATTCATTTAAAAAAAAAATTGGATAGATTAATTTATAATCCCTATGATATCGATATAAAATAAAATATTAGATTTTAGATGCTCTTTAAAGGCTTGCAGTTTGAAATCTAACGACTGAAATCAAACTGAAATCTTTATTTGGGTTTCATTACTGTTTGGTTAGATAAACAGTAATGGCCACCATCAATAATATCTTAAAACAGAAGGTATGTTTTCATTTTCAATAGCTAATAGTGCTAGTTCTTCATATTTATGAAGGTATCTTTGGCATTTTGAACCACTAAAACAGTGATCTTGGCATCTGGCGTAATGAGCACCTCGTGGTATTTGGTACGAACTCTCAAGAAGGTCAATATTTGTGCTGGCTCTAGTTTGGATAAGAATGCCTGGCACTTTTCCCTCAGATTGTCATACAGGCAGGCGTACTGCAAACCCTCCTGGCGATCCATCGAGGTTTTTACCGGAACACCCGAGTGGTTCATGATCAAAATGTCCTCCACGCCCGGCTTCTCCTTCAAAAGACGAAATGCTTCCTCCACATAACTTTTAGTGCGTTTTGGCTGCGGATTTTGGGATGATTTGATGATGTTGAATAAGCAACGAAAATGTAAACTTACATCCACCTCTGCTACCTCCATTTTGACTATGCTTCTTCGAGAGTTGAATATGTATATGATATAATTCGTAAATCAACTATTGCCTTGGCTGCTTTGATTCTATTTTCTAACAATTTTTTAAAGTTTGCAATGTTTGGCATTTCCCTGGAATTTATTATTAGTTATAATTGCAATAAACTGGCACTAAAATATTTGGACTCCGTTACGTTACTTGCAGCCATGGCCAGGACAAACAGTAATAAATTGCGCGGGTATCATCCCTGTGACGTCATAATCACGGGCATTAGATGATTTAGCCCGATGTCGAGCAGGGCCAAATTAGGCGAGAGTTATTTGCCAAAGCTGGCTCTAACTCTGCGGCCAGCTGTAATCGGCTCCTAACTCAGCTGCCAAGCATCGTGGACGGCCCACTTTCGAGTTTCGAGTTTAGAGTTTCGAGGTGCGCTCCCAGAGCATAAAGTGCAATTATAGCGGTGCAGCGAGGAGCAGGGCCATGAAATACCAACACCCGACAGCTGTAAACAACAATTTGCCGGGCGGCCATAGCCGCATCGCGCATCTCGCATCGGAGACCAAATGCCAATAACTCGCCGTTCGAGCGAGAGCGCTTATAAAAAAGTTATTTAAAAGCCCGGCCAGCCAAACTCGGCTGGAGTCCAAGAGCCAAAGTTAAAGCCTCGGCATCGGCCTCGGCCAATCCAATCCAACAATGGCAAATGATGATGAGACGTCCAGTCGTTTCAGGTTAAACGCTAAGCGTTTCGGCAGACGCGCAAAAACTTAGACTTGACTTGGCTGAAGTCGAGAGGATGGAAACTTGAATGAAAATACCCCGAACAGGAGAAGCGAACGTAATGAGCAAATTTATGGTCAATTGATAATTTAGAGGCACTCGGACTCATCAATAATGGTCCATTGCGATGCGGCTCTGGATCGACGAAGATGAGGCATTGTTATTGGGAGCAATGTGGCGCAAATTGTGCTAAATGTTTCGGCAGGCCCTACGCAATTGCCGGGCCCAAAAGCACACACACGCACATTAAATATATTTATGAGGGACAGGGGCATCTTAAGGGGACCCTCGGCCATATTTTATATAGTTCGACTTTCGACTGTCAACCGGAGAACTGGGTCAGAGGTTCGGCTCGGCGCTGGAAATCCGTGGGCCCGCTTTTGTTGTCTAGGCCTCCTTGGCTCGCAATTTAAGTCGCTAATTGAACGCTTTGTCTGACACATCGAATAAATCACACAATTTCCAGCTTGCACCTTGCAGTCAGCCAGTCGACAAAGGTCTGAGCCCGAACTGAGCTTCCACCAACTGCACGTCGCCATGTTTATGCCAATAATATGCCATAAAGTATAGAAAGGAGCCGGCACAATGGAGCGCAGAGCGCAGTGCACATGGGGTCCGAAAGCGGCTGGCTGCCGAGGAGCGGCTTCCTCTGATAAACTTTATGACATCGGAGGGAAGTGGAAGTGCAGCCACTTTGTCAGCGGCCATCCTGGTGCCCCGAAACACTGGTCCTCCGAGCCGGATCTCCATCCCTATCCCTTTTCCCGGTGCCCAAGGAACGGCGCTAAAGTTTAAGCATTGCCCGAACTTTACGCACAACTTGCACACATAATTTACGTCCCATTCCCCCCGCGCTCCCCTGCGTAATTATTGGCAAGAGGAGTCCAAGAGGCATGGGTTATATGTGAGTGCATTAGAGGCGACCACAAATTGTTTGGTTTGCTTTGGTTTAGCGCAAATTGTAGTCATAACTTCTTCCCGGGCTGCCGTCAGTCGGACAATCGGGCTTATGATGGCTCAAATGCACCTCGTTTGGCTGACGGAATTCGGGAAAGGTTAACTGGTCTCGAACTCCTCTCTATTACGACGTCATTTACTGGGGATCGCGTAATGGGGCTCGTTTAAGATGTTGCGCCAACATAACGTAAGTAGCATTAGCTTTTGAGGAGCTACTTTAATATGTAATTATTATTGTGAGTACTTTGAAAGGAAACTATTTAAGCAATAATTTAAAAATTATATTTTTTATCGATATTTTTATAGTTATTGAATTCCTGTTCATTTATTTGCAAGCCATTTAAAGTAAATATTTCACGAATAAAGAATACAACCAAGTACGTGCCTGTGAATATTCAAGTGCACTTCGGTTACTCTTGGCCAACAGTACTACCACCTGAGCATTACCAGCGTAAGTAGATTGGCCCACCAGGAGGACCTCTTCGGTGGACGGAACCGTTTGTGCCGGCAACTGCCGCAAATCCCACATCAATCAAATTGTCCGTTGCCCCGAACAACAGCTACATATCAACAACTAATGTAACAACAAATGCTTTGTGTGTGTATTGCGGGGCACTAAGGGCGAATTAAACCCGACTTAAGTAACCGCTAAGCACGAGGGCGCAAATGCAAATTATATTGCCCATTAATCGGCGAAGTCAATCGAAGTCGGAATCAGGTTTCCTTACCTTGGGTTGGGATGTCTCATCTCTTTAAAAGGTGTTAAAAAGTATGCAATAAAAAAGAATAAATGCATTATGTGTGATTCGTTTTTCTCATTAAAAGCTCTCTTTAGTGAAAACCCTATTATATTGGAATGTCAGTTCCTTGGGTTCCTGAACAATGGTCCCCACTTTGCTTGCCCTGCAATTGGCTTGCATGCAGCTTATAATACGGTGCCACGCCTCCGCAGCACTCACACATGCTCAGAAGGACACCTGAGTCCTTGGCCAGGACTACAAATTGCAGGGGAAGAGGGAGCAGGACTCGGCCTGGGCCTGGACAAACTTCCGAGCCAACAGGATGTGTCCTTCGTTTTCTGCATTGATTTTGAATTTCCAAGGAAGTAGCGCGGAAACTTGTTAGTCCGCCATCCTTTCGTACCTCCAACCCCTTTTATTTCCCACATAATTTGCTTTGCATGCAGTTTGCAAAAGGCAAGGGAGACACGAGCCTGGCCCGGGCTATTACGCTGGCAAATTGCAATGTAATTAGTTTTTACATTTCTATATAGTCGGCGAACGTATAATTGTGAAAATGGCATTTCTAGTTAATTAATGGCCTCCTGCTTCCCACCCACAGCCACTGCCACTGCCACTGCCAATAACCCGGGAGTCCCCGTGGCTGTGCGAAAACTTTCTGCACATTTGTTGCCGCTTCTCGGCGTGTGCAGTCAACACAAAAACAAAAAAAAAGTGCAGTTGCCACGCCCCCGCCCGCCCACTGTCAACCTTTGGCAACTTTGCTTGAATTGCTTCAAAAATTTAATTAAAATGCTCGCATTTTTGTGCCCCCACTTGTAAAAATATTCGTTCAATGGACACACTCTCCCTGGAATCAGGGGGAAATCCTGGCAGGATAGAGGGAATCCCTGCTGCCCCCCGAAACGCACAAACAGCCACAAGCTGTTGATTCAATTACCAATATGTTTGATTGAAATTGCACATTCAATTCGGTTCCTTTTTTCCATATGCAGGGTACAGCTTTTGTGCTGCCAATTTAAACCAAAGTGACTTGGAATTAAATGTCAAATCACTAGCCATCTTAAACTGCATTGAAACGCAAGTGATAAGTTATTATCATATGTATAACCAATCTAATCTTGTATCTCTACTTTCCCTGTCGCTTTCTTAGACTCATTTATTCGCAAGCTAAATTATTGATTAAAAGATAGTGACATGTGCTGCAATGTGAGCCGCCAGTACTGTTGCGTCTTTATCGGAGTGGTGGCGATTGGTGTAGGTCTAGCGGATTCAGGATACAAGTACTACCAACTAGGTAACTTAAATAGTTAAGAAAAAGAAACCAGGAGCTTCGAACAACCCACTTATTTTCATAGCCACTCTTGGTGTGGAGAAGTTGACCTTGGCAATGGTGGTTACCTGGATCTTCATCATCATGGCCGCAGTACTTCTGATTGTAGGCGCATTAAAGGCAAGTTATCGCAAAATATATTACAAAATTGGTTTACCCTTACCTCTTTTTCTTTAGAAAATCCGCTTTCTCTTGCTCATCTGGATAGTAGTCTCACTGATTGGCGGAGTTGTTCTGGTCATTATAAAAATAGTGGTCTATGCTTGCTATTTTTCCAATAATCCCGACTTAGCCTATCACGTTTTTGGCGCCAGTTCCATAATATTGTTCATATGTTAGTCAACTTAGTAGTGTATTTTCAGTAGCATTCTATTGACAACAATATCTTTTACATTTTCAGTATTGATATTTTTGTTTGTGTACTTCCCTTACGCATATAGGCGTGACCTGGAAGAAGAGCAATACGAATAAATTTGGTAGATCAATAAGAACAATTTTCAAAACCAATAGTGAATATATTTAAACTGATGATAGAAATTATTTCTACTAACTTAGTGCATCTTATTGCCTTTCCATTACCCGTCATCTAATTAGAATCGTTTTTTTAAATGTAAAAATATTAATTTCAATGTATTAAAATGTGCTGCAATGCAAACCACCGGTACTGTTGCATCTTTATGGGAATGTTGGCAATATTTGTAGGATGTTTGGAAGTAGGATTTAAGTGCTGCGATCTAGGTAAAATTTAAATTATTAAACATTGTGTAAGTGCTCTTGATTATATTTTTAGCCGCTGTGGATTGGAGTACCGAGGATTATTGGAATCGTTGGAAGATGGCGGCAGTTGTAAATTGGATAATCGTAATGATAGCCGCAGGTCTTCTAATTTTAGGCGCAATAATTGTAAGTAATTGTGAAAGGTTATAAGCACCAACTCCAATCGTTACTTTCATTTTTCGTTTGTTTCAGAAAAACCGCACTTTGTTGCTAATCTGGATATTAGTCTCATTGCTCTGCGGAGTGGCTTTAATTATGATGAAAATAGTACTGTTTGCGTGCCATTTTTTTAGGCACCAAGAAGTGGAGCATCAACTTCTTTATGGCAGTTTAACGATATTTTACATTTGTCAGTCATCTTAAGATGGTATTTTTGGTAACACTCTAATGATGTCTTTTATTTTTCAGTACTGATCTTTTTATTCGTGTACTTTCCTTATGCATATAGGCGTGAACTCCAAGAAGAGCAATTCGAATAAATTTTAGTTACGATTTCTTAAAGCAGTGTTTTAATTAAAACATTTTGTATTGGTATAATTATTTTTGTTTTGCATTTTAGTGTACAATATTATTTAGTAAAAAGTATTTTTATTCCTTCTCCTATTTAAATGATTTTATTTTAAGGGAGTCGGTGGGGAAAAGGTGTACTTGCGCTTGAAATTAAACTGAGCCAACGGTATGGGCTCCGTAAATAAAAAGCTATGTTCTTTTGGCTGAATGATCAACAAGTTTTTCAAAGGAGTCGGCTGGGAAAAGATGTAATTGCGTTTCAATATAAACTGAGCCAGTGGTATTGGCTCTATAAAGAGAAATCTGCGACCTTCTGGTTTGATGTTCGACCAGTTTTTGGAATGGATGTGTGGCAGATCCTGTAGCTCCTCCTTCTCCTCGATTGGCTCCAAACGAAAGCGTTTTGACGTTTCTGGACTCATTTTGTTTTGGGACTGCACTCTAACTTTAGAGTGCTTGGACACCGCAAGAAGGCGACGACGCTTTAAAATTCTCGAGGCTTTGGTCTCCGAATGAGACTGATTATCCAACTGCCCAATGTCTTGAGCACTTCCAACAGGTCCAGGAGTATCCATCGAGTTACCTTTAAATTTAAAGACGTCGCCCTGCCAATTGTTGGTAAAGTCGAGGTGGCTCAAACTACGATTGTTCGCAGAGCTGCCGCCAAAACAAGTGGGTCCATGGTAAAATGGCGAGCTGAATGCCGTTGTCGAATTCGAGAAATTGAAGGGCCGCGGCTTAGCCCTTGTGGAAGTATGGTGGATTGGACCGGTGGTGGCTTTAATTCTAGCTCCATCGACATTTCCTTTCTTCAATTTTCCTCCATCCTTGTCCATTCTGAAATAGGCACGGAGTCACAATTCGTAAATTAAATAAAATATATTTTCGTTTTGTCACATGTCTTGAATGTCCTCTAAGCCAAAAAGCAATTAGCGAATCCAACTCCAAAATAGGAAATGGTCGTTAAATTCTTAGTTTTAAAAAGATGAAATCTAATTTTTTGGAATATTATAAAAGCAAAAAATAGTCCCTTTCTTTAAATGGAAAGCAAAGTGGCTTTGACTTAAATTTCAAAGAAGTCTGATTATAAAAAAAATACGCTTTTTGAGTATACCAAATGGTTATGTGAACAATCAAACACGCATTAAGTTTTAAGTGGAGCCCATCTAAGACCAACTATATAAAATCTTAAACGCATATTAAAATTAAAATTTAAAATTTTTTTTTTGAAATATTTAAAATGTGCTTAAGTAAGAACCAAAAGCCTGTAATCGTGCTAATGGCACTAGTGACGATTGTTTGGGGACTTGTAGAGGTTGCATACAGTTCCTTCCAGTTAGGTAAATATGCAAATAGAGCACACACAACAAATTAACTAGCAAAACAATCAACACTCATTACATCTTTTTAGCCTGGAATGGAGCAAATAGTTGGTTACTGGCCGTCGTAGTAGCCTGGATTCCAATTATTATTGCCGCCATCTTGTTGATTTTAGGCGCATTAAAAGCAAGTATTCGTTTAATAAATTTCCATTTTCCAGCTTTATTCTCATCGTTTTCCTTCAGCAAATACCCCGTTTGCTGCTGGTCTGGATAATAGTGTCATTGGTATGCGGAATAGCTTTAGTTATTATAAAGTCAGGATTGGTGATAAATTTGTATGATTACCAAATAAGTAGCGATATTCTGCTAGCCATTTTGAACGTCATGTTTTTATGTTAGTCAGCTTTAAATATTATTTTGAGTACTCCTAGTTTTAAACCACTAAAAATTTTTACTTTTCAGTGTTGGTCTTTGTTTGGGCATTCTACCCCTATGCATACATGCGTGAACTGAAAGAACAAAATTAAGAATGTAATCCTCTTTATTATAATGATGTAAAAGAAATATCTTTGTATATATTATATTTATATATCCAATATATGAAGTACCTATATTTGTTCTTGATTACTATCAACAGACGAGCCTTTTTACCTAAATTCAACATTCATTATTCTGCGATATTTTGACTCTTGCACGATTCCCATTTTTTTAAACAAATAGGAGGCAGTGACCAGAGGATCCGAATTTGCATAAAATAACAGAAGCAATAACAATGGGTGACAACAAATCAAAAGCGAATGGTAAACCGACCGCAAATAGAAAGTGAAAATCAAACACAAAACGCTACCGTTTATTCCTGTGCTTTCGTATCTCGACATTTTCTGTCCGCTTTTCCAGGTCTTTTGTGTTTATTTGTCGGGCGTCTAATTTAAATAAACATTTATTTGTACAAAGGCTTTAATACGTTTGGCAAATGACTTCCTGAATTGTGTGCGCCGAGTAGCAGGGTACCAGCCCAACTGCTGGCTGTTCGAATTGCATAATCGGTGAGACAAATGCAGTGGATTATGAAATCCTTCGCTCACAGGCTGCAAATCCAGCTAAAAAAAAACACGAGCTCCAGCTCACGGGAGACGCCACCGACCTGGCAACAACCTGTCGCATTTTTAAAGCGATTAACGGCACGATTTCAGTCGCTGCCTGCCAGCAGCAGCAACATAGCAGCAGCAGCATTGCAGCGGCAACACGGTGGCAAGGCCTCAGCATAAAAATTGAAATTGAAATGCTTTTGGCAGTGGCAACACTCTTGGGCCTGAAGTTGGGCCAACGATACTCACTTGGGTCGGGTATTGCCAACTGTGCAATCCCTACCTCCAGGGTTTTGGATAGATATCAAATCTTAACCTTCCAAATTTGTATAATTGTATAATTTGTAAATTAAATTTTACTCATTAGAAACTATGATATCTTAATGCTTAATTTTAAGACAAATTTATTTCCCATTACAATATTACTTTTTACTAATATAAAAAAATTTGCAAATTTATTAAAGCTAATTTTTAAATATTTAAAGTGTGTAGCATAGTTTATTTAATTTTTTTCTCTGGGCATTTCCTGTATTTTTTTACGGGATAATTCGTGCTGCAACGAAAACATTTGTAAATACTTAAAAAGCATTTCCAGCAATGGAACAAATACGAAATAGGCAACGCGGCCGCTGCAATTGGAAAATTGTGAAAAATAAAATAATATATTGTGCACAACACTTGCATGCTGGGGCCTAAGCCATTGTTGTTGCGGGCTGTGGGTTCCCGTTCCCCCTCCAAGCCATACAGTTCCACAATGAATGACCTATAAATAAAGTTGGCAGCCAAACAACTGGGCCCAGAAATGGCAAACAGCGTGAATTGTGCAATAAAAAAAATAATGTGAGTATAACAAGCGAAAGAGCCAGATTTTCAATTGCTTTTCCATCGCTTTGCTTTTCCAGCGTCCTCCCGTTTTCCGACTGACTCTTGACCTTACCAGATTTTCCAGTGGTTCCATTTTGTAAGTTGCTCTGGAGTAGACAACTGCCAACTATAGGAATAGCAAGTAAATAAATATGGGCGATAGTATTAAGTGCACTAAAATGATGGATTCATTTTTAAGCACAGTTGGGACTTTGCTTTGATTTTATTCTGATAACTTTTGAAGCTCCTTCCCGTTATGGAAACAACAGCCTCTTGAGTTCCTCCGACGCAGTATAGAATTTCTACCCGCATAGACCCCTACATCTCTTTGTAGCCCCGGGCATTCGGTACGTCGAAATGGCAAAGCTTTTATCAGCTCCGATTACACACTTTAAGCAACAAAATTGTCACTTTAAATGCAGCGGAAGAACATGGAGCGCCCTCAAGTGGATGGACACCTGAGCGGACGAGTGCTGTGGTTGCCCCACCGCAACATTGTTGCCAGAAAACCACCGTAACCGAAGCCCGGCAGAAGGTAACCCACCCAGGACATTCAGGACACTCAGGACATCCAGCGAGCGTAAGCTAACTCAACTTAAATAAATTTAATTTAATTACCAGTAAAAACCGCATGAGCAACTTCATGATGAGAGAGCAGAGAAGAGCAGACTGTCGTTATCCGGCGAACTGAGATGCGATGTTGAGCTGCACGTGGAAGTGGAGCACCTGAACCTGAGCCATCCTACCGCCGCCACCCCCACCCCCCTGGGGTTTATTTAGGAAATAACATTTTTGTGGCAACACATTTTTGGATTTCATTACTGGGCCCGTGCCAGGATGTTGAGTGCTCCTCACTCTCGGATGCTCCGTTGAGGTCAACATGCATTTTATCATTTTAAATAGCAAAGTAGCAGCAGCTGAAGGGCACTCGACACTCGGCGATAAATAACCTTAATGTAGTGTCGGTTTTGGGGGGCTTCACCTGCTTTTGCTTTGGCTACATGTTTAATTACGAGCTGCACAAACTCAAAGCATACTTTCGGGCGGCGCTGAAAAAAGTGCTCGAGAAAGTGTAGTAGAAAAACGGGCTGCAACAGAATGTTAGTGTATGAGTGAGTGAGTGAGTATCTGTGTGACCGGGCCACAACCGTGTGAGTGTGTGACAAGGTCAAGTCGTCACTGCTCCCGATTATAATGCAAATTGGCCTCGCAGTGTTTGCACATGTCGGCAAATACTTGAGCGGCGGTGGCTCAGCGGTCCTTGAGACACATTACCCACTCAACCACAATAACACAGCCGCACCCACACAGGCACACCGGGCGAGAGTTCCCAGGCGGCCTAATCGGAGGACTCTTTGCTTGGTATAAGATGTGAGTTAGGAAGGATTTAGTTCGGGGCTTGAGCTAAGTTACCTCTTCTGATATTAAACATTTTATAAATGGAAACTGACAAATATTAATTGTACCACTTTTTGAACTCATCTGCTCCTTAGCAGCTGAAATCAGCCAACGAAAAATAGATTTCTTAAAGCAACATATATATTTTATTCAATTATTTAGTAAAGTTGCCTTTGCTTGAAGGAATTATAAAATGTTGAATTTTTAATTCGATCTTTTCATAATAACATTTGTTGTTTAAATAATACATGGTATTCATCAAGGTGTGAGGCCTTGTTTAAGAGCTTTAAATTATTTACAATAATATGTTAGTATAATTGATTGAAAGCTTTTAGTTACAGTAATATTTATTTATTATTTAATTTGTTGTACAAATAAATTTGGAAACTATTTAGGAATATCCCTCTATAAATGAATGCTGAATAACGGGCAAACACAAATTCAAGTGAAAAGACCCCTACTGCGGCATTTCGAGCAGATGAGTGCCAGATCCTTTTGTGTAATCGCCGCTTAAATGCATTTCATAAATCGTTTACCAGTCCAGCCTTGGGAAAATCCATTCATCGCCCTCGTGAGCCGTTGCCTGGTAACCTAGTTTAATAAATAAATCGCAGTTTTTTCGTGCCTTAGCCGCCGCCCAGCGATCCATCCCGTCCACGTCCCTGTCCCGTCCCTCCCCCAGGACTCCTGTGTCTTTTTGTCTTCTGCAAGTCATTCATGTGTGCAATCTGTGGGTGTGACTAATTCAATTACAACGCCCAATTGTGCATGCCTCGGCGCCCGACCCTCCCCGCCCCACCCACCGCCCTCTTTTTACTCCGTGATTTTTCATTTCGTTTTCACGCTTTCACCGTGCATGTGCAGGTAGTATTTGGCATGGGATCTGTGAACGAGCATTACTTGGGCTTTGGATTGTCGACTACGATTCCAAATCCGAATGGCGAACGGCGAACCACGACCCACTCCCTGTTTTCCATGCAACGGGACATTCACGTTCACGTTTCGTGTCACCCCGGGACTTAATTGTTTTTTGTCACACGAGTTATCCTTTTTGGGGCGTATCATGTTCGAAATTGAAATTAACTGACAGAGCAGCGGCGGTTGGGTAATGAACATGATTTGTGCAGTGCGAAAATCTGGGTGGGAGTCGCAGTCGCAGAATCGTTATGCCTTTCAGCCATTGCAAAAGGGCCTGCGAAGGTCTGGGAACCTAAGTAAACAAAAGTGGTTGGGCCTTTGACAGTCACGGAATGGGATTTGTTACACAAACACTGTCGAAAAAGAACAAAAAAGTATAAAATAGAAACCCACATGACACAAGGAATATTGGCTACGTCAATCAAATGGAAAGCCATTAACTAATAGTGCATTGCCGACTACCGAACCGAGTTCGCACTGTACCGCAGTGGAGGGAAAGCCTCCAGAAGAAGAAGCCCGGTGGCAACACCTTCGAAAAACCCATTTTCCTGGGAGCCGTCGCTGCTGGCACTTCCCCATCATCATCGTCATTATGGGAATGCCTCCTGGTGGGACTATCGGCGGCCCAGCATCTTGATGATCGGAGCAGGAACCAGGGCCATTGCGAAACGTGATTTGTAGGGTCATCATTCAAAAGGCATCGACTACAAGCGCGGCGAGATCCCATCCCATCCGTCGCAGCGAAGGAGTTCCAGACCAGGCAGCCCGGCAGGCAGAGGCAGGCACCCAAAACCAGATCCCCGGCGATTCCGAGCAGCAGCCGAAAAGAAAATTAAAATGGTTATACATTCATGTAATTTAACGAAATTCAATTGAATGCCAAGTCACAACAACTGCCCGACCAGGGGCCAAACTAAACTAAACCGAACTCCCAGTGCAGGTCGGATCTGGCTGCACAGAGGGAAAAGTGTGCCTATTTTTGGGACTTGGGATTATATTATTTGAAATAAATCCTTAACGCACGTTCTGGACGTAACTAGAATTTTTTAAATATTTTTATACCCGTTACTCGTAGAGTAAAAGGGTATATTGTATTCGTGCAAAAGTATGTAACAGGGAGAAGGAAGCGTTTCCGACCCCATAAAGTATATATATTCTTGATCAGGATCACTAGCCGAGTCGATCTAGCCATGTCCGTCTGTCCGTCTGTCTGTCCGTCTGTCTGTCCGTCTGTCTGTATGAACGCTGAGATCTCGGAAACTATAAAAGCTAGAAGGTTGAGATTTCACACACATATTCTTGGGCTTCCTACGCAGCGCAAGTTTGTTTCATCGAGGTGCCACGCCCCCCTAACGCCCACAATCGCCATAAACGATTTTCAAATGTGTCTGGAGGCCACATCTTTTAAGATTTTAAAAATATATAAACGCAATTTTATAGTGTTTATTAATACCTATCGAAATGTAGAAGACATTTTTCAAATCGGACCATTCATTAAAAAGTTATACGCAATCAAAATTGTTTATATATCTATCTCCCTCGCACTCCCTTTAGCCCCAATAGATAGTCGGGACACCAACCCGAGTACAGCGTTCGCACTCCCTTTAGCTGAGTGACGGGTATTAGATAGTCGGGACACCAACCCGACTATAGCGTTCTCTCTTGTTTTATCTTAGTTGTTATAGAAAGTAGACAAGTTTGTCTTTAGATCTTTAATTTGTGTAATGATCTTTAGATCATAAAAAATATTTAAATATTTATTTTCATTATTCATTTTAGCTCATTCTAAGTCTTCATTCATTTTTTTATTATTTAAGTTTATATTTCCTTGCTCTATATAATCGCTTTATATAATATTCAAATATTTAAAAAATATAAATACGTTGGTTTCCAGTTATTTGCCAAAATCCCTAGAACGTTATACACATTTTCCCCAGTGCGGATGCGCTGTCTGAGCCGATATTGCCGATGCCAAGCGTGAGATTATCGGCGATTGTATGCAGCGATGATGATGCTGATGAGGATGAGACTGCGGCTGGGACTGCAGTTCTGGCCTGGCCGAAACCGCCTTGGCCCATGGCTCCCGTAAGCTGGCAGTGCACTCGAGTGGTGCCGACTGCAGTCAAGTTCACTTTTCATGCCGGATAAGGAGGAGATGGTGGGGTGGCGCAGGGTGGGGTTGGGGGATCGGGGATCGGATCTCAGACCGCAGTGGCAGTCATTGACTTGGGTTATCGCACGCCAAAAACGACAAAACAGTTGCATGCCCAAACCCAGAGCCCCAGAACCCAGGAACAGCCCAGAAACAGCCCAAGTTTAAGCCCAGAACCTTGGCAAGCTCGAGTCCCAGGGCCCAGCGCTATCTGCATGCGATCAAATTTCCTGGGCTTCTGTTGCAGAGAGGCGGCGGCGATCATATTGAGCCCGCTTTTGACATTTTGGACACAATTTGAACCTTTTACTTTTCGGTACCAGTATGCGAGCACACGATTTCCAGCTTTGGCTCGGATTTCCAGGAATCGCGCGACTGCAATCGAAATCCAACAGTCCAGCAAAGCGGCTCTGCTCTTCCTCGGGCGTGTGTTTTGTATTCGCCCTGACATTGATTGAGAAATTGATTTAAAAATCGTTTTTGCTGCGCTGATTCTGATTCCGATTTCAATTCGATTCCTGCTCGGCCTGAGATGCAGATCCCGGCCGAGATTCGATTCGCATCTCCGGCAGGCGCTTCGCTTAACTGACTGATCCATTCAGTTAACTGGCTGTGAGTGCCCTTCAAATTGCTGAAGTTTTCGACATTTAACAGTTTTGATTTAAAAACTTTTCAGCTTAATTGAAAGCCCAGCGAATTGAATGTGTGTTCGGTCTGCGTTTTCTGCAAGTGGCTCTTTGAGGAGACATTCACCTGCCAGCTGCATTTATTAAAATTAAATTTAGTTTGAACATTTATTTTGAGTGGGGGAAAATGTTTAAGGTGGAATCCAAGGAATTAGTTTGGAAGTTTTAAATCAAAATATTTAAGATTTTATTATTCATTCTGTATCATTATTTTTAATGAGGATATAAAAATTTAAAAATCTCTTTGAGTGACCGCTCCGAAATGGATAGTTTCAATCTGGGTTGTGTTATCACAGGCAGTTCCCACAACAATATCCAGAGCGGAAGGTTAACAGGCCGCATCCCATAACTCAAACTATCAACGAGTATGATGAAAAGAGCGCAGATACATATCAAATGGAATATTTTGTTATGCTCATTAAGAACGAGAATGCCGCAGACAAAGCCGGACAATCAACACCCCCGGCCCAAATAATTTATAATGTCTTAATTATTTCTTCAGCCTCGGCCCGAACCCGAAAGCAGGCCCAACAAATTGTTTATGAAGTCGGCGAGCGGTGAACTAACATGGCAACACTTCCTCTTCTTGTCAAAAGGGGCGGGGCGGCAGGTCTAACTACGCCTCCGAAAATTATATGCACCAGATTAGTGGACGTGATAATTCGTTCGACGCGCTGCTCCCTTGGAAAACTTTGCTTCCCGTTCCGCCCGAGTACCTCCAATAAGGCCGAGACCAGGCCCGAAAATAAACGAAAAATTACAGAATGAAAAACACATGGAGAGGGGGGCGGGTTTTTACTTATAAAAACACAATTTTTCCAGAGCGTCCAACTACTAAATTGAAAATTAACATATTTCGGCAGTAGATGCTATCGCACTGTGGACTTGCATTTGTTTTGGCCAGCAAACAAAACTCAGAAAACTGGAAAGGAAAAGGGAAGGGGAAAGGAAAAGGAAAAGACAGCAGCAGCAGCCAGCAAAGGTTAATTTAATTTTCCATTTTCCGGCCACTGCCAAGACAGAAGGAAATTTTTCATTTTTTAAATTGATGACCGGAGTCGCTGGCTTCCTGTCTTGGCAATTGTGTTGGCACAAATCTCAAGCCCACCGCAAATTGAAACTACGACGAGCTCTGGCCATTGTCCTTAGCGATTGAATAAGAATTATGCCAAGGATACCACACACTCAGTCGGGGACCAGGGACAATTCCACGTAGATGCCTGTCAAGCCGTTTTGGAGCATTGTGATTAATGTGCTGCCGCTGTTCCATCCTCGTCCACAGTCTTTGTTGGCCGTCCTGCTGCTCCTTTTGGCCATTGTCTAGGGCTGCAGCCGTTTTGGCATGTTTGTCATTTGGGAAATTGTGCGGTGGCTCTAATGGCAAAGACAAACAGGCGGCAGGTAGCCGGAGGGAGTCGGCCACAATGGGTCCTAAATGCGGGATTCCTGCTCAGGCGAAGCGGAGTCGTTCGACTAGACCGAAAGTCAATGAATTGTAGAGGAACCGATCTTGCTGGATTTCTGCTATAAAAACTATTAATTCGAGGGATTTCAAAAAACAGATATTGCTCTTTGAAAAATATGCTTTTTCGCTTGATAACTACTTTGGCCACACAAAAATCTTTTATTATGCACCCTAAAACTTTCCTAAACATGTTCATAAGTTGATAAAAAGCAAATAAAGAACGTATAATACATTTATTTATTATCCAAAAATTAAAAATTGACCTAAAGGGGTCCAAATCTTAAGATAAATTCTTTAATGTTTTGAATTTCATCATTTTTGGTTAACTGATACCAATCAATAAACTATTTAAAAGTAAAAAATATAGAAAATAAATGATTAGGGCCTTTACTAAACTCCAATGACTGTTAAATATACTTCGACTTCCAGTTGCCAAGATTGAAAGCGCCAATGCCGAATCGTCTGCGAGGAAGTACTCGCCTTTGAGTGTTTTTTCTACTTGCTCACCCGTCATTAAGTCGAGCAGTCAGTCAGTCTGAAAGTCGGTTGACTGATGGCCATTGCCAGTCGGATCTCCATGGCCGTTGCGCATGCGCGTCGAAGGCAGCCATCGCCGACATTGTAGTCGCAGTTCGGAGCTAAAAACGAGGTGGATGGTGGATGGAGATGAGGATGGGGCAGCTCCTTGAAATGCAGCGACGTCGTTTTGGTGCAAAATGTTTGCAGCGAAACCTGCAATTACCATCGCCAGCTTTGATAGCTTCTTGCCGGCCTCTTCGGCTTCTTGCCGCCCCGCACTTCTCGTCTAGGCTTCGCAGGCATTTAGCCTTTGTTTCGACAGCATTTGGTGCCCTAGCCGACAGCGAAACCAGCAGGATGCAGTCCAACCTCAACTCCAACTCCCAGTCAGAGCTTGAGCTCGAGGAGCAGCTGGAACTGAAGCTGGAGATGGCAGCCTGGTAGCCTGGTAGCTCGCCAGTTGATATGTTGTTGAGTACTTTTAATTTGCATGCTGTTAATGGTGTTGCTTCATATTAGGCCATTGCCAGTCGAAGCCAATTCGACTGGGATTGCACAGAAAGGAAAATCCATAAAGATTTTAGAGAAGACTTATATTAATTCACTTTAAAAATAAAATGAGTGTCAAGCTTTTTAGCCTTTTCTTTTCTAAGTTACTAACATTTTAGTGTACCTATTGCTTGATTGCTTAAAAATGCAATTAAATTTGTATCTTTTTTTTGTAGTGTAGAACTGACTCTAAGCCGGAGGACATGCGAATAATACGAATTCAAAACTGGCATATTAATGGCAGGATTGAAATCGAACCATACTTCGAAGTATGGTAAAGACTAAAGGAATCCAGAAAGGAGCCGGAATCTCTTTACTACTTTGTACTATGCAGTTGTTCGATAACCCACAGCATTTCCCCCTCCTTTGGAAGCCCGTTAAATTAATCGCAAGGCTCTTTTCATTTGCCATTAACAGTTAACCCGCCTGGGGAGCATTATTTCACAGCGAAACGGCAATCGAATTGCGAACCGATCTCCCCTCGCTCTGACAGCCAGATTGCCGCTCTAATGGCCATATCCATGCCTATATGCACATGTCAGTTGGCCCAAAAAGATGCGGCAACGATAACCCAATGGGAATGACACAACTTTGGGTTGGCGGGGCAAGCGGACGGCGAGAACAGAACAGAAATTGCAATTGAAGTTAATTTCAACAAATTGCATGCCAAAATGTGTTAAAGGGAAGAAATTCCCAATCCGAGCAAGGGAGCGAAGAAATGGCGATCGCAGCGCTAACTAACTGACTACTTTGGGCCACAAAATGCAGCAACAAGAGCAGCAGAAGCAGCCGAACGGGCAAAAAATTAAATTACAGGCTTAGTCTTCGATTCGAGAAGTCTGTGAAGTCGGGGAGCCCGGAGTTGCTTCCTCCACACGCGGAAAAAATAGTAATTAAATTACAAAAATAGTTTTTTTGATTTTAACAAAATTGAAAATCGATAGAATTTCTAATTAGGCTTTTGAAATACATACGCCTGTAAAGCCTACCATCTTTGATTTTTATCGTTGGTAAATAGTACATAGTATTCAATATGTCTTTATTAACTAAGTAACTAGATTCCTTAAAATAGTAGTAATATTTTGTTTAGCCAAGAAATCATAAAAGGATAAGTCTTTAATTATGAGTACTAAGATTTAATTTCGATTTTTTTCTGTGCACAAAAGCCGGCATGAATGAGTGACCGGGCCAACTGACTGCCTGGCTGACTAACTGAGTGAGTGAGCGGGTCGGCGAGTGAGTGAGTGACTGGCATGCCCCTGCGGATGGCCGTGGACGTGCAGCGGACTGAGGACAGAGGACAGCGGACTCCGGCGGACGGGGCATCACTTAAGTATCTGCGCTCGCGGTGCCCACCAGGCTCCGCCCACCGAGATGCAGCCGTCTTAACCGAGCCGAACCGTCTTAGCCCGGTCGAAGGCATTGGGGCGCGAGATTACTCACGCGAATGTAATTTGGCAATTGCTTATTAGCGCTAACGCGCCGCCGCCGCTGACTCTGCGCCAAGATCCAAAACATCGGCACAGTGGGTTTAGGAACCAAAATTGTGGTCAAGAAACCCATTTAATCTCCATACTATTCACTACTATGGGAAAGGAGGTTGCTTTATTGTACGATATGAGAAGAGTATGTTTCGCCATCAATAGGATTTTCATATTTTCTATTGAGCTGGGAAACATATTTATGTAATCAAATAGAACTAACCTTTAGATTATATTCAAGAGTAATTTTTATAATTTACGAAGAAAATCATCTAGAATGAATTTTTATGGAGTCGATTTTAATTCCTTTGTTTATCAAGATTCAACTTGCTAGTTTTATCGCATTTGTTCATCCATACTTTATTTTTCCCTTAAAAGGAATATTAGTTTAATCATCTCAACTTTTACTTAACCGAAAAAGGTTTGTTCTTTTTTTATTAAAATAAAATTCATAACTATACAATTCTTATTTTTTCTTTAAAAATAATCAGACAAATTCTCGATATATTCCTACAAAACCCCGGCACCTCAAAATTATATTTCAAAAATATTTTTATGTTTATGGTAATGTTGCTAGGTATAAATAGAGTTCTTTAGCCAAAAGCAGTGTGCAATGGCTGCGGCAATCGAACCACTTATATCACCTTCTTGTTAGAACGAGTGGCGGACCAGCCGGCTGTCGATCCTCGATCCTCTTTTCTCGGTTCTCGATCCCCATTCCCGATCCTCGTCCACGATCGGTGGGCCTGGACGTCTTGGTCTTCTGGTCGACAGTGCCTGTTGCGCAACGCGAAGTGCAGGAGAGGACGGGATGGCCCCGGGCCAAAGATGGCACTGTCCGATGACTGTGAATGTGAAGTGCAATAATTTTGTTTTTTATTATTATTACATTTTTCTTTCTTTGGCACTGCGGCGTTTTACAGCAGGACGGAGGAGCTGATGCCGAGAGTGTTGAAACATTTGCGCGTCATTTGCAGATTCTTTTAATATTATTAAGTTTTGGTGGCTTTTTGGCGGGGCTCTTGAAGCGAGATTGCAGCGACGACATGGCAGCAGAAATTTTAAGTAATAAAAGATCGTTTAGCCGTTGAAGGCCCCTGGCAGTTGGATAATTCAGTTCTTTTTCGTTCGAGTGGGCTGAGTTGTTTCTCCAGTCCCTTCCCAGACTATTTGATATTTTAAGCTATGAGCCAGCTAAAAAGGGATGGTCGTAGCTAAGTTTACAAAATATATTCGTCTCTTTCGAGCTTGGCCTTCCATATACCAGGCCTAAACAACCCCAATAGAGACCCCGCCTCTCGATGAAGAATGATATTCTAGCCAGGGGCGTGGATCCCCTCAACCGCTGAGATGTTCCGCCCCTGAGAGCATTAATCCAGAACAACGGCAAATTATCCTAACTGGTCCATTTCGAGCAGACAATTAAAGAGATGGCGGCCTGCGGTGTAATTCAATCTGCATATGGAACTGCGAATCTGGATGGGGTCCGGGCAAATGGAATCACAGAGGGACCCAACACAATGAGCTAGACAAAAGGAACTGTGCCCGAAAATAGAGCGAAATGCAAAAAGCGTGTTCCACAGCCAAGGAACCGAGAAGCGAAAGACCCAAAGAACAGGCCCAAATGGCTGGAAATTCTGTCAAACGAAAATACGGGCGTAGATTTCTATTAAAGCGAGTCGGACGGACAATCGACCTTTTGTCTTTTGTAATTTTATGCGACAATTTTTTCCTTGTGCCCGGCTCCTTTGCAGAGGTAAATTAGAATACGGCCAAGGAGGGAGCCTACTACAAAGCATTTAAGGAATGCAGGGAAAAAGTATTGAATAACATTTTGATATGCTTAGAATTCGGTTCGAAATTCGAATGGATATGCCAAATGTCAACGGCAGCTGCGTGCTGCCCTCTCAGCCGACAACCTGCCCCTTTTCCCAAGGAATTGGGATGAAAAGGAAAACAAATTAAATGGAAAAGGCGGAAAAGAAACGAACGTTCAAGTGCAATTGAATGGAAATGAGAGCCACGCCTTCTTTTGGGCGGGGAGTACTAGGGTAAAATAATAAAAAAAACTGAGAGCCCAGCGAACTCGAACCGCTGACCACGCAAAACACATTAAAATTCAAATGCTTTGATATACCAATTAATTTTTTTTCCTTTTCGCTGGGAAAGCAACTTGAAAACTTTGGGTTCGGAGTTTGGAGTTTGGAGTTGGCTTGCCTCAATTAAATGCAACGAGACGCGATAACAAGATTATCCGCCGCAGACATCTTGAGACAATATCTATAAGCCATAAAAAGCCAGGACAGCACCGCAACAGCATTCTTCTCCAAATTGGCGTTTTGGCAATGAAACGCAAATGTTGCCGGCAAAGTTGCTATCCTCCTCGTCGTCGTTCTCGACGTCTTGTCATTGATTTGAATTTTATGCGCACGCAAGAGGAAATTCTCTTTTTCCTGGTCGCCTCTCTCAGCCTTATTTGTCAACCCAGACGGAGACGCAGGCCATGTGGCATGTTGCCTGTTGCCTTTTGCCAATCCCGGCGATCTGTTTTGACTGCTACAGTTTTGGCAAGTGTCCGGAGTTGAACTCTGAAGTGGAGGAAAGGGGGGGATTGGATGCCAATCTGAAAGAGTCATGACTCAACCGCAACAGTGATAAGTCGGATAAGTCGAGTCATCATAAACCTTAATCAAAATGCAGATTTTTCCAATTAGGCATTCAGCTTTTGACAGTCAACTGCAAAACTTGAACTACAAATTCGATTTGGACATTAGCCATTTAATTATCTCCAAATACCATACAATTGTTCAGCTTTTTGATTAGAAATTGTCTAATTAGTGATTGACGCAATCGAATTGGCAGAAAGCATTTAATATTTATTGTTTCAATTTAACGGCCAATTTGTTTTGAATTTTGGTTTTACTAGTAACAATTGAAGCCTCCACAGATATATTTTTTCACTTAACTCCATTAGCCAATAAATTAAAATAAATTACGAATATTTATATTGATTTTTAGTCTACGACAATCAGCGATTTTCCTTTCTCTCGAGTCGTAAAACAATCCATTTACCCAAGGTATTTACCCAAGCACAAATTTAGGCATTATTCTTGGCTCCAAATCGGATTAGTGCCCCGGCAAGTGTCATGTGCAATTGTCTCCTTGTCTGCTGACCTTATCGCGGACTTCCTCCGACTTCGGCAGTCTTCTGAGCTCTGGAGAATGCAGAAAAGACCCTCTGTTCGAGCCGTGCTAACAACCTAAGCCAATCCCAGGCTCAGGCTTGCCAAAAACCAAAAACAAAAAAAAAGAAATTCAGCAGACAGCAAAAAACTAGTTTTGTGCGACTTACCCAACTCGAGCTGCCAGACATAACGTCCCTCGTCCCCTCGCAACTCACCTTGGCCCTAACTTCAGCTCCTTGGTCGGCTCAGAGCGCATCAAGTGTTCGCCGAGGCTTGTTAAAGTTCATTTTCGATGCAACGAGCTGCAATAATGCATAATTGTGCTCATTAGTCTTTTTGGGGCCAACGATCGTGTATGAATTTAAATTTTAGCGCGGCCAGTCGAGCTGACAGGCCAGAATGCCTGGCAAAAGCCAGTTGAGCGGGCCCTAAATAAATACAATTGGACAGCAATGGTCCGGACTGGATCGGTTGGAAATGAGCCGAGCTCAGCTGAACCGAACTCCACTTAGAGAAAAATTACATATTAATATAAAGTATATTAAATCTAACAAATATTATAAGTTTATTGATTGTGAAGAGGAATTTTTGTGGAGTGTCACAAAAATTCCTTTAAAAATAATGCAAAAGTGTCATAAATAAAAAATGTTCATTTAATAAACAATTTAGGAATTTTCTTTTTATTCTTTACATGCATAAAAAAATACATTTAATGAATGGAGATTAACTTAATTTAATTAAGAATTATTATTATTTTGTATTATTAATTTAGTTTGCAATTGCATACTTGGTTTCTCTTTCTTTTTATAAAAAAAACTTAAATTCTGTACGATCTAAAAATTATTTTCCGTGTAAACTGAATTGGCGATCGCGTTGTCGGCGCGAACTTGAAACATTTGCGCGCAGGATTTACGCGTCCAGTTAAATTTACGACTGCGCACCTTTGCATGAAATTGACGTGGCATTTTATTTAACTCCCCCCTCACCCACTCGATTTTCTGGCTGAGGTCAAGACGAACGTGGGCCGAATCGAGTGCGAGTGCGACTGTGTGTGTGTGGGTAATATCCGCGGAGTACAAGGCTTGTTAAGTGATTAATCAGCGCCAGATATAATTTGTGTCTGCGTTAATTTTTTCCTGCGAATAAAGCCTCCTTGTCGGATGTCTGGATCCGAAGGAGGAGTCTCGTGTAAATTAGGACGTAGCCACCAGTTGGCTTTTGGGCCAAGGAAGATTCACAGGTAGAGTGGACGTGTGAAATTACCGACAGAATTATGCCCGCAGTTTGGCAACTTCTTAAGCCAAACGCGGCTCTTTGGGGAGCAGGGCCTAATTCGAGGTGGGACTATCACTCATGTCGGACGGTGTACTTGATTTTGCAATGATAAAGGGAAACTTCAAAGGCGATTTTTAATTAACTTCCTATCAGCAGCATTAATAAGGAGATGCCTTCATCTGCTCTCACGATAACCATATCTTATCTGTTAAGCTTTGAATAAGTAGTTTATTTGTATAAGCCCAAAATCCCGCAGAACCTAAGCACTTCTCTAAGATCAAATCTCTTTTTCACTCAGTTTTTTTATTCTGTAGAGAACTCAGATATCACTGAAAGGATTATACAATACAACCGCTGATTTCGCAATATAAACGAAAAGAACCTCCTTTCCCATTAACCAACAGAACCGGAAGAGTTTATTAAACGAAATGCAATTATGGACTTTTCTTTGAATAAATCATCGCATAAGTGATGCGATTTACCCTCGCCAATTCCGCATACATTCCGCATTGAGGGGCACTGAGCTGCGGTGAGTTATGTAAGTTATGTAAGAAGAGGTCCTTACCAAAGGACAACTGCTCATTCCCTGGCCGGCAGCGCGTTGCTTTCGGATCAATCGAGCTTGGGAATGTGCGGTTCCGAATATAAGGCTACTGAGGCATGAATTACGGATGCCTGCGAGGGAAGTGCAGTCAGGCGTTAGATGAAATGAAATATCCTAGAGGGTTGCAGTCGCCTGAGAACGCTGGCGAAATCGTCACAAACAAGCAAACAAAGCCGGGCAATCTTGTTATCGAAGACGCGGCTGTATAAACTACTTCAGGTAATCTGGGGCTTAGAAATGCTAATCGCCTTTATTTCGGTCTACAACAGGCAACAACAAACAAAGGCGACCTTTTCGCTTTGTCACCGACGTCGCCCGGCTTTTGATAATTGAAACCGTAGAGTTTTTCGGGATGCCAAAAGGATTCGCCGGGTTTTTTCCTCTATTCGATGGGGGCCCTACCCCTAACCCCCTCCATTTGAGTGTCGCTTGACGAGAGTTATTCGTGCGATTATTCCTCTTGGTATCTGCACCGCACTGTGAAAGAGCTGGGACGTTACCATCCCACTTCCGGGCACTTCCTTTGCATAGGAGTCAGCCCCTAAAACGCTCGCTGCTTTTTGATATAGCCTCGGATTTCTCGGAGCACCCTTTTCCCCTTCCTTTCTCCAGAATCGGAAAAGGCAGGCAGTTGTACTGGCTGCTGTCGCATAATTGCAGGTTGCAGCCAAGGGCTTTGATTTTCGGCTGCTTTGCCGCGGTTTCCCTCCTTTTCCTTTTCCTTGTGTTTCGGATTTCAGTTTGTCAAGTTGTCCTTGCCTTCGTTTAGCTTGGCTTGGTTGTTACCGGCATCAGATGCGTTTTTATTTGTTTGCTATCTTTGTCTCTGCGCCAACATCATCAACAACATCGCCATCACCATCGTTTCGTTTGACAATTTTCCGCCTGACATTCAAGATTTTAATCGCTGGCATTTGCCATAACTAGATTCTTGGGGTTTGCCGTTTGAACAGTCTCGAATTACGCCTAGCGAACGATGGAACGGAAAACTCCTTTACTTTGAGTAACGATGGGAAAATATTCCCAAGATTATTTACGATATTTGAGGCACTAGAGAATATTTATATTGCCTTATAACTTTATTGCCAAATATTTTGTATATATACACATCTTACGCCTTTAAATTCTTTATTGTCCAATTTAATTTTGTGTTACCACAACTTTACCTCCTCTAACCGGCTTTTGTTATTTTTCAGTTCGATAATAGTAAAAAAGTAATTTAATAAGATTGATAAAAAAGGTTCCTTTGCAACCATGTCCCCTTATAAATTACGATTATTTAATGCATTTTCAATCCCTCACACAGAAATCCCATTTCGACATTCGGGCTAACCTCCATTAGGTCTTCTCAAGCGTTGACAAAGGATCTGCCGGCTATCTCATTTAACCCAAGTACCCATTTCCACGTTTCGTTTTGGCCAAGAGCTCATTACGCGCCTCATTATTCAACGGGGGAGGCCAAATAAAGGGAAGTCGAAACACAATGGCAAAAAATTAAAAGCGAAATTAAACACATTCAATTATATTTTGTGAGCAATTTTTCGCAACGCCAAGTTGGCCAACATCCCCGGGCTTTTACCCACTAAAGGTGAAAAGTTATCCCTGTTGCCTGTTGGGCTGCCATTAGCGTTACGTACAGTTCGCCACCCCCGATTCAGCTGACCCCCGGTAATGCTTTGTTTTTTGGGGGCTTCTGGGGCAGGTGGGCTACCCGAAAAATATGGAAGAGTAATGCCGAACATCAGCGCTTATAACTGTGCCGATTATGAAGTTAATTTATCAGCAACGGAGCGGATGAGCAGGCAGTCAGTCAGTCGGTGGGTCGCTCATTCATTCATTCATTCATTCACTCACTGTCAGCCGGGCGGGGATTATGGCCAGGTTTGCAGGGGCGAAGTCAAAGGCAAAGCCGAGGTGGTTGGCTTTTTGGTTGCCATTCTGGATTGAGCCATTTGCTGGGGCGGACATTCATTAAGCCATCAAATTGCTGAAGACAAATTTACCCAGTCAAATGAATAAGTGAGCAGGTAACGAGGGCGGCTCTTGGAGTTTCCAACTTCCTTACCCCTATTTTTATGGCCAAGTTATGTGCCACCCCTCGTTCGCCAGCTTAAAGCTGCCCCAAATAGTTGTGCGGGAAGTGAAGCTCCTTTAACTTGCGAGCAGTCGGAAAAGTTTCGCTCCTTGGCAACTTTTTGCGACTGCTCCGCCCCGCTCTTTGTTCACTTGCAGAAATTCCTGCTTCAATTTACTTTCAACATGCTTTTTCAAGGAGTTTTCCTTTTTTTCCTCTCCTTGCTTTCCGGGTATCCTGCCTCCCACACACATACGTATATATGGGGACTAGAGCCTTAACGATAAGACGCACGCACACTAGGACGAGTGGGGGGTTTTAGGGGCTGGAGTCTACAGTGCCGTAGACATTACCGCAGCCGAGAGCGTGTTTTACGTTCATCTGTCTACTTAACGTTGCAGGACTCATCCCCAGATCCTGTTGGCGAACCCCCCTTTTCCCCCTTTCCACGTCCTTGCCGTCGTCGTCTGCGTTTTAACGTACTAATCCTTGCTTTTATCTCTTGTTTGACTTTTGCTACGCGCACTCCATACACTGGCTCATTTAATGTCATTGTCGCTGCCGCCTTGCCGCCATTTTCCCCGTTTTCCCCCGCTTTTCCACTTTCCCGCTTTCGCAATCCTTTCCAAATATTTGTCAATTTGTATGCGCAAGTTTCTTTTCAATTCGCACCACACGGCGTATGCGTGTCATAAGCGTTTCTTAAAGTGTTTGTCCCGAAGCCTTGATTTCGCTGCGACTGCTCCTGAAGAGTGGAGAGTGGAAGTGTTTGCGCGGGTTTCCGCTCTTCGCATTTGGATTTTCATTTATTTACCTTTCATCTTTCGCAGCATTTTTACCGTTTCTGTTTCGTATATTCCATTAATCAACGGCACGTGACCGAGTATTAATTTTTAAACCCGTCGGGAATGCCAGAGTGGCTAGCTGTTTGCTGATGTTAAAGTTTATGCCTTTAAACGAGAAGAAGGGTATTTTTCAAGTCCCCAACACACAGCCTTTTATTTGTAGCAAGTTGCTTTTGCCACTGGCTTACATGGCGTATGCGCGCTAAGCAAACAATTCGACTTTCAAAGAGGTTGCTTTCCTTAAATTGAATTGGGGTTTCTCTGTTTATTCCCGCAAAAAATACGTGAGGAGTACGAACAGTTCATCCTTTTAATCACGGTTTCAGCTTCCATTCCCTTTTCCAATGAAGAGCTCCTTTTGTCTGGCTCACATGCAACACAATAAACCCGAATTAGCCAGATGACAATGACAACGAGCCTTTTGGACCAGCTCAGCCAGGACTGGAATGCGTATTTATTATAATTAACAAAAATTAAAAGGGCTAAAAAGTAAGTGCCGTTCGTTAAAGAGCAGGAAAAGCGGATGTGGAAGCTTGTGTGCCTTGCCATTATATAATAGACATTATCAACGCTAATTCAGTTATTTCTTAATTATAAACTACTTACGCTGCGAGCGTAACAAATTTTCTAACTCGACGGCAGTTGGGAAATGCGATGCGGGGATGGTGGGTGGTGGGTGTTGGAAAAGCGGATGTCTCGGAAAACTCGGGACACGTGTGCCGTTGTCTCGGTTACAGTCTTTGCTGCATAATTACCCAACTTGTATGTAGTTATGATAGCTCGGATTACGCTGCTGCCGCTGTGCAACTTTGGCCGCCTTCTCCGGTGGCCAAACTCCGGGAAAACAAGATGAAACTGGCCGGCGGCGCCGGGCGTTTGTTTGCCCAATTTGCTACCCCTTTGAGCCCGCGGAGCAACTACAATTGGCAACTTACCCGCCCGTCTGGCAAAACACTTCAAGCAGCGAACTTTGATTGAAATATAAAATTTTAATGAGGCGGCGGCTGTTGAGCCGAATCGCGCTGCCAGCAGAATAGTCGTTTTATTTCGCTCTCTTTTGGTATTGTAAAAATCGAGGGAGGTAAACAAACGGGCAAACACAAACAAATGGAACTTGAAGAAACAATGATGCCGGAATCAGAATCGAGTTAGGGGAAGTCGGGCGGTGGCTGAATTCCGGGGGTTACTCCGTTGGCAACTTATAAGACATTTTCGAACAGACAAAAGATAAACAAAACAGAGTGAACTGCGTTGTTTTCTAGTTGCTACTTTAAAATTTATGATGTTTGCGTCCTAGTACAAGGGGTTTTAATTTTATCAATTAATATAAATTTAAAACAATATTTATTTTAACTATTTATTTATTTTTATACTTGCAGACGGTATTATGATTTCTGTAAAAAGTTTGCAACGCAGTGAAGGAGACGTTTTCGACCCTATAAAGTATATATATTCTTGATCAGCATCACTAGACGAGGGGATCTAGCCATGTCCGTCTGCCCGTCTGTCTGTTTCTACGCAAACTAGTCTCTCAGTTTTAAAGCTAATGGGCTAAAACTTTCCCAAAAGTCTTCTTTCTTTTGCAGGTAGTATATAAGTCGGAACGAGCCGGATCGGAAAACTATATCATATAGCTCCCATAGGAATAATCGGGGAAAAAAATTTAAAAAAAAATTATATCTTGGGTGTTTTTGAACAAATAACCTCCTACTTTTAGAAATACCATTTTTTATCTAATTCTGAATTTCGAATTTGATCAAAATCGGGTGAATATATCATATAGCTGCCATAAGAACGATCGAAAAAATATGGGGAATGTAATCGAAAAATTAATGAGAAATAATAGAAAATTTAACATTTTTGCGTTTTGTAAATTAATAGGAATTATCTGCAAGGGTATATCTCCCTTTCTTGTTTAGACTAAAAAAAGTTAATTATAGATTCATTATAATTTAATTTCCACATCTATTGAAATTCATTCCTCTGTTTCTCAATTTGAACTTTCCCTACAGCTAAGTACGTAGCTCAGCAGTTGTAATAAAAATCAAATCACCAAACCACATTTCGGGTACCAAAGAATCCAAGTTCTGGTTCAAAGAGCACAAACGAATGTTAATGGTAAATGAAGTATTAATTAGCATCGAACTACTGTGGGGCACCATAGAGAAAGAAAAACACAGACTCAGAAAGAAAACCCCGAAATGGTAAAGGGCGGGTCACAAATACAGTGAATTACTGGAAAGACGAACACACCGCACAACACACACACAACGGCGAGAAATGATTAATTACGCTCAAGAGTTGCCAGAGTTGCCTTTGAGTATGATTTATTGTAATTTAATTGTGGCACATTATGCGGTCGATTTGGGGTTTGCATTTGAATGGCATTTTTGAGCATGAAAATTGCCAAACAAGATGGAGCAAGATTGAACCGACATCAAAGCCGCTGGCGAAAAGTTTTACTTGTCTAGTGGGAGGAGGCGAAACAAAAGCAAATTATCATATCATCGAAAGTTGAAGGACCCACAGGAGTTGCCAGGCAGTCGCAATGATGAGAAATGATGCCCACTATGAGAAAACTGAGCCATAAAATGGTTAACAAATATAAATGATTATGTAATTCACCATAAATATTTCCCTAGAATACTTTAACAGTGGAATTTTCAATTGTCAGAAATCTGTTATATCCAAAAATAACCAAAATACGGCTAGACAATAGCCAGGCTGGCACCTCTCCCGCTGCCTTTGTTTTTCTGTTTGGCCGTCCTTCTGGCAAGCCAGCCAGGTGAAAGGAATTATATATTCCCCTGATTATAATTTCATCAGCGGCAACACTAAAGAATCATCGAAGGCACGCCGAAGACAGCCATCCACTCCGTTCCACTTCACTCCACTCAACTCCACTCCTCGCGATGTGGTTGCAATGATTGAGTGGTGGGGCAGGATGCGCCTCCCAGTGCCCCAACTTATTGACTGAAGTCCTCGTCCTCGGAATCTGTCCTGGCAAGACCTTCGCATGCCCCAACAAGCTGGCTGGCAGACAGAAATCAATTGTTCCCATTATTATAATGAGATTACTTACCTACTGAACGACAAAACGTAGTGCCCAGAAAACAGCTCTGGCTCCTCTTTCCCGATAGATATAGATATATAGATGGAAATAGATGTGTAGATGGCAGCTCGCTCTGTGTCGACGTTCGCCTGCCAATATAATGACTTTAGTAGTCAGCGGAAAATGCTGGAAAATTGCTTGGCAAGTGCTCGAGTTGAAGGTTCGTTCGAGTTTCAGGAGCCCCAGTAGCAGCAACCTGAGCAGCAGCAGCAGCAGGAAGCACATTTTTACCTGTTTTCCTTTTTGTTTTTCCCTATACATATATATGTATGTATGTACTAGTATATTTTCCCCACCTGCATTTTCCCCAGCAGCGTTTATCAGTTTTGCATTGCATTTGAGCTGAGATTAGCGGCGGCATCGCACAGGAAGGGGGCCACAACGAAATCGAATCGGTAAGTCGTTTAATGGGATTTTGATTTTGCTCAAATTCTTGAACAGAGAGTGGCTGAAAAATTGCAGCACTCCGATTGAAAATTAATAAGCCTTCTCCCAATAAATCGAAATTTAGATCTGTTGATGGGGAAATTAAGCTGTATTTAATGAACTGCAAATTCCATCGTTTGCTTGTGTCCAGCTTTAAATTTGCAGTACAATTCTTCTTCTTATTATACCACTTCCATTCAATTGCATTCACATTAAGTGAATTTTTTCACCCCTCTTTTTAATTTTATTATTAGCTAAAAGCCCTATTAAATGCTCGTTCCCAAGACATTTTTCATTTGCAATGAACTCATTCAGCTCCATTGTTGCGCTGCCCAGACCATACTTTCTTTAGAATGGTACTCATACTGCTTTATGTGCGTTCACATAGCCCGACTTGCAGAAGAATGAAAGCGGAAAGATGTGTGTCAAATGCCTCAGACAATAGAAAGTGAAGCGCCGTCCATTAGAGAACAAACAGATTGGAGTCTTCGATGGAGATGCCACAGGGCAATGGATACTTTGGAGCAGTGTCTGGAGTGTTTGGTTTTTGATCTTAACCCACATAGCAGATGGCAGCTCCAAAAAAGTAAGGCCCCCCGCACATCTCTCCAGCGAAGGTGTGAAGCAACTTTCGATTTTCACAGCTAAGTAAACAGCAATTGAAATGCGTAAGGCCCCAGAAAATGGAAAAAGCCAGCGTTGAAGGAGGAATGGTATGGAATCGTATGTAATGGTATGGAATGGTGAATGGTCAATGGTCTGGACACGGCTCAATTTCAGACGGACGGAAAGAGTTGGCAGCCAGCTACAGACACTTATAGCAATATCGATTAACGAGCCGAAGATGGAACTCCATTTGGAGCCCTCAACATCTTCTGGACACCGGGAGAAAAGTAGCCTAAATTCTGTGTTACTTTACCAATATTTAAAACTATCTATCCTCATTATTTTATTTGATTATTAATGAGATATTAATCATAATTTTTTTATTTATTAGGAGATAATGCAATTATTAAGCCCTATTTTAAATCGTGCTATTATTATTTATTCTTTTCTAAATTTTAGCCTCTATTATTCTTTAATTTATTTACCTGTTGGACTTTAAATTTTAATAAAATGTTCAATTTTTCTCAATATTTTTCGACAGTGTACAGCTTAAGTGCCCTGCAACAGATTCGATGGGACAGCCGGGGAGGTAGAGGAGTGTGAATATCGCATGTCAGTGGAGGTATAATTAATGCGGGTCAGACGCCGATTACAATGCGCCGACTGACAGCTTGAAGTGTCCATATGTGCCTGTCTAGGAAATGGCCAACGGGCAATGACAAGACGAAAGCCTGGCCAGCAAGAAAGAAAAGCAATGATAAGCGAATTTGCCCGGCTTAGCTTAAATGTATCTCCCGCTTTCTACGCCGGTGAACTATTGAGCCCCAGTCTCAATGAATTTAATATTTATGGTTCAACAGCCGCAGGAATTTGTCTAACAATTTAACAACCACCTCCTGGTCCTTGTGGCTCGTGGAAAATTAATGAATTTCCCATGCAAATGCTGGAGCGCGAAATAAAATTTAATGTCGAGCAAAAAATGCGCTGACGACGTGCCCGCGACAAAGGAGCTGAGGATCCGCGGAGCTGGCAAATTGTTGCTGAAGAAAAATTAAACGCATTAGCGAGGGCGAATCCTCGTCGGTTGTCCTTAAAGCGCTGCAACTAAACTAGCGAGCGGCTCCATCGATTTATGCAAAATCTAGACTTGCCACCGCCCCAAATGCCTGCCATTATTGTGTTCGTTTAGGCAATGTTGCCTCAGCCATTGTTGTTGCTCTTGCCGCCCGTGACAGCCGTTCACTCAGATTGACTTTGGCGACAGCCAGGAACTGGGTCACCAGCGGATGGATGAGCCACCAGCGACGTCCTTGCCCCAGTCCCAATCCCACTCCCACTGGTACTCCCAATACCGAGCCCATTTCAAGCCCACTGACGCGCAACTGTCGGTGGTGGGCAAAGCAAATCAATTGCCGTAAATAAACAATTTGCAAAATATTCAATGCATCCTCAAGTAAAGCCGCTCAATGAATAAGCCGCGGCCTGTTTGTTAGCTGTCTTTCAGTGAGTTCGAGTCAAGGACATTGGACCAGGAGTTCTTAATGGGATTCAGATTAGGGCAACTAGGGCGGAACGTTAAAATGGCCATGAAATCTTGCCGAATAAAAATAAAGCATGAATAGGGAAATAAACATTTCATTTTTATTAATTGTAAAACATATAATTTTTAAAGCTTAGTTACATTATTTAATCTCACAAGTTAAGACAGTAAATACATAGTTACTTTAGGTACCACAAATCTATTTGTTTTAAGGAGGTACTTTCACGATAACTCCATGAAATATACCAATCCATCCACATCTCCAGTAAAATACAATACCTTTACTTGCTCTGTTCAGTTTTCAAGAGCCAAGTGAACGAAATTCGATATCATTTTAGATCCGCAAAATCCTTAGTGGAAACTTTAAGGGAGCTTTATTTGGTTCGTCGAATTTTCCATTTCACGCAACCGCGTTATCTTTACATCGACTATTGAAGTCATATTGAAATGTTCTGCATGCACTTTGAGGCCATTTGGGAAATCATGTAATATCATTGAGCGGGAACTGCATACCTGTGGGCGTGGCACCGCCCACCTTTATAACCGCCTTCTGCCAACCATCCAGGAACCACACCACCCGCGTCGTCTTGCGGTGGCATTTTGCATAAGAACGGGGAAGAAAGCTAATATGCTTAGAGCCTGGCCCGCTGCTTCTGCTGCTGCTGACACACAACAGCATAAATTGGCTAATTAGTCGCAATTAAATATCCCTTTTGATTGCGGTTGCCACACTCACACTCGCACAGGAACAGACATCTACACACGTACGCACCCGCACACTCTATCATAAGTTTTTGTTGCAGTTTTTCGCCCCTTTCTGGGAAATTTCGGGCCAGGGGAAAAGTCGAGTGATTGTGGGCAACGCCCGGTGTTAGAAGTCTGCAATGTCCACCGCCCCATTAAGACAGTTGTGTTTATCATAATAAACATATTTAAATTAATTAATTAAATTAGGTTTTTAAACCCATATTTCTTTACTTTTAACGCCTTATTATTCAGAAAACATTGAACTACCTATAAAAAATATTTGGTTTCAAAAAAACTTTATTTAAATTAAACTTAAATTCAGAAAATTAAGTACAATATCTTGAATATTTTTAGATAATAATACATTAATACCATTTTCACATGGCTTATCCGGTAAAATGTTTCAAATAATTTTCCTTATATCAACTACTAGCATTTTGAGCACAACCGTACCCCAACTCGCACTCCCGCTAGCTCACTCACACACTCAGAAGTTTTGCCACAGCGTGGAAAAAGTTTTGCCGCCGAGCACAAATGTTATTTTCGTCGCTGTTTTTGCCCCTTAAGGATAGTGCCGGTGCGAGAGAGATAGTGCGAGCCAGAAAGAGTGAGAGAGGGAGAGAGAGGGAAAGCGGAAACGGAAGACGGGACTTGCCAACCGCAAACTTTTCATGTAGCAAAAACGGCAGCTCGGAAGAGCTCGAGCTTTTTGCACACCCACGAATGTGTGTGCTCAAATAATTGAGTTGGCATTGGTCTCTAAAAACAACATAATTACCGTAATTAATTGTGATTAAAGTCAAATAAATTATGTGCAATGAAAAATTTGCCTATTTTGTTTTCGGTTCTGCTTTTTTTTTTGCTTTCGACTCGAACAACTGTAACAACTGCTGGCCCAAAAAGCCGTCTAGACCCATTGACACTTACAAGCGCCAACGCTGTTGGCCTTCTAACGGTTTCTGGCATCACGCATACAGCGACAGAAGGCCCAGCAACCGGCAACTGGCAACTAGCAACACCAACTGGCAACCAGCAACACGAACTGAACCACAGAAACAGCAATCCCAAGGAACGTCTAAAATTTGTACCTACAACTATTTCAGCTAATTCTGCAGCACATTCCCAAACAACACTTTGTGTTCTGGTTCCCCCTCAGCTTCTTCTGCTTTATAAGAAGTGCTGAAACTCTTCCTGAGATCTTAAGAAAACCAAAACAAAATTTTTTATCTGCCTCTGCTGACGCACAGTGGTTGCGGCTGGAGAGATGGAGATTATGATTTAAAGCCCACAGTTGGTAAGTCTACAGCCGTTTATCTTCCTCTTAAGTGGTTTAATGTTTACTGAGAAATATTCAAATTAAATGTTTGGAAATATGAAACATTGCGATACCTTAAATTAGAAAACCAATGTGTTAGCCAAGTATTCAAATTAAATGTTTGGAAATATAACGTAAATTAGATAATAATGTGTTAGCCATGTCACAATTAATCAACCGATTGTTTATCTTCGTCAATATTTAATTTGCCAATTAAAATTAATGGATATTTATTGGTCTCAAACTTAAGATGACCTATTTAGAGCGTTTAATATAAACCAATTATAACCTATTATTTTCATTATCACAATCAAAATAATGGATGAAGAATATAATTTATTAGCAAGTGATGCACCTGTTAATTCATCAAATATCCCCAAAAATCCCTTTCCATAGCCACTGTATCTTAGCCCTGTTTCGGCAGTATCTGTTGTTGGCCCTCCGCCCCTCGTCCACCGGCCTCTTGAGATCGCGTTTGCCGCGACGCATGCGCAAAATGCCAAACAATTTTCGGCGCAGCTGTGCCCGACTGAACTTATCTTGGGGATCTGGATCTGGCCTCCCCCCATCGTCTGCCCCCTTAGGGGACCCACAACGCTAACTATGCTGACAACGAGAAGTGCCGAAAACAACCAAGGCAACGGCAACAAAAGCGGCCAGAACGATCCGGCCTGGTTAAGCTGCACTCGTTTGCCTGTCGCTCATTTGGCGGCTGTCCATTTGGTTTCGCTTTGGTTCGTTCTTGTTAACTGTGAAACCGACGAGGGGAACGCTCGGTTTGGGCCATAAGTGGTATAATTTGGGCTGCTACATTATGTCGCACACACACACTCAGATGCTTACACTGAGCCAAAAGTTCGGGGTCTGCGCAATTAAACGTGTGGGCAATTGGCAAAGGAGTCCAGAGGCGTTTTTGGCTTTTCTGGTGTCTGGCGGTCGAATGAGTGGGTTAGTTAGTGGGCCGTGGCTCTGATTGGGCATTTGGTGGCATAACTAGCCCGCAATGTGTCCAAGTAACACAGTTCCAACTGCTTTTGGGTGCCATTGCAATTGCAGTTGCAACAGCAGCATGTTTCTGCCGCTGATGATGGGGAATGCGTGATATTGCAGAGATTTCGGGTAGATAAACGCTCGACAACAGCGGCCTAAATGGACACACGGCGCAGATCTGAGGCCTTAGGAATGCGATATCTGGGAATTTGACTAATTCCCCTTCCGCACGTCCATAAAGGCTTCCCACGCACATACAAGATTGTCAGAGATGGGATCGCGATGGGCAGGGGTGGCCTGCTCATAACGAGGGTAACTTTGTGACTTTCTCGAATCGGAAATCAACGAAATAAAACAAAAGATTAAACAAAACGTGTGTCTACAAATTATGACCACCAGCCAGTCGGGTTTTGAAACCCCAGACTATCTCAGATCGGAGTTCTGTCCGAAAGGCTAATAAATTACCACCACAGCTGCGGATGTGGAAGTGGATGCGGATGCATAATGGGTGGTTTCAGCATCCACCACACGTGTCTGCCGCTCTTATCTAGCAACTGCAGTTGCCCGAAAAGGGGGCGTGGCCCCTGCATGACCTTCGCCAAGTTTTTGGCCATGTTTGTCATGTTTACACCTCCCACAGAATCCCCTGCAGCAGCAGCTGCCGCCTGTACTTAAGACTGATATGATAATGAGGACTTCCTCCGCCGAAATAAATCATGGTTAAGCCCCACTATGTTAATTGGCCCAAAGGGCTGGCCAGAAAGCACCAATTTGGACGCTGAAATTCCTGCCAATTTAAACAATTTTCGCCAAAAAACAAAGCAGTCGGCATTCGGCAGTTGAAGGGCCTCCGCCAAACACTCGAATACGCAAATTTAAATAAAATCATCAAGAATCGGAAATTTGAATTTCCGAAAAGAGGCACTCAGCTGGTAGGTAGCCAGGTAGCCCGGCTAACCATCATTCCATCGAGTTGTCGACTGGCCTCTTCAGTTTGCTGGCTTGGAGCAAACTTTTTGGTCTGCCAATGCCGGTGTCGCTGGGCTTTTTAGCCTGGCCGAAATGCCCGTCCGTCAGCCAGTCAGCCAGTCAGCACCTCATTCAAATGGCCGTCCCGAAGGTCCGCGGTGGTTCTACGGTTTGTGTCCTAAGTGCACCACTCGAATGCGCCCCACCACCACAACGTCTTCTCGAAATGTTCGTTTCGTTTCGTTTCGATTCGCTCCGGTCTTTCTTCCTCTGTTTCAGCCAACTTTTCGTTCTCTTTCTGGTGAAGTGCATACAATTGAAATAATTTCCGTGAGCCCTCCTCCTCGCTCGAGTGCAGCGCACTTTTTGCATAATTAAATTTATTTTTTAGTTGCATGCCATCGCTTGTAGGTGCACCAGGGTACTCGGCATTAAGTAGTCGTAATATTTTAATTAAAATTACTTTTGTTTTCAGGCATTGAATTGGGCGAAAAGTAACTCGACTGCAAGTTACCGCTACTTATGAATATCTATAAGAATAAATTTAAATCTTAATTAAGTAAGTCTTTGTATTTTATAGTCAGAAGATAAGAGCTACATCACTTCAAAAACTTTTATTTGCTTAAAAGCCACATTTCATTTTTGGTTTTCAGAGCATAAAAAGTGAAATGTCCTAATTTTATGCATTTAATCTAGTTTTTGGCAGCTAAACCCCATTTTTCTTTTTCCCAAAAAAGCTATAATAATAGTGCCTGCGCATTGCCTGTAAGCAATTTTGCTAGGATGTAGGCTAACACAATTTATGTCAACTGACTGCGCACAACTTTTGTTGGCCGCAGAGCAGCCCCCGCATTTTCTCCACCTAAACGGAGGGATGACCAAGTAACCAGTCTGGATTCCACTGAAAAAGCCTCAGAAAAACTAAAATGTATCTGAGGGAAAGCTCGAGGGAAGAGCTAGCAGCGAGCGAATAAAAATAAAACTGTCCAGAAATTTTAATATAAGCCACTGCGTTGTTCTCTGGCCGGGAAACTGTGTCACTAGGCACTAGGCACTTCCTTGGCCCTTCCTTTATCCTTTTCTCCTGCCACCTTGGCTGGCATCCTGGCTAGGGATGGCTGCATTATGGCCGGGCTTACGGCCAAAGCACGGCTCCTGTTGCAGCGCCTTTTGCTTTGGCACCCAACGAACCGTTCCCAAACAGGAACAGAAAGCCAATTCCTGCTGCCGTGTGGAGGCATTCTGTCTTTGACAAAAATTTAATACACGGCAGTTTGTCTTCGGCTTTGTTCCCCAAAAAGTTCACAAGTAAAAGAGGAGCTGCAGCACCTGGATCAGAAATACCAGCTAAGAAAGTACAAATCTTGTCGTCACTTGCGTGTGCAACAGTAGCAGCAGCAACTCCAGCTACAACTGCAAGCCCCGTGTTTTACATGACAAGCGAGTAAGTCGTCCGGGGGCTAGGATGGGGTTAGGATGGGGTTAAGGGCCATGCAGTTGTTATGCGGGTAAGTAGGTGCAGTTGGTTTTTCATCTTCCGATGTCCGGGATCTCTCCTGTCTTTTGTCTAATCTCTCTGCCTTTTTCAATTGGCTTTTATTGGTACATTTCAGTTCTTAAATACATAGTATAAATACAAAATATTAAATATTATCCAGGGAATTATAGGCAAATACATATCACAATTAAGCACTAAGCATCGATTGAATTTTATTTGATTAACTTATGTTTCTAAGAATCTTAAAAAGCTTTGGTGCTCCCGGATTCACTTGCATTTTGGGTATCTAAGCAGTGCAACCTTAACTAACTGCAAGATTGCTTGCACAAAATATTTCTTAGATCAAGGTGCATATAAAGTTAAAGTCTGGTGCAGTAGAAGTCCATAGTAAATTGTATTTTGTATGGAGACTTTCATATCTTTAAGAATTTTTGGTTTAAGAAATTACTAGGCTTTATACACAAGAAATCCGAATGAAATCCAATTTCGCTTCAAATGAGAGCTGTTAGAGAGGGATTTATGAAAATGTCATGTCATATTCGAACATGCATGCCTTGCCGATACAAACCCGTTTAAAGGACCTACAGTTCTGCCCCCTCCGAATCGTTTTTCAATCTGTTGACCATCTGCAGCTGCAAATTAGGTCGCTGAGGCTGCTGCAGTTGCTGATGTTGCTGCCGTCATTGTTGTCACATTCGCTCGGAATTCGCTGGCAATTTTCGCAAACTGCTGCAACACGACGCCAACAATGCCGACACATATGTGGCAGGACTTCCCATTCCCATCCCCATTCAGAATCGCATTCGGAAGCCCTTGCTGAGACCGAGTCCATGTTCCTGGCGTGGCCAATGTCGGTTGGCCAATGGCTTTTAATTGAAAGCGGCATATTCGCAGCAGGGCCGGTTAAAAATTGTAATTTCCATTTGCCCGACTTCTTTTTCCGTTTGCACCAAGCGGCTTTAAAATTGCCTCTGGGGCAAAGGCAAGTTCCTCGGGCCGTTCTTCATGTGGCTGTGGCTGCTGCTGCTGCCGCCAAATTAAATTGGCTTTAAATTGACACCTCCGGTGGCAGGATATAGCCAACACTCGCACACACTGCCCCCACACATCCGCGTTGCTTAACTTTATTAAGGATTTCGTGCTGCAGCTGCTGCTTCTGGCCACGCCCCTGCTGCAGCCGCGGCAGTTAATAAAGAACCAAATTATTGTGTTGTTCACACTTTGACACATGGAAACGGAAATTTAATTAAGGATTTTTTCAATAAAACTGCCCGCTTTATTGCGAACTTTAAGGTTCAGGCGATCCCTTCTTCGAGCAGCTGTGGCTGTTCGTGTTCCTATAAAAAAGTGCAGCACAAATTAGTTTGCATGCGATGGGCTGCCATTGCCACTGCCATTTTCATTTCCATTCGGAGGCGATACGGGGCACTAGCCTCGATTTCGATGCCGAGATGCCGGGAAGATGCCGCTGGCATGGCGGCACTTCAGTGCGCAGCAACAAAAGAACTAATTAAAAAATTAATCTAGCTTAAAGTTCCATTAGAGCGCCAGCGAAGTTTGCGGCAAGCTTTTCCCAGCAGCTTGTTATGAAGACGGGGGGCGGACGAGGAAATGGAAAAACTTTCCTAGTGCAGCTATAGCTGTGTGCTAGCTGTGTGCCAAAGACAAGGACAACAATGGCCGGAGCGGCAGGCCGGAAGTGGAGCGGCGGAAACCGGAAGCGGAAGTGCAAGCTGTGTGCAAAAAGTCTGCGAAAATAAGGCTGAATAATTAAATTGTCCTTGAAGAGAGAGAGTCGGCCAAAACTGAAATGGCCAACTGCAGCATGCATAAAATGTGTGCAATATGCAGCGCGGGCAGAGAACTAATTTAAATGCCGCACTCAGTCGCTCAGGGCTTAAAAAACTATAACTTATGTTCATTGCGAATTTATGACAAAGAAGTGGACCAGGACTACAACAGGGTCCATTTCCATTCTTTTCAAGAGACTGAATCAAGAGTGAAAGTACGAAAGCAAGTGCAATTACGACTGGGTCAGATCGTTAACTTTGACTTTGGACGAGGGATTAAAGGTAAATCGGCTTACGTTATGCCGGTCTCTTGAACAAAGCAGCGCTGAGAATTATGTGAAAGTGAAGGAGGAGCAGGAATATCTTCGGCCAGAGAACTTTCCCCCGGCCGAATTCTCCTTTTGAAGTGCGGTGTGTGCGGTGTCACTGGAGGAAATCGCCCATTTGGTTATTTGTTTCCCCTCGCACTCGGCACCTCGTAAAAATGTAACTGACTAAGCAAAAAAGACTGTGCCACGCCCCTTGTCGGCGTCGTAAACGCCCGTGGAGCATTAACAATTTCCATAAAACATATATACCATACTTTCATATAGGCGAGCGATATAGGCTAGATTCCGAGGCAGCCCAACGAGTGGCCGTTCGTCCCATCACGTTTATGAGAAATTCAAAATGCTGACGATTTTATGCCCTAGTCAGGGACTCGACCCTCTCGCTGGAGATCAGAGAAGACGCCAGAAGACATAAAAATACTTGTGTAGGTGCCACGCCCAGTGCCATATAAATTCTTCCAAATCCGGCGGCATTAAATTGGTGGATCTCCAGCTCTCCAGCTCTTTTCTGTGTTGTTGGCACATTCTCGTCAGAGTTGAACATGTTTCACAAGCAATAAAATTGCATTTCTCACATCATACTGAGAGGTGTCATAAATGGCAGGCCCACAAAGGGGTGGACTTTACAATATAATGCTAAAAATCCTCGAGAATTGTTTACCTTTTGGCTTTTCGGGCACTGAAAGGGGTCATTGTCTAGCCAAGTGTTTGAGTGGAGTTGGCTAAAGTTCTGTTTGCCGTTTCATTCCGCATAATTTGACAGACAGACAATCACGATTGATGGCTCTCGGGGCATTGAGCTCCATTCGGATTCTGGATCTAAATCTGACTGGAAATCAAATTACATGCATTTAATCAAACGCGCTCGAGTTCCATTTGCTGGCTTCTCGGGAAACTTTTCAACGCTCCTGCTGATAACGAGTTTTGTGCATTAAGCTCCATTATAACGCCCAAAATTACAGAGACACACAATGCGGAGTTGAGTCCTAGTCGAATCCTTCGTCGTTTATCTTGGCAAACAGCCGGCGATTGCCTGCTGGGATTGGGAGTGGGAGTGGGAATGGGAGTGGGAATGGCAGTGCTCCTCCTCCTGCTGGGATCTGCGAAACACTCGTTTAGTGTAATTGGGCCAATGGCTCTTCCAGTTACACCCACGCAACTAACTGAAATCGGAGCAGCTCGAGGGGGGCCAAGGCTCTCTGGTAACAAAAACTGCAAACTTTTTGGGCCGGCACTCGATGTCGACAACCAGCCAGCCAGCCCCCCGACTTCGGCACGGATTACCCCAGACGTACGTATACTTCTGCGTGGACGGGAGATATTTTTGGGCCAAAGTTTTATATTTTATGACAGCCAGACAAACCCGGCAACCCAACAACCCGACCAGCCAGAACAGAGCAAAATAGTCAGACAGATGGAGGAGTGGCAGCAGCGTTTGAGCGACACTTGCAGCTCGACGCTAGATAAACTTGGACGCCAGACTGTATATAATTACAGTTAGATGGCATTACAGTTACACTTTCACTTGGCAACAAAAAGTGCCGGGTTTTCGGAGTCGCACATGTCAACGAAAAAGTTAACTTTGAAGTGCCCTGGCCCCCGGCTGACCCCTTTTAAAGTGTCATTGCAGTCGGAGATTGTTTGTGCCCAGATAACAGGCGAACCACAAACCACTCGTGAGTCATTTAAGTAACATAAATTCAAGACAATCTCCCGAAGAACAATTGAAATTTGTAATTATTTTATAATTGAAAAGGGGCAGAGACAATGGGATTGGTAAGGCAGCGACTGTTTAAGCCAGAAACTGATTAAAATCATTTGCCGATCGCTTTTCTTGATAGCTTTTTGTCAATGTGTCAAGGTGCTTTTAATTTTACTCCTATTAAAATGCCAAATGCCAATCAGTATATCAAGCTTAATCTGCAAAATGATGACCTTCCAATATTAAACTGAATTATTACGAAATTGAACTGATCAATATATTTTTCAAGCATATCTTTAAATTCAAGGAACTTAAAAAATTGTATTTCATAAAATCTCTTCTGTGATTTAATTTTTGAAACTATTGATACTCATTCTTCAAATTGGATCATAAGCTCTGCCAACCATCTGTTGATCAATCGCAGCGCTCTGACGAAATGCCCAAATGAATCATAAATACGTTCGTTCGGCTTTGATTATGTTTCACCCAATTATAGCTTATGGCTGCACTGCCGGATCGCCTCGACGAGTTGAATCGAATCCGTTCTATATCAGATCTTGTTTGCTCTTTGACGCGCATCATCGCTGACAAATGTAACACTTAATTTTAATATCGCACATCATGACTGGCTCTGCGCGCTGTTATTGAGTGTAAGACGAGGATGGAGCAGGAGAACTTGGATGAGATGCGAATGAGGATGACGATGAGGATGATGGTGCTGCCACCATATGGCCACATAAGTATCTGGAGGACGGGGAGGCCAGTGTTCAGATGAGTTGAGATGAAAGCGCAGTGCCGCCGCTGCCATTGAATCGCAAAAAAGGGAAACAAAACAAGTGGCACTCGAGGGCCGGGGAACAAGCCTAAATAAGTGGATGCGATGGATGATGGGGCGATGGCGTATAAATATGACTCTTTTATTTTTGCACAAATTATGCAGATATATACAGCGAGTGCGTACGAGTATTTGCAATTTGCGTTGCTAATTTGACAGCCGTCAATGGATTTGTCTTGGGAAACTGGGGCTCTCCATCGAAGGTGTTTCTTGCCGGGCAGGAATGGTTTGGGTCGCGTGCCCCGGGCTTTGATGTTTGAGCCGAAAGACTCGAGTCTCGAGCAGAGCTAATTAGCCAGCGGACCATGTGCCACCAGCCACCAGTCAGCAGGCAATCCCTCAACACTCGCCACCCGAAAATCCCTGGGCAACAGCTGCCGCCGCCCGAAAATAAAATTTAATTACGCAGATTTTTACGCCTTTGCCCATAGCTCAAATAACACATTCGGAATTGGGAGCAGAGCGGAGCGGAGACTCTGAGACTCAACGACTATTTCCTTTTGACATAAAAGTGCCCCTTAACAAGCGTTTCAACAAATCTGTCCGCACTGTGCACAATTAAAATGCTAAAAAGCTTCACAAAACTCAAAATTTATATGCACGATCAAGTGTTAGGAATAATTATAAAGCAGAAAGGCGAATTACTGGTGCCCTTTATTTATCTTAAACAATTTGCAACGTTACTTAAGCACTTTGATCAAAGTTAAAAAACTTAAATAATAAATCGTAAGGGAATTTATCTCATTTATGGAAATAACAGCTTGGTTAAAAAAAATTATTTTGTATCATTTTATGTATAATACAATTTGTTACTTAATTTTCTTTATGTGAGCTAGTCCTTGGCATACTTTTAATTATGTTTTAAATATAAAACCGATTAATTTATTGAGACCTTAAAGAATTTTTTAAGGGATTTTAACAAATAGTAACCAATTCTATCGATTTAATTATTTTGAAATATTCGATTTTAATCGATTTTTGAGATTTACCTCTTCAGAATTTACTTTTATCGGGGGTAGAAAATCAACTCCATGGTGCAATCATCATGCAGTTGACGCGACCGTTAACTTGATTTATGAGGGGCTGCACAACTGGGGGGACGCATAGCCCCCCGGCTCCAATCACCCCTTTTTCGGGGGGCGGTGGGGGCGGCGTGTCCGTGGCAGATCAAAAACAGCTGCGCTCTTGGGGATGACTCGCCTACAAAAGGAGTGCTTAACACTTGCAAATGCCTTCTGTTCGGCGTTGTTCTTTTGACATTTCAACTGTCATAAATGGCAAATGCAGTGCGCCCCCAGCTCCTCCGTCGTTCCAAGCGAGCGCCTTTAATGCCCATGTGGAAGAGATTCACATGTTGGCCCCCGTTGATTGACACACAACGAATGCTGGATGCTGAATGCCGCCGCATCTCGCAGAACAACTTCTCCTCCGGCCATCGGTTACTTCTGCATTTGCTGCAGTGCATCCACAACTGCAATTCATATCTGCCGTATAACCACTTGGCATTCGCTGACTGACTGTCAACAATTGGCGCAAAGTAGTCGTGGTCGGGGGCTGCGTTCCTTGGGTTCCATTCGGATAACCCGCCTAATTAATTTCAATTAAAATGCCTAGACAGTTGGTCAAGTGGGGTGCGGTGTTGGCTTCAAATTCGCATAGACCTTTTAATTGATTTACGGCTGTCAAGTAATTTAGCCCGGCAACAAGCGATAAATACATTATGATACGCAGAAATTATAATTGCGAAATGGGAAGCTAAACATTTCCTTGGAAATTCAAAATAAATACGATTTCCCTGCAAACATTCAAACTAATAGTGTATACATATTTCTTTAAATATAGTGACTTTAAAGAAATAAAAGAAAACTTCTCACGATCATAAAGGAAGTGCTTTTTCCCCCCAATCACCATTCAATCGAACAGAGAAAGCCTCGGGAAATTCTCGGCTCGCTTTAACAAACTGCCAACTTTGCATACGGCCAGCATTTATAAAAATCAATATTCTGCCTAGCCAGATGGGATGCAGCCACGGCCAGAACTCAGAACCCAGAACCAGGCCGAGGTCCCCATCCTGGCCAGACTGCGTTGTCATATAACTCAGCGGCATAAAAAATGTCAACTGTCGGCGACACACAAAACTTATTTGTCATGCAATTTTGCCGAACGCCTTGAGAGGCGAACGAGGATGGTATTCAGGGTATTGGGTATTGGGTGATGGGGGCCAGGCACACATGGCCCAGGAGCTCTGGCAATAGGCAATAGGCAAAAGGCAATCCATACATGTCCGACATGATAGGGGAACCAGTTTGCCAGTTGCCAGTCTTCCACTCTTCCAGCCAGCCATCTCGCCAGGCGGAGACATAATAACTTATGGCGATTGGGTGGCGGAAAATTGCTGGCTGTGGAATCAATAACGTCAATTGATGCAGGAGCAGGTGACAGGCCGACTTGGAGCGCCAGTGTCGCAGAAAAACAAACTTGCAGAGAAAAAAAATATTCAACAGTATAACTGCTAACAGCATTTTGTTTAAATTGTAAAATTAAATATTACTATTGTTTTTTTCATAAACAAATAATATTTTTTCATATAAAATCATTTTTAAAAGTCTATAAGTCTCAATCTTAAATCTGAATTCTTTTTAGAATAGTTATTTAAATCTTAAATTGCATAATTTAAGAAATCTATTAATCTTAAAAATGCATTTTTAGACAAATTATTCAACCAAAGCATTTCGAATCCAATAATATCTTCCAGTGTTTATGCAAACAGTTATAGTTGGCCGAGTAACCAGTTCCTGGGGCCAGATCGTTGACAACGGCCGGCTAATTGATCAGCCCACTAAAACGACTAAGATATGAGCTCGATTGACCGGCAGGACTTGGCCATATTTCGTGCCCCTAAATGGCTTCATCGAGGCCAGATTTAGCCCGGCTTAGCGCAAAGTTCACGGCAGCTGCTGCTGCTCTCGGATGCTCCTGGCCGGCAGGTCTTAACGTGGCCCATTAACACTTTAACGTGCCATAATTACCTGCGCGGACAGCGCGGCGAATAAAATCATGTACACGCGTAAAAATGTCAGCCAATGCCTTTTTAAAAGTCAGCGAGCAAGTTAATTGTGTGGCCCAAGGTAGCCCACGGAGGAGCTGGAGCCTCGACATCGCCGGCGGGGATTGGGGGACCGAGGACTGAACGGGGACAGTTGAGTGCAGATAGCTGGGAGCTGGGAGCTTGGAGCCGGAGGCATCATCATCATGATGGTCGAGCTGCTCTGACAAAGTTGTAAGCTGATGTTGTTTCGCCTGTTATTGTGGTTGCTCTGCTGCTTCGTCGGCGTGCCACGGCAAATGCGAAGAGTGTTGACGTTCTCCATTTACAGTGGGACATAAGAGAAAAATAAAGGAAAGAAGCTAAAGATTAGGGATCACTTTTATTAAGTGGTTTTTAATAATAATTTTTAGGGAACATTTTCACGAATTTCATTTAGCAGGCCAACTATAAAAGTTATTCCAACTTCAATTGTAATGACTTTTCTTAAAAACCGTAATTAATCTTACCAAATTATCGGCTTTTAAAGATTTTTATTATGATCCCTGAAATTTCTTGCAATCCCTATAGATTTATATCCTGCATATTGATAGTTTCTAAACAGCTTTAAAGAAATAATATAATAATATAACATCAAGGCAGAGATTAAAATACAGTAATACCTATTTCCTTTGTGTTAAGAATCGTATTTAAGATCCCTAATATCTATAAGGCTTTCCACTGTGGTGAGAGACAGCTCGGGATAATTACAATTCCACACCTTAATGTGCAGCAGAGGACGAGGGGATGCAAGACCACATCAACATCAGCATCGCCAGCAACATCAACTTCAGCCTGGACGACAACGACAACGACGCGCCAGGATCGTCGCGTCCCAATGCCAAGTCGTTAAGTGAATTCATATAAAAATTCCTTAAATGTCGCATTATGACAAAACGATCGTTTAGAGGGCTGGGAGACAAAGAAGCCCGAAGTCGTTGCGGGCAACATGATTTTTATGAGGAACCCTCAAAAAAGTCGCAGAAATGTTAACTGGAGCTGGGGATCTTCGATTGGCGGCTGGAACACAAGGCTGCGTGATAAAAATGCTTAGCACACGGCGCATTTGTTCGCTTAACATGGCCAACATGACGGCAAAAGGGGCAAAATAACTCGCCAAACCGACCTCTCATTCCACTACTCGCCTGTTTATTTAGATGCGCGCAAACATTTTTTGTGTTTTCAAAAATATTCCGCATTATTTTCCGTGTTCTCTTTCTGTCTTTTTGAATTCGGACGAATCACGAACATTTTGTGTCGTCGCCTCTGCAACTTTTTCAGCCTCGCATTTGATTTTTTGTTGGAGTTTTTTGTTTTTTCGTCCAAAGTTTTGCTTTTATTTTTGGCGTTTCTGTGGCTTTTGGTCATGAATCATGATTTATTTGTGCTTTTTTCGCTCCTTTGCCGCGCAGGATATTTTCGCTATTCGCGTAGTGGCAGTTGGACCTCTTCTGTTCTCCTCGGCCGACTGGCTGCCATAAGCCAAGTTTGGTATTTAGACGGGCGGCGACAAAAATGGCTTAGTTTGTTGCACACGTTTTGTTCCATCTGCACTCGTCTGGTGGGAACGGGAGCCCTGATGCCACCACCAGCACCACCAGAACCACCAGCACCACCGAGTTCCCGGTGCTTTTTGTTGCTTTTTTAGCTTGTCTGGCGGTGCGACGGCTGCCGGCATAAATATGTATAAACACAGTAGTTTGTTTGTCGAGTCGTGATTCGCAGTTGAGTTTTAAAGTCTAAGGCAACGCACGAGGCAAAAATTTAAATATTTCCTCTGCTCAAGTAGCAACCTGGCCAAGAAGGCTAAAGTCAAAAGGGGGTGAGCGAGGGGGAAACACAATCAGGCAAATTAACAGAAGCCATGTTGCTCCACGTTTCTGGCTCTGGCAATGCGAACTTGCTCTTTGAATACTCCAAAAGGAAGATTCTAACTCAGGAAGTTCTGAGGAAGTAGATCATAATATAACAGCAAATAGATGATTAACTGGATAACTTTAATAAGTTTTGGGCAGGATCTACGAAATGTTTTTAATTATGGTGAAAGTCGCTTTTTAAACTGGATCAAGAATAAAAAAACAGATATGAGTTTAAAGGCAGTTTAATAAGTTTAACAATGATTATTAGGATCATTTTTAACTAACACTAAACTACATTTTATTTTTAATAAAATTTTATTTTATGGTTGTACCATTAAAAAATGTCTTTTATCTCTGAATAACAAACACATCTTTTTATAGAAAAAGTGGCAGGAGGCAGAATGCATTCCTATGCCATTATATGAAAACATTTGTAAAAATGTTAGCTCTTTCAATATTTTCATTGCATTTCAGTTGCATAAGCATGGTGTCTGTCCCTTTCCAGCGAGCTTGTTATGATTTCAACTTGTTGCACGTGAAATGCATAACGTTAGTCCCCGTCTTGGCCCGAAGCCGCAGAATCCAGACTGCAGACTACCGACTAGAGACCGAAAACTGTAGACCATAGACCGTAGACCGTAACCAAGGCACGTAGTCTGGCCGAGATGCGGAAGTTTGGCGATGCGAAACACTGCGAACCGAAATCAAACCGACGATGAAAATCGAAGCGGAATACTTTTTAATGCAATTCTTAAAGTGTAAGTGGCTCAATTGCCCGGGTTTAATTGGCAGAGACTCTTCTCAGGCTGCTCACGTAGCAGCTTCAAAATTGCCAAACATATGCGATGAAGTTCCTCCCTCGCCGCCCCCTCGCAAAAAAAGCAGGAAAATTCAATTGAAAAACGCCTGGCGGCCACATATTTTCCTGGAGCACGTCAGCTGCGTCAACGCCAGGAAAAATGAATGAATCAGTGATTTAAATTAAAACCGCTGGCAATATGTCGCATTCTTAGTACTCGCAGGAGATTGATTAAGGCGCTAGCTGATATCTAATAATTTTAATTTCCGATGTGCAGATGTAGACTTAATTCAGTTACCTTGTTGTCGACTTTTTTAGCCATCACCTAATTAAAACGCTCTCCACCGAAGGGCCAATGAGGCGTGGCAAATTAACTGCCTCTGGGCAATGTCACAATATCCGATTTGAGAGAAAAATCGGAGATGAGTGGAATAAAGGAAAATTGATAAAATCGAACAGAGTCAATAAAATTGTTGCGAGAGTTAAATCTGCTAGCAGCTATTAAATAAAGCAGAAATGATGACGATTGCGAAACAGGACATAGCACGGAGCCAGCGAATTGAATTTAAACCAATTAATAGATGCGAAAATTGAATAATTGCCATCGCTTTCGCGGCAAAAGCGATTTTAAGTGGCCAGTTCAGATATTAATTTAACTGAGGTTGCAAGTGAAGTGCAAATCGAACGGGACTATTGATATTTTATTCACTGTAGTAAAGCTATTTTTAAAAGTGTTAACTTATTCACTACAGTTTTTACTGTTTGACCAAAAATTTCTTTCAGAAATAAACTAAATAAACAGAAATAAACTAAATGTATAAAAACTTTGTATGATAGCAAATTGGTTTAAAATTAAGTTATTTAAGTAGCTATTGAACTTTTTTACAATCTGGTTAGAAATTAGGGAGTCTTCCAATAATCCATTAATGAGTATTTTACAGTGTTTTTCCTTATCTGTGGTAAAGCAAAAATAAATATATGTAATAAAACTTACTTTACGTGTCTTGTGTTATATATCCCGTAATCTATCGCCACCATTTGTTTAAACTTTAGTCGTCAGACGATGAAAAGATTAGGACAAAAGCCCCGTGTTGACAAATGCATATTACAACAATATGCAACTGGCCGTAATAGAAGCCACGTCTATTGCACCATCTGGCCCACGAGAAGTGCGGCAGCCAAAAGAGGCCAACGGCAGTATCGAAACAAAGCAATCGAGGGGCGAAAGGTAGGAATTTATAACACAAATGTTGTAAACATGTTCATCACTTTTTGCCGCTTTTGCTTTTGCCTTAGCTGTGGGGCTTACGAGACAAAGGCCAAAAGCAGCAACAGCGTTCAACATTCAACGTGCAGTGCGGCGAGCTCACGTGTCGGTGGAACCAAACAAAACAATGCGAGCGCATTGCAGGGATGCAGCAAAAAGAGTATTGTGCCCAGCAACAATTGGTGGCAGACCCATTAAGTAGGAATCGAATGGCCAATACCCCGAAAGGGGTTATAATTACCAGGATGTTCTAGGATTAAAATGTTAAAAGTTTTTATATAAATGGATATTTTATTGCTTGAAATAGATTTAACATTTTCCTTTCAAATTGAGGAACAAAATAATTAGTATAAAGTTCAAGGATGTCTAAACTTAATTTCTATGACTTTATATTTTACGAAAATATTATAAAATCCCAGTGATACCTCTCACCTCATGCCGATGCTGGGTATTTACGTGTGACTGGAAGCACAGTGGCGCCGGTAGCTCCAAATAATAAAAGGATGATAGTCAAAGTTTAATGACAGTTCAAATGATGTTGCAGTCGCTGTCGCAGCTGCTGCCTCTGCCGCCGTCGACGTTGCTGCATTGCTGCATTTTCCGATTGCAGGTGTATGTTTTTGTTGGTGTCCCATTTGCGGCATGGGTATAATGATATAGTCATTAGGGATGCTGTAAAGGACTAGAGTAAACCATAAAAAAACAATTTTTGAATTTTAGTAGTTAAAGAAAACTATATTCATAGTTATCAGCTTACTTCATCACTGAAATCATATTAAAAATGTACAAATATATCGAAGAGAAAAACACTGAAAGGGTATGGCGCCTTCAGATGGTAAAAAACGGAATTTTCACCGAGCTTTTTATACATTTTTTATGCATCTCTTTGTTGTTGCTCTGCGAGCTCGGCTGCCGTTGATATTATTATGATGGTTGCAGGCAACATGATGTTGCAACATGCGCTTGAACATAATAAATTTTTATGCATGATTTCTCACATTGCATGTGATGGCTGGCACTTGATGTGCCACATGGGGCGTATGCGCGACGTTCGCCGACTGAAATATGCATTTAAAAGTGTTTAAAGTTACACCCCAGACCTTTAATAACTTGTATTTTGCGCACAAATGGAAATACCAACTTCCTAAATCCTTTTCACCGAATCAGACATTGTCATTAAAGTCAAAAGCTGGAAATAGCTTGAGCAACTATTCCCTGAGATCAAAGGACAGACAAAGACATCAAATGTAAAAGCCAGATGGAGTGCTAAAATGATGCCACTTAATTACAGTGGATGAGTATTAATAAAAAGTGATATTAAAAGTACACAGAGAAAAAAAAAAGTTCTCAATTATAGTATTTGTATACTTAATTTGAGGTTGTACAGATTATGAGTACAAACTTTAAAAAAAGCCTCATAGTGAGTAACAATTAAACCCATTTCCCCCTTCGTGTTTCTCACTTATTTGTTCTCCTTTTTGGAGAAAAAATGATCTATAAATACTCAATTTCACCATATATTTTTTTGAAAATTTGTACTGAAAGTGAGTATTTTGCACTAAAAGTGAATACTTATGTACTTGGTTATATTTCGAGTAAAAAAAATTCTCAGTATGAGATAAATGTTCATGCTTAATTCTCTCTGTGTAGGTAATACAAAACTTTTTTTTGTTTCATTTAATTTTTGCCTATTTTATCGTCTCCAGCTAAGGGTTGATTTTTAAATGATTTTTCGGTTTTCAAGAATTTTTTGTTTGTGACTTTCAAAGGCAAAACCACTGTTCGTTTCCCGAATAAAAGATAAACCTCTGCCATTTGTCTACAGAGGATTCGGGGAGTGGGAACCTAATGCCAATGCTAACCAGAGGAGCTCTCCACTTTATCCGCCGCCCGACAACTTCATCATCATTTGTCGGCAAACATATGGAAAGATGACTTAGCATCGCAATCGCATGCCCAACCGCCGATCATTGAGCGGATGCTGATCATGTGGGACTGGGCATTATAAATCGCCCGGCACTTGTGCATTATGCCGCTCAATCACTCCGCCTCGGGCTCTTTAATTGCAAAATCACATTAGCATAAATTTGTTAAAAACATTTCAAGTGAAATTATTGCACAGCCCATGCATCCAGAGACCCACTCAATCCTCCGGCGGGCACAATGACATTAATAAGCAATTACGAGTCAGAAATAGCAACTGCAAATTACTTCAAAAGGCTAAAAGCGAACGAGGCATCTGTATCTGCATTAGTATCTGCCCTCGGAGGCCGGGCGTTGGAGTTATAGTGTTATAGTGCCGTAGTGCCGCCCCACTGCAGCCAGTTCATCATCATATCGGGGGCCATAGCCATACATCTTCATAGCAGAGGGACTGCGGAATGACCCCCAGTTAGCTGGTTGGCTCCGTTAGTCGTCGTCATCGTCATCATCGCCGTTGTTTCGCCCATCACGGCACTGCACTGTTATGGCTTCAAGTGGCTTCATTCATTCCATGTCCGTCTGCACAGCATTTTCCCAGTTTTCTCGCCAGTTTTCCTCGTCGCCCTGCGGATGATGAAAAACTAAAACTGACGCCGCTCCACGACAGGCACGACAATGAGCCGACTGTTTAATGTCCGACTGCAGGAGGCAGGAGGCAGAAGCCATGAGGCCAGCGCTTTTTGTCCGCCTGACAATTTCGCAAAACAAGAGCAACCTTTATTAGCAGACCAGCAAAAAAACATAAATGTTAGTTGGTCTTGGCCAAGAAAAAGTGCCGCTGGCTGGAATGTCCAATAGACGAAAGGGTTTCCCAACTTATTAGACTGAATAGTGACGGGTCTGTCTGCGGGCAGGATAACCAAGGGTTATGACTAGATTAGGCTGGGACTTGGCAGCTGGAAATGGCACGAAAACCGAGTTGTAAGTTAATTATTCCAGACACATACACTGGCCTACAGACATCGGCATAATGGAGGAAGCGAACAAGTTTTAGAGCTATAACATCAAGATTTGCCCCCAATTTATATATCTTCATTCAATTCTCTGCACTGAAATACTGAAAGAAAATTCAGACAATTAAAAAACAAATATAAATGGCATTAAGGAATATTTCTACAAAGATATAGTTACGGTATTTTGTAAACCAGTGCCATTGGCCTAAAACTTCACCGCAAATAGGATAGGAAAATCTAGCAACTCATTCGGTTTCAAGTCTCGTATCGAAAACTTTTCCAGCTCCAGTGCCACCCACAATGGCTCTAATTTGTGTGACTATAACTCATTCAGCCCGGACAGAGGAGAGTAATCCACCGCAGAAATGGAGACCAGTTTCCCGTCCGGGCCGCAAATATCTGCATTTATGTTGCATACATTACGCAGCATTTGGCGTTTCATGGTTGCCACAGCAGCACACTGATTATTGCTGATAATGCTCCGGCCATACGGCAGTTGGAAGAGCCAGAAACTAACCCGAAAACCTAAAACGTAGTGCTGCTGTCCCATTGCCAGTGCCAAAATGGAAATGGCCACCCAAAACGGCGGTGGATGGAGCTAACTACAGCAACTATCACCTCGCCCCGACGCAGTTGCAACCCTGTGTTGCATGTTGCTGCTGCTGGTGTTGCTGTTGCTACTGTTGCTGTTGCTGTTGCTGCTGGCATAGATATGAGCGACAATTAAGTGTCTGCCGCATAATGATGTCGCTGTTTTTGCAACACTTTGCAAACAGAATTCGCAGTTGCAGTGTTGCGGCCGCAAGTTTTTATCGGCACTAACCCAAGGATGGGCAAATAAAAACATAATGACTTCATTTCGCGGTTGCGCCAAAAATGGAAATCGGAACTGTTGCCTCAGAGATAATGATGATAAGAAAAAGAACTTAGGCAGATGGCCAAACTTAGTCCTAGAAATTTAAAAATGCAAATTTTTAGTTAATTACCAATCCCTTAATCCTAATTTGATTAATCTGGGTGGTAAAATAAAATAAATCAAATAATTAATTAATAGGTAAGTACGTATGGCCAAAATTCTCAATTAAATGTAATTTTTTAGATCTTTTGGCTATAAATTGTATTTCCTTTTCGTTTGTTAGAGAACTTCTTCGATTTTATTCTCTGACAATACCGTATTTCCATCAAATGTTTGCTTTCGGAGTTTCTTTGGCTCTTTCGGAAATATGAGGACATCTGCAGATGTTCTATCTATCAAGGGGGCCATTAAAAGTTGGAAAATATTTTGTTAACAAAAATTAAAAAGCCTCCAAGAGTGGCTAAGGGCTCGACAAATGGGAGTCTGCCGCCGGGCTGAGCAATTCAATCGAAAATCCAATCTGGGCTGGGGACGATTTTTGAAGTGGCTCATATGTGGCGTTCCCACAGCAATTAAATTGGAGCCCGGGATGCGACAGGATAAGGCACACAGTAAAAAAAGAAGTTGACATGCTTGGCAAACAAACAAACAAGAGTCGAGAAAAAAGGACACCAAAAGACAACCGCAGACATGCAGGAACAACACATCGCATATGTGTGCCGCCCCTTATCCCACTGCACAACAACTAAAAAAGGACAATCCTGGCAGGACACAGCACTCAGCTGCTCTTTCGGTTTAAAGAAGACATCGCAACGACCGCAAAAAGCGACAGAACCATCGCCCAAAACCCCGAACCACTTTTTTTGTTTTGTTTGTAGTCCTAGGAACTAGGAACAACAACTGCAAACTAAAAAGGACAACGGGCATACAAATAACATTAAGCCGGCCAAATCGGCGAACAGACTCGTCGCCTCTAGGCAGAGTCCTCGGTGTCCTCGCCAAAGGATATCATCGGCCGCTCGAAAGGTGAAAGCGCTCCACAGAGCCATGAAAATGACAATATACCCAGCCGTTAGCCCCCCGACCCTCAGTGTGTGTGACACAAAACTGGCATTAGGCAAGGATTTGCGTTGATTATGGACAGCAATGGGTCCTGGCTTTAGCCATTTTCGAATGAAAAGACAATGAAAGGTATCGCTCTCCCCGTTTTCCTGGCAATAAGACAATAATGCCATAAAAAGAGCTTCGATTCCAGGTGAAGCCGAGTTTTGGATGCTCCCCTCCTTGGCATGCGACTGATAAAACTAATTACATTTCATGGCTTAGACGAAATGCTCGGAAGATTTATGCCCCGGGGTCAGCAAAGTGCGGAAATTGATAAGCCGACGTAATGGCAGTTTGCTTAAGGGGTTCCTTCCTGCCGGTCACGAAAACTGAAGGTCAGGAAATCGACGCAATGGAGTGGTTAATATCTGGGAAGCCATAGATGAGGGTTCATTGAAGATCGTAATCATTTTCCTACATTTCTATTTAAATCTGATTAATACGATTAACTAAGGGATTCGTTGAATTTAAAACGAAAGATGTTTAGTTTGTAATATTTAAATTTTTAAAGAAGTTATTTATTTAAATATTTATAAATAAACAAATATTCAATGTTTCGCCTTTTCGATTAGCTGTATTTGAACATGATACTTTTGGTAAGTGTCCAGGAAGTACTTGCATTTTTCTTTAATTTTTTTAAATAAAATCTGTATGAGAAAACCTAAACATTTTAATTAGATTTAATTTCATTTGATTTTCCCAAGTTCTGTGTCAGTTTCCATTGTTTTCTTAATTGCCATTCCAGCCGAAGCAAGTTCCAGTCGTTAAATTTCTTTATTTTTTTCTCCAGCCACATAATTTGGCTTTTGACTTTAGACATTTCCTCAAGTGTTTCCGTTGTCAGTTTGGACAGACATTGCCATCATTTAAGCGAACATTGAGATAAACATATTTTATTATTAATTCATTAGGCTGTTTTTTAATGGTCGGCATATTTTTTGGTCTGGCACTTTAATTGTTAATTAGTTTAATGTTCAAGACACGGCCACATGGCCCAGCTCGCAGCTCGCAGTTCGCAGCACCCAAAATTGTCACTCCCCGGCCAGACTATTTATTGGACGTTCTAATTGGGAGAGTGCGTTGAATTGGAAACCACAGAAATTGGTGGCCTGTTGTTGTGTCTGTCTGAAGTGCCACCTCCCCCTCCTTCGTGGCACCCACTTCCCAGGGCCATAAAAAAGCCCAGCTAATAATTAAGAGCCGCTGACTCACCCACACCATCCTCCATCCACCACCCACCACGCAAATGAACATAAATGAAGGCAAATGTCGCCCTGGTTTCTGGAGGGGTTCCTTCGCTTTAAGGGCGTGCTAATCGTAAAAAGAAAACACAGCCGAAATTATGAATTTGTTTGGCGTAATTTCACGCGCCCAAGACAACAGACCCGCGACCCCAAAGGCAAAAGAGAAACCCAAACCCAAGAAGACCCAAGCCCAAACCGATAGAAAACCGAACCGAACGGTGCTGCCAATAATGACCCAATTTGGTGCATCAAAATTTATGTTTATTCCCTGGCCTTTCCAATATTAATATGTATAAAATTAACGAGGGAGGGAAGCCGGCGACGACGACAACGAAAATCGCTGCGCATAACAGGAAAATTACTTTTTAATCTTATGAGTCATTAGAAGACATTTTCGACTTTTCAACAATAATGCTCGGTCGAAATGGGCGAGAGCGGAAAGTGGGAAGTGTGAAGACCCGATAAAGCCGAAAAAAAGAGCTCTTCTTTTAGATACAAATTGGAAAATACACACCTAAGCGGCGTTGCTAAATGGGGAAACTCTTTTGTCTAATTTTGTGATGTGTGAACTTTTCTTGTGCGACCCCAGTGATAAGAATATGGAAATTGATCTGTTCCAGGGCGTATTAGTATAATGAAGTCTGCCTTTTCCACAACTAAAAGGCGAACGCGCATTTCCAATTCGATTTGAAAAAGTAAAGTAACCTTTTAGTGGCAGCTGAGTGTCCACATCTGATGGTATGTGGCATATGTCATGTGCCCCGCACAAAACATGTCACTGCCCATTTCATCCTGGTTTCCTGCCACCTTTCCCCGCCCGAAACTCCTCCGTTCGGTCACACAATGCCACAAAACCCGAACGAACATAAAGGAAATTAATCAGATTTTTATTTAAACGCCCTTGGAAGGGCGTCACCCAGCACACAGCACAGGGATATGACCATTGTCCCTACCCAACTGAAACCTTTGACTCGAGTCTCCGAGCATTTTGTGTGTGCAATTTTTGTCAACATGTTCTGGCCATTGTCTTCGACCCCTTGCCCAAACTGTCGGTTCTGTCAGTTTTCTGTGGAACTCCGAGACCCATGAATGATTTTAGCAGATTTTTATATATTTATCTCTCCCTTCCTGCGCATATCCTTCACTATTGTGTTCGAAGCCCGTTGCGTTCTGCGTGCCATCCGTCTCTAAGCATCCATATATCCAGCTATCTGTCCGTTCTGCAACATCCACCGACCAATGGCCCTCGCCCATGTGGTTAGTTTGGTTTTGTCATTACAATTGTTTGCGTTTTCCACCATCCAGAGTCAGTCCTTTGTTGGATCGCACTTCGAGTGGGCACAGACAAAGCATTTGCCAGTTGTGGGATGCAAGTTTCCAGTTGCCAGTTTTCAGCTGAGGCGAAAATTCCAAGGAAAGTTCTCTCGAAATGCAACGTTTTCTGTTCGCAGTTGTTGCGCAACTGATATTGGTAAATCAAACATTTAAAAATTCATTGACATGCGCATTTTTAAGATTTAATAAATATTTTGAATGTATTTAAAAGGACTCTGAATTTTTAATAGCAGCATAAAGTATTCTAATTAAAAGAAACAGTGCTTTATTATTCCCTTGGTGTTTAAAAACAAAAACTTTTTAAAAAACTAACAGTTTGTTATAAATTAAATAATTATTTTTTAAATTTATGGCTATAAGCTATAAGCAAAATGTTGTATAATTTTTCTGAGCTTTGTATTTGGATAATTTAGAATCTTTTAAATCTTTTAAAATCGTTTCCCCTTTGAAGCCATAATTTTACCTTTTAAGTTTGTCCTGCCCTTTTAATTGTCCTTTTTTGTGTGGTTTTCGTTATCCTTTCAACCCATCCCAATCACAACCCCTGCCACCGCAGACAAACTGATTGCAAATGTGTTTTTGAACCGAAAAGTTGGCAAGAAGACAGGAGAGAGTGCGCCCCGCATAGATTCTGACTTATTTTACAGCATATTAGTTATGTGCCATAAACAAGATGCGGCGATCCAAGTGGCGCCAGGGCCAAAACTGCAGCCTGGAGGAGAAGCGCCAGCGAAGCACAAAATTAGGGAAGCCTCCCACTCCCGGGTATCCGGGAGCTCCTCCTCCTCCACCTCCGCAAGCGCCATCATCATCAACCTGCGACAACTTGCAAAACACAAACGAAATTGTTCAATGGCGCCGCAAAAATGACCAAAATGCGATGCCAGCAGACGCGCCGCCATTTTATTTGCAGCACTGCCACTTCCGGCGGCAAGTAGTCTCCACTTCTCCACTCCTCTGCCCCTCAGTTCCCTCAATCCCCGCTGGCCAAAAGCTGCAAATTGATGGCGACCGGCGCACATTCAAAACGCTTTCATTATTGTCATAAGCTTTTGGCCTGCTCCTCGCCGCCTGCGATAGCGCTGAAAAATTCCTCAGCGTACTTTTCGATTTCCGCTCCGTAATATTCAAGTGATTACGATGGCCAGAAACAGGAAGCAGCAAAGTGCGCCGGCCTGGGCAAGTTTTGCGCTGACGTGCGCTGATTTCAGGACTCCTAGGGCACAGAGAGAAAAGTTTGGAGGTCAAGATTGGGATCTACTTCAGCAGTTTGAAATTTCTTAACAAAAACCTTCTCTACGGTAAAAATATTTGGGAACAACATATTTCAGCTCATTATTATAAAACTTTCCAAAATAAAAATTAATAATAAATTATGAATATCAATAACCACTACATTTAATTGCTTAAGAATAATTCAAAACATTTTTTCAAACATGATAAAATGTAGTTAAATATTTTTCTTTATTTTAAATTAAATATTTGTAATATTTGTAAAAAATATTTTTTTATAAAATTTTTTTTTTTTAATTTTTTAAAATTTTTTACCGTGTAGCTAAAAGTCCTTGCCGCATTATTTGTGTTGCTAAGTGTGCTGGGCTCTCGGTTCCCGATTCTCGGTTTTCGGTTTTCGGGTTCAATGACAAAGTTTACTACCACTAAGTATTTATAACTATTATTTATGTAGCCAGCACCCCCGACCCCATTTTAAATGTTCAGTGATGCGCAACGAATTTCTTAATGGTGCAATTTGGCGTTTTATGTTTGAAGTTTAGGCGAATGGCGATTTTCAGCAGTGGCAGCCGATGGCAGAGGGTCCGTCCGGTCCTGCTGCCGGCTGCTTTTTCAGGGCGCTATTTTTTTCCTGCCCGCTATCGCTACGTGCATAAAGTTTTCGCAAACAATTATGGCCGCCTGGCAGACGACCAAACCAACCGAGCGGGAAGCCACCGGAAGTAAGGCGTGGGGGGAGGGGGCCGGATCATGGCTGGAGGTCCTTCAATACTTGCGGTTTTTCATTAATTTCATGGTGTTATTTCCGCTCCACCGTCTGGCTTCCGGCGCACTGTAATCGCACTCTGTCGTATCTTATTGATTTGAAAATATGTTTTAGGATTGAGGGTGGGTTGGGGGAGAGAGCTGGTTAAAAATCAGAGAGCTAAGTGTTGGCCTATTACAAAATTTCATAAATACCGTAACTTAATCTATTCGTAAGCTCTTATGTTGGAGCAGTTGAACGCCATGTACTCGTAACCATAAATAAAGTTTAAAATGCCATCGCGTTGCCAATATACCCAACACTTCGGGGCACTCGGAATGACAAAATACCAATGCACGGTGATAAAGGGGCGAACAAACCCAACAATAGCTGGGGGAAAATACTGTTATGAAAAACGAAATTATGCCAAGCACTTAATTGATAAAAAACACCCGACACTTTCGACAATGGCCGCCATCACGACACCTCAAATCATAACGACATAATGAATATGTGATTTTGTGCGAGTGTACGTGCGGGCGATCGTTGTGCGAAGAATGAAAATTAATTGAAATTGCATTTTGCATTCCATTGTCTTCAATTAATTTTTATTTCACTCACTTCGAAAGGCTTGTAATTCGATTTGCTGCGAAAATGTGCGCACAGGGACTTTAATTCATCAACGAACAGTTGATAAGAGGACAACTCACATGGAGTATCTTAAAGGGCCACCATTGAATCTGTACATTATAAAATTATGCTCGCTGTTATTCACAGGCTGAACTTGTTTCCAGTTAATCCGAATTACGAGCACATTGCTCCTCCGTTAAATTGCCTTCACTGGCCATTTGTTTAAGCCCTGTGCATAATGGGCTCATAACTATAGTTAAACTAACAGAACTCCATTATCCAGCAGCTGCATCCAGGCTGTGGTCCCTCAATGACCGAGTTGCGACCGAGTCACCAGTAATGTATTCAAAATCTTTAATGTAATTAATGCTGTTTGTTTAATGAAAGTTGTCTGAGCCGCTTTCCTCGCCCAGCACATATGCATTTTCCATCCCCACCCACTTGGGCATGGTGCCTGTCTGGTCGAGAATATTTACCAAATTCAGCCGGCACACTGCAATATGCAAGCTTGTTGCACCCTTGTAGCGGACATTCAACAACATGCACGCAGGACCTTCGAATCCTGCTGCCGCTGCACCGGTTATGCCACTTCACCAATCGTGATATGGGATTATCGTGAGTTCTGTGTGGCATACGCTAATTTCAAAAATGTTCGGTTAGGAGTGGAAACTGCACAACAAGAAATATATTTAAATATTTTTAATATTTTATTAAGGAAAAATATCACAGCACTTAAAAAAATATTCTTACATTTATGTATGGGTTTGATCGATATAATTTTTAGTTAGCCGATAAAAACATGTAAAGCAAATGTTATTATATTCATTTTAAATTATATTTAAAAATTACATTTACAAATTTCAAACTTAAAAATCAAATTGGGATATAAAATTTACATTGTAAATGGAATTTTGAATATTTTAAGAATTGAAAACATTCGGAAACTGGCAACCAAAGCCTTTGTTCCAGTCGGACTCAAAATGTAAAAAAAACTTCCAAAAGCTTTAAATGGTTTTTTGATTCCAGAAAGACTACAGATGCATATATAATAGTAAAGTCATGTTTCCTTCCGTGTACTGTGTAAACAGGGCCTTATTGCACACTGCACTCGTATTCCCATTGGGCTCCTAATCATCATCGACAACTGTGCCATAGATGTGTCCGTCTATCTGTCTGGCCGCCTGACCATCCAATTCGGAAACAACCCTCGAACGCTGCTCCGAATGTGTGCGTGGGTTCTAATGCGCTAAAGTGCTTTTTCCGAAAAACAAGCTACACTTTGCAATTTGCACTAAATCCCACTTGGATGTGGATGTGGCCAGGTCAGCCGTTCGACTGGCTCCGGTTCTCGGGATCTCCACTGGAGTATCCCGGCTGCATAGGCAGGCCGAGTTGTTTAGTCCTTCCTCTTCCTGTTTACGTCTGTGTCTGTGTGCAAATCCTTTGGCCGTTGCGTGGCAATTAAAAGGGATTTTCATGGCTAAAACGTATTTATTCAACACACACTCACATACCCGAGTTTTCCTTCCTCTTTTGACTCCTCTGCCAACTCGCTTAATATTTGATTTTTGATTTGTGGTTGCAGGTGAAGAAGCGGGAGAGGTGGAGCAGCCTGAGCCTGTTCCGCCCCATTCATCGTGTCCTCGTCAAGTACTCTTATTAATTACTATTGATTTTGCCTCCCGTTCGGTGTTAATGAAATTGATTTGAACGGCCGCCGACTGCAGGCCACGAAACTGTGCGAGAGCCGCAAGGAAAATCGATAAAATCGCCGCAGTGGCATAGTTTTCGGGAAAGGTGCATTGAACCCCAGAACCCAGGGTTCTTTCCTCAGTTTTCCTGGGTTAAACGAGAGCGTTCACAGTTTCACAGTCAGCGATTCGTCACGCTATCCCATTCAGGTGGACAAGGAAAGACGAGGGGGTGTGGCAGACAGCATTTAGCACTATGTGTTGGCAGAACCGGAATGACAATGGATTGGGGAGTAGTGAAGATATAATGCTCATTTAGGTTTCAGTACGTTCTAAAATAATAATCGAAATCTAGTCCTAATTCAGTGAAATTAAAATATGGTTAAACTTTTATAAAATGGGATTTTTTCAATATATTTGATATATTTCTTTATACTGAGATTAAATTTTTTTATTCCGCATTTCACAGCTAAAAGCGCTTAAAAATCCATACTACCATAGTTGTGGGCTCAGCTCCTGTTTTCGTTTTGCCACAATCCCAGCTTTCCCTCTCGAATCGCAGTTTTCTATACAGGCCATTCAAAGCCCATTCAATCGGCTGGCCATTAATTATGTAAAGTTTGCGAGCAAATAAAACGAAAATCGACCAAACATATGACAACAAATTGCCACCTGTACCCGGCTCTTTCGACCGTTTCTCTATCTATTTGAATCGTTGGCAGCGTCAATATTGAATTTGAAATTAAAACGCCCCCGAAAACGGCAAAAATGGACAAGGGCGATGGGCCTGCGAATGGGTGGTGCTGGCAACAGTTGTGCCAAATTGGCCAGCCCCGTTTTTCCAGAGATATAAACCCATTCCAGCCGATAAAATCTGCATGTGTTAATTACCGATGCCGTGGACTGGGCCGCGGTCAAGGGTCAGGAGGCCGAGGTCCGGGCTCCGGGGTCGTGGAGGCGAAACGAAGCCAAAAAAATTGTCAACATGGCGGAGTTCTGGCCGTAGAAAAGCTGCCAGCACAAGCTGCCGCCCGAGCGACGCGCATTTGATTTATAAACCCCAGCGGAAGGGGCGCGTTCCACCCACTTGAATTTGCATTTACCTCCAGCAAAAACAAATAAACGTCTAATCGAGTCGGTGGTTTTCGGGGGGTGGCGGGATGGCTGGGGAAATTGGCCAGCCCAGCATCAACTGTTGCCTTTCGCAGACAGACAGCAACAAATAATGTGACGTAACAGCTGGCCAAAAGGGCGAGCGGCTAGAAAAACTGATGTCCGCCATAAACAAATAAAACTCAGTTTGGTCGAGAAATTGATTTTTTGCGCCTAATCAAAAACGAATTAATTTCGTCAGCATGTGACAAACAGCCTCCCATTTTGGGATTGTGCGTGCTGGATCTCGGTGGACTCGGATTTTTTGGCGTACCTCCTCCCCGGAAAGAGACCAACGATAGCCCCAATTGATTAAATTGGCATGAAATGAAATTTATGTTAGTGTCTGTTCAGTTCGGTGGTTGCAAGGTGTTTTCCTCGACGGGGGTGGCTAGTCGCTCGCCTGAAATCCAACTTCATTTGCAGCCAGCCAAGGGTTGATAGCAAATCCTCGACGGAGTTGCGGCCAGATTAAAGTGCCCACGAGTATATTTTTGCGGTTGCTCTTAAAGAAAGCGACTTCATAAAGGGGAGCAACGATTCTTAAAGAAACGGGAGGAAGCAAACAGCAGCTACGGATGTTTCTCAGAACCCTAATGGATACTGCCCACAAAGGGAGATTTAATTGGATTGACTGATATCAAAGGCGCTAGGGGGCAGTACTCTTTTAGCCTCCAGAATGGAATCTTTATCAAGTTCCTTGGTAAAAAGTGTAATAAAAATGGGATAATCTATCAAAAACTTAAAGCTAAGTAATTAATTTTTATCATAGTTATATTTTTTAACATTACATCAACAAATATGATGGCAAACAAATATTACATAAACTCGTACACCACATGTCAAAAATCAAGAGCTGTAACATTTCATTATATTTTACATAAATAAATGTGTCACTGGAATCTAGCGATGATGCTGATATTTTGACGTGCTCATAAAAACACAGAATTTATACCATATGCATAAAAACATTGATACAATTTAGATTTATTGAAAGTGGATTAGAATGTGTCATTGAAACAAGGATTAACTTTGCGAAATGCATTAAAAATGCGAAATACATTTTTACATTCCAATCGATACGTTGGGCACATTTCCTTTTCATTTGGCTGATACATTTTTAATGTGGCCCGCACGCACATTACGCATACGCCGCGTGCAGCCGAAAAAAAATATGACTGAGCCGCCATAATGCTGAGCAAACTTTAAATAAATGGCAGTCAGAATGTTGCAAAAGGAACAGACAGAAGGAATCCCACTCATCCATTTGTGTGTTTCGAATACCATAAAAGGCAGTCATAAAACCCTTTCCGCAAAACGGAAATCCCGCTTCAAAACAAACGCCATTAAAAACGAGGTCATGCTCAGTGGCAGGGCCATAGGGACACATGGAGGATGAAGAGGATGTAGAGGATGAGTGAGGATATGGAATTTTGGGAACTGGGAACTCGGAACTGGGACGGAGGCAGGATGAGCTGGTGTTTGGGCAATATCGCATTCAAGGACTGCCGAAAAGTCAAACAAAATTTACAGTCTCAAACTGCACAAAAATTTCAAAAGTTGGGGCTGAAAAAAGTGTACAACAAAAATATAATATTTTAAAAGTGCTCATAGGGAGGCGGCATAAAATATGGGCGCACAAAGTTCAAGTTTACGAGGGGGCGGCGAGGGGTATATGTATATATATTTATATATACGAGTGTGCTTTCTAAGGTATTTATTTTCATAACGCAGCACAACATAAGGAAGCAATAAATTTAAGCTGACTGACGACAGTTTGCATGTGGATGGCATGGGATCGGTGTTTCGGGTGCGGGTGGTTCGGGGGGTTCCGGGGATAGGGTCCTGGCAAGGATATGCTCTGTTATGTCTGGCTTTGGCTTTGGCTTTAGCTTAGGCGGCCTGCTGTTACGCCCCCTAACGTCCCCTTCTCGGCATGTGTCGTAGGTAAAATGCCAACAGTCGTGTCTGCACATATATTGCATAGTTATTGTTTTAAAGCCTTAGTTACTCCCTTCATCCCGCGCACCTCGTCCCTCTACCCACCACTTGGTCTGCGTCATTTAAATAAATTTTATGCAATTTAGTTAAGCTGCTCCTTCGCCCTGTCCCTGTCCCTGTCCCTTTCCCCCTAACTCCATTTCGTCCCTCTCGCTCTGGCTGCTGCACTTCGGCTGAGTGAGTAAATGTCATTTAAATTTCTTGTGCCTTCTCGCTCGTCAGCAGCGTATGTGTGGCATTCCAATTTCTTTTCGTCCTGTATCGCACATATCCCTTTCACAATCCCCAGCACCGCTCGCAATAAAATATTTAAGAAGGGGCAGGCGGATGAAGCTGCTTACACTGAAATAAATATACAGATATTGAACCAAGAAATAAGGTTACATTTAACTCAGATTTATTTGCCAAAAAATTAATGCAATCCGTTTTTAGGAAACTCAATTCCAATTGCAGTGACTTTTACATTTACTCAATTTAAAGATCAAATGCTTTTAAAGCGCCTAAATTATTTATCTGCAATTATTTTACAATAATATTGATGACTGAAAAACGTTTAATCCTTCCAACTTGAATTCCCCATTAAGTGCTTATTTATTTACCTAGTAGGTTCTTTCGGGCCTCTATTGACCCCGAAACAGATACCTTTGATCTTTCATCCCTTTTCTGCCCGTGTTGGAGCTCGTTACCTCCCATTTGTGTTTTGTGTTTCGTCAGTTTTTCCTTTGGTTTTTCCGCCCACCCCCCGAATCTTGTCGTATGTCACCGGCAACTTGACTGAGTTGTTAGTTTTACTGTATTTCTTGTCTCTGTTGTAGCTGCTATAGCTGCTGCTGTTCCATCACATCATAAAAACGTGTGTGCTATGGCTTTCCTCTCCAGTTTTTGTTGTTGTCGCCGCTTGTTCAGGTTATTTATGTTTGCCATGTTGCGTTTGTCAAGTTTTTGCATTTGGAATAGACGCGCTTGAAAGCATTATGACTTAATTCTTATATGGCGCTCAGACATGATATGGATCCAAAATCCGGCAACGCAATACCAACGGGAAAAGTAGACTTTAAGTTCCCATTCCTGGCTTGGAAACATTTGAAAATACATTCTGCAACATCAAGTATTTACATGGCAAATTCAATTGTTGTCAATTGTGCTGCAAACCCAAAACTACACCTGTAAAGGCGGCCTCCGTTGCTAATTGAATCAAACTTAATTAAAAATGTCTTGACATGGCATAAATCTCGGGGGAGTACGCCGCCTGCACAGGTGAAAGGCGAGAACATATGCCAGCAGCTGTTTTTTGCTTGGGGCTGCCTCAACTATTTATTTGCACAAAAAATATAGCAAATGTCAAATGTGTGTTTACACAGACCGAATGTGAATACAGCACATACGAACATAGGGCAGAGAAGCTCTGAGCTGCCTTAAAGAAACAAGAAGGAAAATTGCTTTAGTAAATCCTAACGAAAATAAACAGAAAACACAACTTGAGTAGCAAAGCAAACAGAACCCTCCTCACACAGCCGGAAAAGGTGCGCCCAGGTGGGTCTTGGTCTGGGTTTGGGTTCGGGTTCGGGCTTGGTCGGGTGCTTTTCATCTAGGGGTGGTGCCTCGAGATCCGCATTTGCAAAAGTCAAAAAGGGTTAAGGCAAGCTCCGAGTGTTTATTATGTGTGGGTGCGAATGAGCGACTCCTCCCCTCCGCCTTTCCTCATACGTGAGCGCTCTCATATTGCCCTGCCTTATGTATGACACTTAAACATGCAAAGCTGCTTGCCAAGATGATTTATATTAGCCATGATTTCTGGCAATTTTTAGCACTCTGCGTACATACACCCCGTTTGGCGTCGGAGGTGTTGATTGTTGTTGAAATTTCTGGTGGGACAGGACGAAATAAGTGCTGTGACATATTTCGGGCCATGATAATAAAAAGTTATTTGGTTTCCTCTCTCTCAAGAGAAGTGATTACATGGCGGGGATATTGTGCGAGTGACTCTAAGCAGCATTAGAGCACAAAGTGAAAAGATGACAGGAATATCCTCCAAGATAAAGGTAAATTTCGAAAGGTAAAGGTAAAGGATAATAGCTGTTAGCTGCAAAAACTGCAAAACTTGGGCCGCAATGTCCTGCCGAACTCATAACCAAGAATAATGCGAGCCAAATGTTGGTCAACTTCTTCGCTGGAAGCAATTACAGGCCGCAATGCAAAGTCGTGGGCCACGCTACGTATACGTAATGCGGAGTAGGAGATGGCCCGCATTGCCACACTCAAATAGCCAAGCACACACACGCGGACACACTAGGGCTATCAAATTAAGTAATTGCATAATTGTTTCACTAGCATTTTACTATGCCCACGGGTGGCCAAAGTGACGGAGACATCCCGCCATCTAGCCACCCAGCCACCCATCCACCCTCCTGCTTCTTGGCTTTTTATGTGTGTGCCAAGTTTCTTTTATTTGCCTTTTGGTCGATGGCTAATCCCCGCCTTCTGCCTTTTGCTACGTGCCTGTCTTTCGGTTTTCGTGGCTCCGGCCCCGCCCACTTCGCCCACTCCGCCTCCTCCTCCGCCTGCGCCCCTCATAAATCAGCGTCAAATCGCCGAGGACTTAGTCCGGAGCCCCGAGCTCCGTAGTTTCTAATTGTTTTGTTATAGACACATATCCGTGCGGTAGCGTGGCCCATTCAAATGCAAAATGCAAATGCCTGCAGACCGCAAATGTTGTAAATGCCCGCCGCACCTGCCAGCCATCCCGCCCCCTCCCAAGATCCCCAACCTGAGTGGGACACACAGGCGATTGCACCTGTGCACAGTGGATAGATGTATATGGAACTGTAAATCCTGTTTATTAAACTCTTTTTGACTTACCCATAATCTTGAGAAGATACGTCTATCTTAGCCTTTGATATGATATGATCTTATGTTGATAATACTATGATATTTAACACATTAGAAATTTAAATGTGTTTATTAAATGTGCCTGTGATAATTGTTTTAGCATTCATGACTGAAATATATTGGTTACTATATATTTTAAACAAGAGAGAACGCTATAGTCGGGTTGGTGTCCCGACTATCTAATACCCGTCACTCAGCTAAAGGGAGTGCGAACGCTGTACTCGGGTTGGTGTCCCGACTATCTATTGGGGCTTAAGATAGATATATAAACAATTTTGATTGCGTATAACTTTTTAATGAATGGTCCGATTTGAAAAATGTCTTCTACATTTCGATAGGTATTAATAAACACTATAAAATTGCGTTTATATATTTTTAAAATCTTAAAAGATGTGGCCTCCAGACACATTTGAAAATCGTTTATGGCGATTGTGGGCGTTAGGGGGGGCGTGGCACCTCGATGAAACAAACTTGCGCTGCGTAGAAAGCCCAAGAATATGTGTGTGAAATCTCAACCTTCTAGCTTTTATAGTTTCCGAAATCTCAGCGTTCATACAGACAGACGGACGGACGGACGGACGGACGGACAGACGGACAGACGGACAGACGGACAGACGGACATGGCTAGATCGACTCGGCTAGTGATCCTGATCAAGAATATATATACTTTATGGGGTCGGAAACGCTTCCTTCTCCCTGTTACATACTTTTGCACGAATACAATATACCCTTTTACTTTACGAGTAACGGGTATAAAAATATAATAATGTTAGGGTTAACTAATGATTAAGTAATAAATTTACCTACTTAATATTTTTACCAAATTCCTTTAAACTCGTGCTAGATAAATAAATAAAATATATGTAACAGTCAAAATATTTTTAATTATTCCAATCTTTATTTTTGAAAGTCCCAACAAGTTTAAATTTTTCGCAGATATTATTTAAATTTGTTTATTCTTTAACAATATTGTTTAATAGTTCATTTTTATTTCCTAAATAAAATATACTTTCCCTGGTTAAAATAATAGTTTTGCGCTTTTTACTCAGCTCATCCCACTGTGCTGCGGTCAGGCAACTTTGTGGTGGTCATTCGAGCTGACTACTGTGCTCGGCGTGATAAGGCCAACAGAGCGGTCAAATATGGCGCTAACATTATTACCCTCAGCCGAAGGATGTCTGTGTTTGCGGGTCGGAATCGGATCGAGCGTGTGAAAGCGGCAAGGTAAGCAATACGTGATGTACTTACGCATTTACTAGACGGGGTTACACTACTACAGCTTTTGGTAGGAAGAAATATAATAAAAATTCCAAGGCCCAGGCAAAAGTATTTTGATTTTGAAAACATTGCATCTGGAAGGGCTATTTTGTAAACTTAATCCCGATTTCATCATTCTAGCCCTTTTTGTGCATTCCTCTGCACTCCAGCTTTTTCCGAATTTTTTACCACCACATCAGTTTTTTCATTGTCTGTTTATTTATAACACATCCATATCACACTGCAAATCGAACATTTATCATTCCTAATTACTGGCACTAAGCTCTGATTGATCTACTCCTCCCGAGACTACTGAGACTGAGGACGTGCCTCTGGATCTGGATTTATGGTCCGCGGGGCAGCAGATGCACGCGATGGAAAATGGAAAGAACAGACCATTTGCCGCGCCTCGTTGCTAATTTTAATATTATTTTTGGAAATCTCATAAGAGATTTCCATTTCCCCCTTTTTGCTGTATTTTCCCTTTTAGTTTTTTTTTTGCCTAGCTGCTTCTTTGATGCCCCGAACTGTTGATGTCTTTATTGCAGTCAGTATGTTTTGCTGCTGCTCGCATTATAATTTTCATTCCGTTTTCATTCACCAGCAGCTCAGCCCTTGGATCTTCATCGGATCGCTGGCATCTTCACGGGGCTTTGACTGTCTATAATTGGCTTGTCTGGGCCTCCATCTCTTAAAAGGGGAACTCGTGTGCGGGTGCGGACTTTTAATCAAGATCAAGCGTGATAAATTGAAGTCTCCATGGGAATCGAGGGGCCCTGGCATTGATTGAGCAACTGGAAATGGAGACATGCAACCGGAGTACTTTACTCATCAGGAATCAAATAAAATTCGACAAGCATTAATCACTATTTAAAAATATTAAATACGGCAAGTAACTATATATTGCAATTGCATAAATTAATTAAATTATGATAAATATATTGCTAGATGACCTTGCAAGTTATAAAGCTGCTTACTCTGAATAAGATAGCAGGTTTCAAGTAAGTTTTTTATAGATCGGAGACAACTGGAGAACTTGAATCACGAGGAATAAAATAAAATGCATTATTCACAATTTTCAAATATTAAGAAAGGGAATTTTATTGAATCTGTTATATTGCATTTTCAATTAAATCGAGTTATTAATAAACACGAATAGTGCTTTCCACAAATGATCTTTAATATTTAAAATAAATCACGTTCGATCTGGATGATCGCATTAGTTTTTAAAAAACTTTATTATAGATCGTCTTTTACAAAAATGTCGTCATATGAGAAGTGGTGGAAAAATCTTCGTAGTCTATTCACACCCATTTGGTTGAGGTAAGGCAAAAAGGATGGCTCCAGTTCGTTCCAGAACTCCAGCCAGTTATCATTGAACACCTTATTAACAGCAATGGTGAGATCCAAATTTTCAGCATTAAGATTGTCCATCGAAATGATGAAGCGATCCAACTGTACCTGGGTTTCCAAGCTGTATACATTTAAATAGCGCTTTCTATTCCGAAATTCAACATACGGCTTAAAAATAATGGTAAGGTAAACATTTTGTAGATCGCATTTGATAGCGCCAGTGCCATTGAAGCGAACGAAGAAGAGTTTAATCTGGTAATCGAATGAACCCTCGATTTCAATCCGTGGTATGCGAACTCCTATTCTAATCATTGTCTTTGTGGGATCGCGATCGAATCCCTTAACGGAAAGTACGGTCGCGTTCTCCAGACCCTTTAAAACTTGATCCCTCACAGAGAAGGTCATCCAAACGGGCAGATTATGGGAACAGTTATATACCACAAGATCCGAAATGGGGAGATTGCTGAAGGGCCGGTAGTCCAGTTTGGGATATCCTTTGGCGAATGCCCGAATATAACCATTCAGGCTCTCAATCAGGCAAGTTTCGTTACCATAGCGACACTTTTGCACATCGACGGCTGTAGATTAAAGGTATAAGTATTTTTTTTTAATCATCACTTACGTAACTCTCCAACAGCTGAAAGAAGCGTTATAATGGCAAAACGAAGTGACATTCTAAACGGTCCGTTGATCTGAACTGCAAAACTAGAACTAAATAGCTAGTTAGCATTACCTACAAAGTAGTAGATGACTGCCTAGGGTTATTAGCATAACCCGATGAGTTTAGCTATCGGTAAGTCACCACAAAAAATCCCCATTAGTAGGCGTAGAATCATCGCTTATTGCAGATCGGATCCCTAGGGTAGTGTGCTATATGAGAGACATACTTATATTCTTCGATTCCCTGACGCATTTCACAATCTGGCGATGCACAGGCCATAATAATGAGTCGCACATTGCCCGGAATGCTACAGAAATCAAAAACAATACTGCTGCTGCAACATAAACAAATGCGATTATAAATCGTGGAGCTCGGGAGCCGACAAAGGAACTCTGTGGCTCTGAAAATCCGATTGTCAGTCAGCGCCTTTTGGCATTCCGAAGCGTTTTTGAGCTGAAGTCTGAAGTGGATTCTAAGAAACTTTCGCAAATGTGCGTTGTGTTTTTTGCATATAAATTGCGGGAATACAAAGATATGCGTGCACGAACGACTGACGACTGTGTGTGTCAGTTCATGAAACAATGCAGTGAGGGGACACAAAGGCCCCTTGACAGGGGCTAATAGCTAAGGTCAACAATTAAACTCATTCTGTCCGTCTCGAATGACTATCCGCCACCCATTCCCCATTCCCGGGGCTTAGGGACTGTCTATCCGCGTGGCTGACAACTGCAGCGCCATCTATTTGCAATGCATTAATTTTAGATCGCCCCGGAAAATCGACCCTCGGCTGTACTTGGGCACTGGCAGCAGAAATTCAAATTCAAACACAGGAAAAATCAATCGCCCGCACTGTCAATGTGCCCGCATTTTCCGTTTCACTCCGTTCCGGGGCTGCTCGTTTTGTTTCTGTCGTATTTTCATTTCATTTCATTTGATTTTATTTTGGGCACGGGCTTGGGACCGGGGAACCACATTTCACCTTCCCCGGGAATCGATGGCGCGCCAACTATGTAAATATTTGTCACGACCGCATGACAATATTTGTTCAGACTTTGATTCACTTTTTACGCGGGACAGACCTTGATGGAGTCGTGTCCAAAGTGACAGGAACTAACTAAAGCATTTATGTAAAGGTGTCGGTAATAAAAGTATTTATAGGTCTTTATTTTATTAAAATTTATGTTGGAAATTAATAACGTTGCATTTTTAAAATACCATTGAGCACGCTACAAATTGAAAATGAGACCATGGGATGTGAAAATCGACCGTAGCTGAATATTATATTTCTCTGTAAAATATTAATAACACTATGTCATTAAATCTATTAAGTCTGAATAATTGGGAATATTTAATAATTAAATAAAAACAATTGTTTGATTCAGCTTCCAGCTAAATACTTTTAGGGTATCTTACATTTTCAGTTTTACTTCTGCCCTTTCTACGGACAGTGTTTTCTTAAGTCTTCTTTTAGAGAGTACTACATAATGGAGGAGATATAGAGGCCCTCACTTTTGTTTGTTGTTTTTGCGCAGTCGCTTGTTGAAATGTGTATCTTGTCCCCAGTGCATTTCCGCTTGGAATGCATCATAAAAGTATTTCAAATTAACAGTAGTAAATCAGGCAGCAAACATAAAGGGAACGGTGCGCGGGAGGGACAGAAATTGTTGGGTAAACAAATATCGACATCAGCATGCGTGCTGGTTTTGTGATAAATATGCATTTTCCCCGCCCCCCTCAAAAAACATTTCCACATGCAGAAGACCGCGGAACGTCAGAAATGCAGCGATGCACTTGTCCGGGAAATCTGTCGCCTGTGACAAATCCCAGCGGCAGGTGATTCGAGTTTCAGTGGGGGGGAAGGGCTGAACAACAGTGATAGACCGCATTTGGGGGCATTGTCTTAAATAAATTAATTAAGTTTTATAAAATATTTAATCTATGCATGCATTAATAGAATATTCCGAAACACAACATATTTATTGTCAACTTCTAATGATTTTCTCGCTCTTTTTTTATAATTAAATATATTAAACTTAAATATATTAAAAATTATGGTTCTATAAATAATTTATCTAAATCTTTCGCTGACAATTTAAGATAGCAAGTTTTCTTTTCTTTTAGTTCAGCTATTTTAAGAATACTTTCTTATTTTAGACCGATCTTAAATGTTAATACAATCAATTGTCTAAATTAAAATACATTTTAAGTGCGAAATGCAATAGTGTTCACAAGTAGGTATAGAGACATTTATCTCAATATTTGCTGCAGCTGATATACACACAATTTCCCAATTCTTGACTTCGTAAATCCAAAATTCAACCAGAATGTTTTCAATTGAGTCGTCGCGGACTTTGCCGCCACAGCCGCCGAAGTGTCCTTGCCACCTGCCAGATAAACGGGACTGCGGTGAGCAGAACAGAGATCTGCAGGCGGAGTTCCGCCGGCTGGACATCGAAGACGTTACCGACAGCGTGATGAAGGTGATGAGGATCTGCGGTCTCCGGCCGTGGGAGGTCAAGCGCAGTGCGGGGGTCATCAAGCGATCCCTAGAGCACTACGAAGAGGTGGTCCAAAGGATCGATCGGATACCCAAAAAGCGTTTTGCCAAGGAGAGCTTTCTGCACGGATTGGCCCACGAGGCGCAGATGTCGCGCATGGATGCCCAGATGGCCTACGCAATTGTGAAGAGGGCCTTTAAGGTAGAGATAATAATTTTACAAATTATTTTTAAATGTTCATAATATTTATATTTACAAGGCCTTCTACTATGGCACTGGAATGGAGGGACGTCGCTACGTCTGTCTGCAGGACAAGATGTCTCACGAGGCGGAGTGCCTCTGGCTGCACGCCGCCCGACGCACGGCCCAGATCTATGCTGTCCTGGCCGGACTCATGTACTCGGAGGAGCAGCTGTTCGTGGAGTGGATCGAGTGCGTCTACAAGAGTCTCTACGACATCCTGCAGACGCGAGTTATGTGGGCGGACAATATGACCTGCATATGTGGCCAGGGGACGGCGACGGGGACGACCACCCAATCTCATGTGGTCTCCAACACGGCCTCCTCGATCACGACCCAAATGGAGGTTCTGTACGCGAGGCAGAATATGGCCGCCAGTAGTGCTCCCTCCAAAACCTCCACTCGGACCGGGACTCAAAAGCCATCGGCGGCCGTGAGCTCCGCCTCGTCACGATACAATCACAGCCTGAGGAGGGCTGACCAGGCCATGTCCAAGAAGCCGACTCCAGTGAGCGGCAGTAGCACCACCTCGGCCAGCCAGCCCAAGTGCAACTGCCCGCATCTGCGATGTTGCCTGGAGTATGGACAGGCCCGGGAATCGCCGGAGATTACGGCCGAGTGCAGCCAGGGGCCGTACATCTGCCGATGGCTGCCCTTCACCGAGGAGGACGACGAGTTCCCCGAGCACCGAGTGCCATTCCCGCCCCTGGAGGTGGTGTGTCCGCCCTGTCCCAAGGACGATCTGTCCTGCGACTCGGAGTGCACCTGCACCTGCCAAGTGTGCACCTGTCGGCCGGCCTTCGATCGGGATGGTGCCGGTGAGGAGGAGCAGCTGGGCGAAAAGTTGTCCAGGACTGGACTGGAGGATCAGGACACGGACTTCTGCTATGTGGCTCCACTGCGGGGAAGCAGTGTCGAAAGGATGGCGCGGCTGAAAGAGAGGGAAAAGCTGACTGAGGTTGAGGAGGAGCACGAGGAGGTCGAGGAGGAGGAGCTGGACATCGGGTGCGGCTGCACTTGTGAACTCAAACAGCACGCCTATCCACACCTGTTTACTTACCTAACGCCCTTTGGGATCAAGATAGCGGTCAAGAAAGAGCCCCAGCCAAAGGTGGACCAGCAGGAGAGGGAGACCGAGAGTGAGGATCTGTTCTCGAAGCCACCGCCACAAGGCGTATCCCTGGACACCTACCGCTGCTGGGTGAAACCACCTTCGAGCAGTCATTCCAGCCAGGAGACCAAGCCACCCATCGTCGTGGTTTTGGGCGACAAGTCGAAGACTAAATTTCAAATAACGGTCAAGGAACAACATCGACCCAACCAGAACGCATCCGCTCCCCCAGCACCACCGCTTCCCAAGGCTCCGGTGTTGCCCAATAAACCAGCTCCCACCCCGGCACCCTCCAAGCCCCCCGTGACCACCCAAAAGGCGGAGGAAAAGGATGAAAAGCTCACCAAGGAGGACATCTTGGATATCATTGGCTTGAGGTTTAGATAGAGAAAAACTGTCTTGTGTAAAATAATTTTCCAATTATCGAATCATGCTGAATAAGCTTTAATTAATGTGTGTAAAATTCTTTAAATTAGACTAATGAGAATATTATTAGATGCGCCTTACATTTCAATGCAAGTTAAGTTATGTGAAATAATAGTATTCCTATTGACTAATCAAGCTGAATGGGTAATGGTAATGTTAATGAGAGCTAAATATAACTGAAAGTCAAGTTTTGGTCTTCAATTTTAAGGTTTAATTTTTTTAAATTTAATGGACAAAACTTCTCCGACAATAATATTTATTAAACAAAAACAAAAAAAAAAATCGATATAAAACGTAGATCGATTTTACATTATTTAATATCAATTTTAATTTGATAAGTGGCCAGGTAAAGTTGACCTGGTCGAAAAGGGTACTTCATGTAAAAACGATATGGGTTTTGCATGACCTGAAATTTACATGGCCATATCGATTTTACGGGAACATGCTTTTTTTGTGTGCATTTGAGTTTCGCAAGAAATTACTTGCTTATAATTATCATTAAAAGATCCTTATATTAAAATATAAAAAAAAACTTAAAAATAGTGATTGTATATTAAATTCATATTTATTTTAATCGGTTCCGAATCCATAGTTTCCACACTGACTGACAGCTCAAAGGTTGTAGGGGCAACGGCAACCCCAGCTGCGCACACAAGCACTCAGTTTCCGGCACTCAACTAATGTCATGGGGAAATCCAAGTTGGCCAACGCAATTTGCTCTCGAATAGTTTTTGCCAAGTTATTTGATATTTTATTCTATATTTTTATTGTCAAGGGCTTTGTTGCATATTTCTGCGTTTGGCGAGTGCGTGGCGTGTTTGCATTTGTGTTTTTCTGTTGTTCTGTTTTTCTGTTTACCCAACGAACTGTCAATTGATTGTCAAATTATAAAGCGAAAACGGTCAGTTGGCAAGCGAGTGGCGGAGGGTCGTTTGAAAATGTGAACTGCTCCCTTTGTCGCCACTTTGCAACTATGTATGCTGACAGGATCCCAGGGCGGTGCTGAGTTCGAACCGAACCGAACCACTTCAGCTGCAAAACTATGCGAAACATTATACAACACGCATCGCTGACAAAACGTTTTCGAAGGACCGACAATAGAAATCAGGGACTGAATCAATTCCCGATTTCTGACACACGATATTTCGCATTGTGTGTGGCAAATAATAAGGGCGGGGCCACGCCCCACGGCCCACAATGGACAGCATTTGACGTAGCGGTAATTTACAAAACATTCGATACGTTCGCTTGTATTTGCATTGTCGATAGTTGGCTGCCGGGGACAAATCTCGCTAAAACCAAATCACGTAGGAATTTCATTTTTTGAATTGGAGTAGGAGTACGGGGTCGAGCTACCGAACTTTTCCGGCTGTCGTAATTGCAGACAAATTGTGAAAAGTATTGCCTGACATGGGCGGCACAATACGGGATTTGTTTGGCTTGACAAGGGGCGCTCGAAAGTTTTGTGACAGACGCTTTTAAGCAGAAAATTGTTTGCTCATAACTTTTGACATTGCTTGCGGGCGGAGGAGCGGTGGCATTTTGAAGCCTATCAAGGCACAACAATAAAAGGGTAAAAGCCGTCGGAGGCCTCGAATATTGTATTTTATGCGAAGCAATATGGGTTTGATGGCACCAGCCACAAAAATAAAATAAAATGTCGGCCTCTAATGACTTGGAAACGTGAATCCCCATAAGTCAAGCCGGCAATGGGTGAGTTTTACACTGCGGAAAATAAAAAGCAAATTTAATTTCAAAAAATAAAGAACATTTTATGTAAATTTTTCAATTTAGAGAAATAAAAACTAAAACTTATATATAAATATATTATTTTAAAGATAGTTTTAAATTTTATTAGAATTATTCACCATCAGGGGTGTCACAGAAACCGGCGACGGATTTGGGAGCGCTGGGTTTTTAAACCCACCCATCAAAACCGTAGGTGTCACGGAATCTGTAGAGTTTTCTAGGAGTTTCGGAGTAAAATTGCTCTGATTTTAGGAACATTTGCTTGGTTTAAAATCGTGTACTTGATTTCCAAACGGTTTCTGCGTCACCGAGATTTGCTTTTGGGGGGAAATTTGGTTGGAAGAGATCTCTGTGACACCCCCGCATATGTTACTTTATAGTTATCATTTCACGATTAAAGTCTTCATCTATTTCGCTTCCTGACTGTGTAGCTAGCAACGGAAACTAAAAGTTTGCTATAGTTTCCTCACATCTTGTTGTTTTTTTTCTTACCACAAATCGTTGACTTTGAGTGGAGGATCCCTTTGGCTTTCATAAACTTTAAGTGAGTCTTCATTGCAAAGCCTGTCCGATGGCCATAAATTTCTAGTTTACTTTGCGTCCGGTCGCAGAAGGCCATTAAAAAATTCCTGGTCGCATCGAGTGCGCTGCACTGGAGTGGAGTGTCTGGAGCGCTTGTTATGACCACGGGATGATGCGCATTGCTCATTAACACGAAAATAATTAATTGCGCAATTCAGCTAAACTATCGTGTTGCGATGGGTAAACATTACCCCGGCTCTTGATTGATCGCCCGACGTCGCCTGCGTGATCTTGAAGGGCTAACGAGCCGGGCGTCCAGACCTCCAGACCCGAACTGGAGTGCCGGAGAACAGGGGAATCGGAGGAGGTGGGCTCCGCCATTGCATTTTAAACGCTAATTTATTGTTAACTGCACCATGTTGCCGGTATGCAAAAATGTTGCTCGGCATATGCAATTAATTGTAACAAGGCCCGCTAGTCATTCGGCCAAGCGAGCAGCCTTTAACGAGGCTAAGACAGGGGTACATTCAGAAAAAATGGTGTTAAATGGGGGATCATAATATTATAGTAGATCACCGATACGTTTATGATGAGGAATTTCCTTTAAAAAACTAATCAAATAATATAAGCAAAGATAATACTGACTCAGAATTTCTAGAACATTTCAAAGTGGTTAGGAAAAATACTTGAATGTATTTGTAATATTTAAAATTAGATATTATAAGAAATTAAATATTATTGTAAGCCAAGGGTAAAGATTGATAAACTTTTGATCTAATTTTGCTTTCTGCAGAGATATTATAAGAAATGAAATATTATTGTAAGCAATCTAACTTTTAATCTAATTTTTTTCTCTGCAGAGAAAGAGGCTTTAAGTAAATCTGAAACGGAAACAGGGCATTTGGATTGGCAACACTTTCCAATTGCACTCGAACGCGTGTTAACCCGCTGCAATTTACGTGTTAATTTGGAGTCGTGTCTCGTTGGCTTGGCTGCTGCCCCCGAAAGACTTCTGGCCAATGCCGGCAGCCTCACTTTTACCCGAGCAGATTTCGGCGAAAGTTTCGGCCAAGTCGACTAGCTGGCCAATATGCGAAGGTGGGAAGCGTAATGCATGTGTTGTTGCCGGTAATTGCCGGTGGCCAAATGCAGCAGCCCCAGCTGCCACAATGGCATTAGGCCGGGCCAATTCCGGGGAAAGCCGCCACTTACGAAACACACACACGAGATTGATATTCAGATCAAATCGAAACCTTAAAGCCGCCATTAGTGGGGCTAAGCAACTCCGATTGGCCTACAGAATACTACAGAATTGGCCACCGAAACTTTAACTATTCACTGGCGAAACAAACTCGAAGCAAAACCACATTTTGATCACTTCGCATTTCCTATAGCCCTTCGAAATCTCACGAATCCACTCGCCAAAATCCAGAGGCCATAAGTTCTACGGCAACTATGCAACCATCAATCAGACCAACTCGCTCGCAACTATTTTTAAAATCAATAAATACCCATAAAGTTGTTGGCGAAACTTTGGCTTCCGCAATTCTATATAAACACTCGCATTTATCTATCTAGCGGATGAATGCTGACAGCCCAACTAGTTATACCCGTTACTCGTAGAGTAAAAGGGTATATTGTATTCGTGCAAAAGTATGTAACAGCTAGAAGGAAGAGTTTCCGACCCCATAAAGTATATATATTCTTGATCAGGATCACTAGCCGAGTCGATCTAGCCATGTCCGTCTGTCCGTCTGTCTGTCCGTCTGTCTGTCCGTCTGTCTGTATGAACGCTGAGATCTCGGAAACTATAAAAGCTAGAAGATTGGCATTTTGCATGCAGATTCTAGGAGTTCCTACGCAGCGCAAGTTTGTTTCAAAAAGGTGCCACGCCCCCTCTAACGCCCACAATCGCTTATATACGATTTTAAAAATTTCAATATTTCGGAAAAGTAAAAATGCAGTTTTATTGTGTTTATCAATACCTATCGAAATGTAGAAGAAATTTTTCAAATCGGACCATTCGTTAAAAAGTTATGCGTGTTCAAAGTTTCTATCTCCATCTCCCTCGCACTCCCTTTACCTGAGTAACGGGTATCTGATTGTCGGGGCACCCGACTATAGCGTTCTCTCTTGTTTTTGAATACGAAAATGCTCGCCATAGTTCGGCGAATGTTTCGAAAACTTTTACGCAAAATCCGTAGCCGAAAATGAGAGCCAGAAAACCGAGACCCCAAAACCGCAAAACGCACAATGCCACGCCCCCAGCCCCCTAGTTATCCACAGCATCTGGCTCGGCGAAACTGCAGCTTGTTTGCGGTTTCAAGTATCTATCGGATGCAGTTGCCAGAAAGATGCCAAGATACTCGCAGTACTTGCAGTTCGCTGCCTCTTCGGTTTTTTTTTCCGCTTTGGCGGTAAATAGTTTGGAGTTGAGCATGTTGCAAAGCCTGTCGCTGCGGCCTGGCCAACACACACACACACACCGACGACGACAAATCATTGGGCTTTATGACACTGGCAACATGTGTTGCCGCTCAAAATATTTAACCGCAGCAAAGCTCTTCGAAAATCAGCAGCTACATTTTGATTAATGGCAGCATTCAGCGGCGTACAACTGCATGAGCGTTTTCGACTGCATGTATCCATCAGATACGTAGTTTGTCAACGACGCTTTCCACCGACATAATCATCAATTAATGCGCTATTAATAGAGGCTTTTCCCCCAATGGAAGGGGGTGGGGGCCAACACTTAGGGCACGACATGTGTTAGTGTCAACTTGATTGAGCTGGGCCCCCAAAAGAAAACTTAACAAAGAAAAGTCGTAGAGAAATGGGCAAGTTGAAGCAGGAATGCCCTTTACAAAAGTCTCTTATCAGTATAAGCCGTACCATAACTCGTTAGTTTACCAACCCTTTTAACTCAATCGTCATGGCGGCCCTCCCACCCTCTTCCACACTTAATTGCTGCCAAATTATGGTGCCATTAAAAATTCAATTCGTAGCCCAGTTCGATTTGAATTAATCAATCAAAACCGACATACTTTGACTTATTATCGAAAAAACTCAGACCAGCTCTTTGAATCGAAGGTCGCGCCAGCTAATTTACCGGCCATAATTAGCATGGGCCAACGAAATGTTTGGGAACATTTTACAGTATTTCAGGCTGCAGCATTTGGTAATGCGATGGGATGGGCCGCAGATAGATAATTTTCCATGGCAGTGCCACAGCGAGTGTGTGGCATATGCATTAACCCCTTGATTTCGGGCTCTTAACTGGCACGCAAAGGCCTTGTTTCGATGGCCAGGGCTTTCTTGGCAGTGCTGGGCCCACTGGAAAAAATATTTCCTTTAAAACAACTAAAATACCCAGATTTTTGTCGGAATATTATTTGTGAGGGTTTGTTTTTTGTCAAAAGAAATATTATTAGGCCCGTTTTCTCATTCGCATTTTTAAGTGGGGGAAATTCATGTGAACTCAGAGTTTTAAGTCTACTTTAAATTTAACATTCGGACAATAAGTTTATCGGAGTTTATTTTGTGAATCGGCTTGGAAATAATAGTTTTTGCACAACTGAATTTTGTAAGTACTTAATTTAAGTTTTATTATATAGGAGGTAACGGATCATCCCACATTTTCTCATTAAAGACCATTCATTTTCTCTGTGTACTTTATTTTTTCATTTGCTTTTTATTGCCGCGGGTTATTTAAAGAAGTCTTTTCAGACTGTGCACAGTGTGGTTACAGTTGCAGTTGCTCTTAAGTGCGGCGCTGACCCGAAGTCTTCGAAAAGAATCTTTCATAATTAACCGGGAAAAGGGGCTTATACTGGATGCCGAATACTTTGTAGGCCCTGTGCGGTGATCAGTGGATGCCATAATCAGCGACCTTCCCCTGATTTTGTATGCAGCCCAGCCAGCTGGGATGCCGTGAACTTTGTAAAAACACCGCACGCTCATCCTAAAGATGCAAAAACTTTTACATTTACCGCATTTATGGGGCCGCTGCCAGCTGCTGCTTCCCGGAGCCCAATGTTTGGGTTTGGGGGGCAAAAACCTTTGGAAGCTTTCGAAAAGATTTTCACCTTTTATATTAGATGCCGGGCGAAAGTTTATTGTTTTCCTCAAGTTCGCGCTAGGCAGGCAGCACTCCATTTCCATTGCCATACGAACATCCGAAAGGATAAGCCGGGACCTCGGGCCAAAGGATGTGCGAGTGTGCGATATGTAAAATTGATTTGCCAGCGGTCCCAGTGAGTTGCTGCCGTTTGTTTGCTTTGTTTAGGGATAATCCCATACATTAGACCTGTGCAAGGGGATTGTGCTCTTGTTTCTTTTCGCCGCTCCCATTTTATTCGCCTTGTGTGTGTGTTTTTTTGGCTAAAAAATGATTCTCAAGGTATTTGTGCATTCCGAGAAAATTTTATAGCCATAAATGCGCCAGATTTGCGTTTACTCGTGAGGATTACGTCCCCATTTCCCCGAACGGGGAGCGAAACTTTCCGAATTCACATAAAATTAGCAAATATTACATTTGCGCCCGGGAAGAGCTCCCAAAAGGTTGAACATCCTTCTCGGCTCTCAGCTCTCAGCGCTCGGCACTCAGCTTCTGTCTTTCGCAGCCGGACTCGAGTTTATTTTGTATATTTTAAGAAAACTTTTTTATTGCCGTAAACAAAGTTTGCCACGCAACGGGGAGTTATTTAACGTATATAACTAAAAAAAATGGAAAAGAAATCCTAGCCAGCGAAAAGAAAGTCTAAGGAATAAGTCAGCCAAGTGGAAAGGCTCCTTGCCACCCAAAACCTGCCCGATCCTTATTTTTGGCCAAGCTAACATACTCGATGGCGCTGATTGACTTGCCTTTTGGGGGCGTGGATGCGGGGCGTGGCCAGCATAAATGGGTCCCAGACAATGCCGCCGATACGCACGCAGATAGGTTAATGTTAATGTGTGCGGCAGAAAGTTTTCAGTTTTCCGTTTTGTTGTTGGCAATTTACAGTTTATCGGTTATGTCATCTAAATGGGCGACATGCGATTTGCTTCCCATTATCATTTACCGCAGATGAAAGCGGAGCTTGGGGGGCGGAAAAGTTGATATAACGACCTTATCAACTCCAGGGACAGAGTGGATAGAGTGCATTATCCGATATTGGTCGAAAAAAGCTAGGAATATTTAACTTCTTATTCTTTTTAAAAATAGGTAAATATAGGTTTTTTACTTTTAAATCAAAGCAAGCAATTTAGAGAACCATTTTCCTCATTAAGTGCTTGATATTTCGCATCCATCAATCGAGACGCAGATAATCACTCATGTGTCCACAGATCGCATCTCTGATTTATAACGACTTTAAGCAGAACATAATGCACTCAGACTTGGCATTATCTCGACTGCATTTGAAGCAGCCCCGCGCGCAGAGACCAAATTAATTACAACAGTTTGTAAGACACACGCACAACAAGCTGGCACAGTCCCCGCGGAAAGTCCTCACTCCCGAAAGTCCGCGCTTATCTGACGGTCTGTTTCCTCTGTTGGCCCTTGTGGGGTGTTCTTGCTGGATGCAGTTGTAGTTGCATCTATAGGGTCTGCATCCAAAGGTCTGGGCCTTTGTCTTGCACTTGCCATGCATCCGTCAACACAAAGTTGTTGTTTTCCATGAGCTGCAGCAGCTCACGACTCCAGCGGACACAAAGTCCTTGACTTGCATTTTTGATAAACAACGTGTCAACTTTGTCGACATAAACCATAATCTTCAGTGTCAGTTTGACTTACAACTCGTGTACTTTTCACTACACCAGCGACTGGTAATCACGTCTGGGTCGGGACTCAGATCCGGATCCGTGGGTGGAGGTATGAGGTATGAGACGACCTGAACCTGAAAGTGAAGTAAATTCCTCTCAGTCTGGCAGCTGCGCGGGAGGAGTAGCATTAGGAGTCGGGAATAGTTTGCTTCTCGCCCTCCGATTAATAAGTGGCAACTGGCAACTGCTGCTGGAGTGGAACCTACACCCAGATCATTAGCGTAATTAAATGTGGATGAAAAATTTCACTTAATTTAGCGTGCGTCTCTGGCCTTGCTCATAACTCGAGAAACCGAAATACAATTAATCAGACGGCGGAGGCATGTGGCCAGAGCCAGAGCAGTCTGGGGCATGTTTCCCCTCCCCCGGCGGCACCTAGGAATTAAAGTAAGTGTCGCTCGGTCCGAGAGAGACCCTGCCACATGACGCACGCACTTCGGGGACGCCCTCCCCCGCAGATACCCCCATTTCGATAGTCTCGGCTCCTGTTTCTGTTGTCTCTGCCTCGGTCGCTGGATGACAACAGAATGTTGTCAACTTAATTTTTTAATAATGCTAAATTTAGCCAACGCGTTGGAGCAACCGGGGCCAATCAACAAGTCCTGGCAGCCATGTAATTTCACTAAGTGCAAGAAGCCAGCGATGCGAGGCGACTGGTCGGGAGATACCCTCCAGAATCAGGCCCTTTTCAGGCCCCATATTTTCTGCGAGTAGTGCGAATTTATCGTCACTTGCTCGAGGCGTGGCATTGAAATTGTAAATTAGCAGGGCAACGGGAGGAGACTTTCCAGGGATCAGATTGGAGGGCATTTTGGCGCCAGGGAAATACGTATAATATGGATGGAAATGTTTCACGGGCAGACATGGGATTTAGTTGTATTATTCTTTTTTGTTTTTGAGATTTATTCAACAGTTCAAAATGAGGATTAAAATGTTTAAAGTTTATTAAGGAATGAATACAATGGGTTTAAACTAAATGTCGTTATTAGGCTAAGCTATATAACATTTTTAAAAAATCGGACTTTGACAATCAACCATAGTTGAAACTTAGGAAAATTTTGTTTGTTTTACATGTAAGCAAGAAAATTTAAATATAATATTTTTAAAATATTTTTTAAATAAATTTTTATTTTTCCTTCAACAAAGTCTTGTTCTAACTATCGATCTACTTGCACTTGAAGCTGATTAAAGGTCGAAAAGGAAAGCAGCTGGGGCATCGATTTAAATATCGGCTAATCTAGGGTCTTGCGATAATCCCAGCTGAAGACTGATGCGATGAGATGAGATGACGAGGCATGCCGTTTACAATGGATGGCTGGAACCAGAGTCGCCGAGCGGAACCTACTGTAGACGGGACACTCGGCCGTCGGAGGCGAGTGCATTGTGCTCTGGAGTGCACTTAAAGGATTTTTTACGAGGCAGCTCGACGAAGGAGCTGAAACGAGCCAAGCTGGAATGAAAATTAACAAATGACGACAACTAGGACCACCAGCTACAGCTAGCTACCCCCGATGATTTGGTTTCGGTCCTTCGCCGGGCTGCTCGCCTTTCGAGTGTGTTTGTCCTTTCAAAATGTTTTTCTTTTCTAGCGACTTGAGTGCTTGGCGTATTCTACTAATTTTATTTCTCCACGCCCCGTGGAATCCCGAATCCTGTTGACAAAAATCTCAAATGTCTGCTCGACCGTGCGCCGTCTGTCTGCCATAATAATCATCCGACCATCCATCCATCCTTCCATTTATCCAGGTCCCTGCTGCGATCCCGAACGAGCAGGTAGTCCGTCATTGATTCCTATTCGCGCGTGTTTAATTCCCAAATCAGCGCTTCCAGATCTTGAGATCCTCGTCCTCGAAGCGTTGTCATCCGTTTGTTTGTTTTGTGTGTTTTTTGTATTTTCAGGGTTTGGGATTCGCAGCGCTTTGTTCGGGTTTTTTTCGCTTTGTCTTGTTTTTGTGCGGCTGCCGCTGATCTTATCAGCGTTTTGTTTCGTGAGGCATTAAAAATTTGTCATTTGTTCCCCATTGAGTCCGGGTTTTGTGTAAGCTCGATTGTCGCCCGACTTGTCATCGCATCTTCTCCATTCAGTTGGGCCAACTGTTTTTATTTCCCCGACGAGGGGCGGGGGAAAAGGAAGCAGCTGGTCCGCTTGGCAATCGGATCGCAACTCATTGGATCTCTTTCCTTTGAACTGCGGCTGTCCGAAGCAATTTGGTAATTGCTACCTCAAGGCGAACGCTGAATTTGAAACTCTACCATATTAAACTGCAGTAGCCGCATAATTGGTATTTCCAGCTTGAAATGGAGGATTTGAGGCATCGAACTCATGCTGAGTACGTTGTATTTCGGTTAGATTAGATTGATTGCAATCAAACATTGCCGACACTTTATTGGGCGGGCTGCAACGCAATCGTAATCGCACTATAATCCCATAACCCACACACCTCATGGCCATGGAGCAGAATTGCTGCACTGGCATTTATTGTCGGGAAGCTTACCTCATCTCGCATCTGAACCATCCGAACCATCCCAGGCCGATGCACTTCTGTATTTGCAAATACTGATTATGTTTACATGCATACATCCAATGGCCAGTGTCCAAACAATGCTGGCAACTCAATTGTCCGGCCGGGGACAATGGGTCGTATGCGTAATGCCATATGAGCAGTGCTCCAGATGCGTAATGAAAATTGGCGCCGTCTGCGTTCTGTTCTGTTCTGTTGAGTTGAGTTGTTCCGAACTGAGCTGCCATGACAGAGGACTCATGTCCTGGCTTGAGCAGACAAAATCAATTTGGTTTTGCGGTTTTCGGGCAGGACCTCCATATGTCCTGCCCAAAGGGCCGAATTGTCTGCCGGCCAGGAGCAATTTGCATTCCAGGACATGCAGGTCGCAAATGAAACCGATTCGGCGAACAAAACTGAATGGACCGGTGTGACCCAGCTGCATTTTAGTATAAATGCATCAAAGTCAAAGCAAATTAGGGGAGGACCGGTCTCTATATGTCCCCGGATTTCGAGTGGAGGAGGCCTTCGAGTGGCTCATCGAAAGTTGCCAGCGTCAGCGAACAGTTGTCTAAATAAAACTTATGAAACTTGGCCAACAAGACGAACTTTGAATACTTTTTAGTAGTATTGAACTAACACTATCTGATTAATTTATTATATTAACCTTGTAGATTTGTAAATAAATGTACTAATTGGAGAATAAGAATCGTTTAATTTAACATGAAAAAACAAATATAAATATACAAAAACGTGTGCAAAATTTTAATATATTTTTATTTAAGTAAAAGTTCCCAATCTGTGAGGGCATCACAAAAGAAGTGTTTCAATGCCTTCAGAGGGCCAAACTATTATTTGCAGTTGTCAGCCACCCAGCTCCTCGACGAATTTTCTTGTGTTATTGAAAAACTTTTTCCAACAGACATGGCCCTGGGATGTCCGCAGAAGTCTCGCCCCGCAATGCTTCAGATTTAAATGAAGTGAAGTGAATTTAATGGTCAGCAGACATTTGTGCCTGGCCAACCAACTGTTTGCCCCTCTGGAGGGTCTGGATTTCGCCCACATCCCTGCTCATGGATTCCCACATGGACTTCCTCCTCCTTCAGTCGAGTGGAGTGGAGTTTTCCGTATCTGTGCTATATTTGCATAGTATATGTTTCAAGGGCCTGTCTGTCTGTCTGCTCGGCGCACATGGAAGTTGGTTTGGTGTAACTATCAGCGCAAATGTACTTGAAAATTGTAATGAGCTCTAAGCCCGAGCGTCAACAACAAACAGTTTCAGTTTGGACTCGTTCCGCAGTCATCCATATGCCCGGATTATACGAGCCAGAAATACATGGGAGTTTGGGAGGTTGGGTGGCGGGCGAACAGTTTGCAGTTACATTTTACAGTATTACAGGCGAGGACTTTGGTTCGATTAAAGAGCGCTTAGGAGCTTTTCCGATAATGGAAAACCTTCCAGCGGATAGAACTAAACGGTTTGTAATAAAGGGAGATCGAAATAATAGGTTTTCAATGAATCATGAAAGAAATTTTTCGTATTTTTATTGGTATTGAACAAATTAAATTAATTAATTAATTATATTAAGAATGAACATTGTCGTTTGAAAAATAATTTAAAATAATTAAATTATTCTATCTTTTATGGAATTTTTTAATAATTATTAATTATAATTATGCAACTGAAAGAAAATAAAAACTAACAACAAAAACAATCTTTAAATTTAAATTATAAATTTATAAATTTTAGAATTGCTTATTTTTAACAATACTAATTATGGAATAACATTTATTTATAATACTCCAGCAAAGAGCTCAAATGTCTTTTTAGTAAACGTTAAAATGGAGCTACCACTCATTAGCTGCCATAAAACACAATCATCGCACCGGGGACTGGTGCTTTGAAAAGTGCATCGGGAAAAATGAAATCACGTCGCGCCACTGCAACAAATTCAAGTTAATTGAATTCCAAAGTAAGCATAATTCCAGCCGGCAGCGAGCGCAGCAGCTCGGCTCTAAAAGCGAGCACACACTGTACAGCAGGAGGCATATTCCGGCAAAAAGTCGGCAGCCAGTCAGTCGAGAGCGAAGGGGTAGGCATTTAAACTAAATTTAGCCTGAAATTGCTTCCTTTTTGCTGCCGCTGTTGCCTGACGGTTGCCACTTTGCCGACAACACAAAATTCAATTACAATTGGCAGCAGCAGCAGCAAAAAAGAAAACGAAAGTCGCGCCTGGAACTCAAAAGCCAACGAACGATCGAGCTGGCCAACAACCGGAGTGGATTGGCAACTGCAGCTCCAACTGAAACCGAAACTGGAGCTGAGACCCAACCTGAAGCTGCAAGCCGGTTTGTTAATGTTTTCAGCACTTGCAATTATTTTATGCCGCCATCGTTTAAAGTGTCGGAAATTTGGTTCGGTAATTAAATGAAAATCAACGGCGACCAACGCCTGGCCACCGAAAAAACCAGGTCTTCAAAGAGCCCGTTTATTTGGAAAATGGAAAATACTCTTAGAAATTAGGAAATCTTTCTGAAAATAATTGATATATACTTACTGTAGACATAAGTCAATTTCTCCAATACATTAGTCCTTATTTGAAATAAATATAAATATAAATATTTTCTTTAAACCCACTTTATCAGCCAAAAATCGGTATTTAGTCTTTATAGTTTGACGTAATTTAAAAAATAAATAAGACTTTTGGGAGAGCCGTCTCAATCAATTTAATTTGCATACCAATATAAAAATAAATTGGCAAAAATAAACTCCCCTTTTATAATTTTTTCTATGTTAATTTTATGGCAAAGCCCCTGTTGAGAATGTACGTATCCAATTAAAGCAGAGTAAACCTTTCAGAAAAAACTGTGTGTAACATGAAAAATATCAAAACTCGGGGCGTCTAGCAGCTGCCGCCAAACTAGTTCAACTTGTTGTATTCGCTTTTCGCTGGCGTAATAACAGAGGCCCGAATCACACAGTCCCAATGAACGAACCTCTCTGCACGGTAATCAAAATACTTGTGGCAATAAAAACAACACAAGAACTGATATCAAAGAGTGAACGGGGGCCGAAAGCCAAGGAGAAACCATAACAAATCAAAGCACTAATGAATATTGAGAGGCCACTAAAAGGAACACGCGGCAGGAGCAACAAATTAATATCGAAGAAATACCAAAATTCACATAATAATAAATGCAACTCGACGAGGAGTAGGGCTAATAAAGGGCCAGTACGGAGTAAGGAGCAAGGAGCAACTTTTCCACCAGGATAATGGAGTGCTGTGGGCGGGGGCAAGGAAGAGAACACCTGCCTAACAACCGCAGGATCGGAATGGGAATGAAAATGAAAATGGGAGTGGGTATAAGAATGAGAGCGAGACGGCAACTCCAGTGCGGACCGAATGAAGGTAATAAAAATCGTATAAATAACCAAAGCTAAAGACAACAGCGGCAGAAGGACTTACAGAACGCTTGAAATATTATAAGCCACGGGGGGTGGGTAAACTTCCCGGGAAATGGAGAGGGTGGCTCGTTAATTTGCAATAAAATCCGATTATAACCACAAAAATGCGCCCATACAAGATATATACTCTTTCATCCTTGTACTTAACCAAACCAAACCAAACCCTCGCACAGGTGGAAATAAAAAGCCCGGAAGTCAAAGCCAACTTGTATCAATAAGTACGGCGTGTGGGCGGGGAAGGCTTACATTGATATTAAATCCCCGCTATAAATAAGACGCCCTCCAGGCAGGCAGAGCCCACAAATTATAGCCCGGGTTTTCAGCAACGGGGTGAGTTTTCTTCCCCAACTACTTCCTTCAGGTAGCGGTTCTCCGCCAAACCAGACCGAATTGAGATAGCACTCGAATTTGCATTGCTCGGCCGGAACTGCAGGAGAGTCCTTTCCAAAGGGCATCAATTTGCCGAACTGCTTTGGGACCTGTCGCCCTTTTCTCCAATCGACTTTCTCCCACAGGCATTTTTTATCTCAGCCGGGGATGAAATTCTGCGAAGGGATGGTTACATGGCGCAATCTTGACTCCTCTTCTCAATTTTCTTTATTGAAGGTATTGTCTTGAAATAAGGAGGTACATTATTATTATCTGCTTCACTTTCCAAGATAATAATTTATAATCTAATTTAATATTTATTACATATATTATGCAGATTTAAGCTTAGTTTACTTAGTTTACTTCATTCTTACATTTTATGTACCATCTTATTTTTGGGAAAAACAAATACAAAATAAAACTAATTTAAAAATTTGTATATCAATTCCTTAATTAAATTTAAAATTGATTTATTTAAAAAAAAATGGAAAATTCCTCTCATTGAAATAATTTAAAGTTTTTTTTTTACATAAGCTAAGGCATCAAAATGATATGGCTTCCCAAACTCAATTAACACTTCTATTTAATGCTGCAAAATCCTTTTTCGAGTCCCAAGATTTTATTTTCACCCCCACTAAACGATTGGGCTTTAATTTAGACATTACTCAAAAATATCTGCCCTTTCCGGGGCTGCGCTCTGGGCAGAAAAGTTATGTCTTCAGCTAACCCTGAACTCGGCGCTTTCCTCCCTGCTCCACCCAACCGCAAAACAAATAAAAGTGTAAACACTGATTTGGCACGCGCCCTCCTTAGCCGAAAATGTATGCATAAAAAGGGCGATCCCGATCCGGAGCCGGAGCCCCAAGTCGAACCCAACCCCATGACCCCCCAAGAACCCCCAAAAATCAACCCCAAACACGGTAATTACCTGAGTCCTTTGCACGCACACAACCATAACATATATCCTGTGGGCGAGTCGGATGCAGAAGTTGAAGGTGAGGCATTCCCACTAGCGGCGCTGTCTGGCAAACTTTTCCTTTATCATTATTATCGGAGCAACATGCATATGAATATGGCCCTGCCCCGGAGTCATGTCTACCTTGCCAGCCCATCCCATTCCAATCCCGACTCCTGTCTGTGCGGAGGTGTTATGGCCGGCTTCCGAGAGGACTTAACCGCTTTTGTAATGCATAATTTTGTGGGCCCGCAACCCCATATATGCATAAATAATTTGAGTATTTTCCTCGTTGAGTTTTCCGTTTTTACTCGCTTTTTTTGCGACAGGTTAGCATGCGGAAAAATTTGTCTGCTGGCTTATTTTAAGCAAATTATGTGTAATTATTCACAAATTAACGAGCGAACAAGCGAGAAGCGGAGGAAACATATTAATGTTTATTAAATGAACTGCCTGCTGTGGTGTCAGTTTATTGACTTCGCTTAGATCGCTTTTCGGCTGGCCGGGCATTTATAATAATTTCATCATTTCCACAAACAATTTTGCAACAATTTAGTTAATTTATAGGCAGGCCTGCATTTGCCATAGCCTTCGAATAGCCGTTAAATGCACAAAGGACACGCAACTCGCCAGACACAAAAAGCCCTTCTCCAGCAGCCTCTCTACCACTCCACTCCACTCCAATCCCAAACCGAACCAATCCAATCCGGTCCCATCCAGGTCGACGGACGACGGCAATCAGACGATAAACTTATAAATGTTGCAGACGCCGCAGAAGCCGGGGCAGCCATACATATAGTAATTATGGCTATGGGCCATATTTGCCAACCAAGTTCGAGTCGGCTTCGGGTTGGGGCTCTCCGGCATAACAAAAACCAGAAAGTTTAAGCGCAGTTTGTCGTTGCCAAAGGACAAATAGAGCAGTTGATGAAGAAGTAAGCCGAAAGGGTTCAGACTGCGCTGAGAGTGGGTCTGGAACCGTTTATTAACTCAGACAATAAGCAGTTCTTCCCTGGGCGAGTCGTATCCACGAATTAACGGAAGCTAAATCAAGTTAGGAATGCCTTTCAAGGGATTTCGTTTTAAGAATGGTTAACTTTATAAAAGAACGAAGGTGTGTTTGCCCCATTCTAAGAAAGAAAGACATTATTCAACATTTAAAATTAAACTAGATTTTCTATTTATTATGACAAATGTAAAATGAGGCGGTTGCTCAAATATTTTCAATTATTTTTACTAACGTATCCCAATGATTCATAACTTTGAAACATTATAGAAAAAGTTCGTAAAGTTTCTCAGCATATTATTTTACATTTTTGACAATTATAAATTTTTAAAATAATTTGTGTTCATATTGCCAAAATGGTGATGACCTTTCCACTTTGAATAATCCATCTATTTATCTTCAGGCTTGTATTAAATCATTATTTAATTGCCCACAACGAAGATTTACCAATTTGGTGGGGCATTCCGCTCGGCTGGCAACCGCATTTCATCAGAGCTTCAGAGTTCGATTTGGCCATACATCATCATCGAAGCCGCAAGTGACGAATACCGGAAAGGAGGACGAGTGCCGGGAGTCGGGAGTCTTGAGTCGGGGGGAAGCTCTTAAATAAATGACTCTGCGGTCGGAATGAAAATGAATTATGAAATATTTGCAGAGCCGACTAATGAGCCACAGCCGAGTAAAAGTAGCTGTCACATTAGCACCTTTTCGCGATGTAGACCCGAGATAAGCTAACGACAGGTCAGCCGACCCCGATGAACCCCTCCCCTCCTCCAAAAAAAACCGCCCAAGGGGCGGTGACCGGGCACACTTTTATTTTTCACAAATGGCATAAAAAACATTGACAGGTACCGGGGAAATGATGTGATAACAAGAATATATACATTCGCATTCACAAGCTGATTCAAGCGATTCCTGGCAAAAAAGGTCAAAAGTGCCCGGGGACATCATAAACGAGAAGAAGGTTCCACAGCCAAGACGGCAAAACAATAACTGCAGGCAATTTGGCCGCTCGCAACTGTTTATTTGTCAAACATTTTTCTCTTTTTGACATCTCGACTTCCAGCGGCGAACCCGGAGTCGTCGGTCGTTTGGTCGTGAGTATACTTCTATAGAAGGAATCGAAACACGCGCCGTCCGTCCGTCCTCCTTCTCGGAATCCGCCCACTTTTGGGGTCCAGGATGTGGGGTCCGGCTAAAAATGGGCAGCCGACTGCGACAAGTTGGGATTCCCTTTTTTGGGCGAGATGTCCGAAAATTGTTATCGATGTTTTTGTCATGTTTGCCTCAAATTAAAATCCCCAATAAACGGGCAAAACTGACAGTTGGGCTCACTGATATATCATTGTCCTGCCCGTGCATGCTAAGCAGGAATCGTACTTCCGTTCGATGTCCTGTGGCCGCTTTTTAATTGGCTCTCGTGTTGTTGGGCTGGAAAATTGAAGATCAAACATAAGCCAGCCCAAATCCAAGGTTTCTTCTTTGCAAAATGAACAGGGAGAAGGAGGATTGGTGTATAGTAAATACAAAAGGATAATAACACGTATCAGAACTACCAAGGAATCAATGTTAAGTGTGAGTACATATTGGGGGAATACCTAATTTAAGCTCCCAATTAATTTCAGAGTTATTAAGTTAATATCTGTATCCCACTAAAACTCACAATTTAATTAAAACTCAGCAAAGAGCCTTACCATTTCCAAGAACTCCCTGTTTTTATTTCTCCTTAATTTATGTTGTTTTCGTTTCGGGATAAAAACAAAACGATAATCCCATCTGCAACTCAGTGAATGATTCATCGCACTCGCTTGGCCAAAGCCAAGATACGACCGCCAATTTGATTATGGCCATAAGTAGACGAGAAGGAAACTTTGGTGACTCCGACTCCATAATACGGACAATCTTGACAGAGCCAGAGACAGAGAAAAAAATATATATAAATGGCCTTTGAGATTGCAGCTTCATTTACTAATTTCACTGGCTATCTGCTAATCGAGCGCAAAATAAGCAAAAACGAACGACGGGCCAAAGGAGGAGGTCTGGAAAATGGCAAAGGCCATTTCGGGTGGCCGAGAGCTTTCCCCGAAACTTGGGACGTTAATTATACGAGCCAAGTTCTGTGTCTACGCACTTGTAACAGAATCGGGCGGCGATGCACATTAATTAGTTTTTATGATTATTGGCGGGCATTGAAATACAATACAACGCGGGGATCTGTGGGGCGAATTTACATAAGTCAGGCGAGGCTGCCGAGATGTGGAGGATGGTAGTATGTGGAGGATGGCAGTTGAATTTGTCAATTTCTAATGCCGGTTTATCGCAGCAGGCTTATTTACGAGGCCGGGGAAGTTGGCTTTGGATGGGAGGAAGGAGGGTCTTAGGCGACAGTTGGCTGGTTCCCACACACATACGCTTTCCGAACCGAGGAGGGGATCCAACTGTAGACCCATAAATATGCAGGAGCTTGTTGTTCTGCCGGCAAATCCATTTGGCTAAATAAATGCCATGGCTGACATAAATAAAAGACAATTAAATTAAGATAATCGTTCTGACTTTGTTGGCTCTGTTTAGCTTGATGCCGAAATGAATGAATGAACTGGGAGTCGTCCCCGGATAGTTGGTGCCCCGCTTAATGCGCTCGCACATAAACATAAAATGCCAACCCAACAGCTTTAAATGCGCCACGAATTAATGGCAGTCTTCCAGTCGGTCTCCCAACCCGGCCAAATCCAGCTTCATCCGCGTTTAAGCCCCACTCTGCGACAATTGCCATGCACTTTGATTTGGCTTTGATTTTTGCTTAATTACTCTGCCAACTCTCGTTCGCTTCTGTTTATTGCCTCGCAGTTGGATGTGATAGAAAATTAAGCAGAACACGAGAATAAAGCGCTGAATTGCCGGCAACCGCAGAGGAAAAAAGCCCGGAATAACCAACATAAAATCTAATTACGTCAGGCTCGAGATTAATGTTTCGCTTCCGACTAGATTAAATTTGATTTACACTTTTCTTTGTATTCGTCGAAGGAATATGCTCAAGAGCAATAAAACAAATCGGATCTTTACCATTAAATCCACTAAATCTTTGGGATCTATAAGGGAATTCGTTCTTATATTGGCTTGAAATGGAACAACATTTTCCCATGGCCACGAAACCACCCAAGATATTTAATTATAGTGTTAAAAAATAAAAACCAAATCAACATCACCATTTTCGATTTCAAAGTGAAATGTTATCGCCTCGCCCCTCAGCTTCTTCGAAGGCCGCGATTGGAAAGTGAAAAATATTCAAATAGTTTTCACTTTATTTATTGGAAAACAAAACATCGACCTGCATATAAAATTCGATGGTTGTTTGGGGGAAAATCTCTATCTGACTTTTAGGCAGACACAAAATGAAAACATAATTCAGCTAATAGATTTGCATAAAACATGTCGTTGCAGTCACATAAATTTCCCCTAACCCGCCGGAGCCGAGAAAAGATAACTCAATAATTTATTTGCTTAACAAATGTAGATACAACGGCTGTTTATGTTTCGGGTAATTAATAAAATCCGTGTTTTCCGTCGCACTTCGTTCAGATTTCAGTGCCTTTCTGGCTGGCAATGCAACTGCACTTCGCTTTGAACTGAACTGGCATTTGGCAAATCATGATTTGGCAATCCGTGTGTGTTTTTTGGGTGCAACACCTCCAGGTTCTGGCCGCTGAACTTTCGAATCTGACGTGCCGCAATGCCACAAATGCCCGACACCTAAACGATCTACCATACAATATATACAAATTTATGCACCGAAAATAAAACAACTGTGAATCAAAGTAAAAAATCACTGGTCCAATTAGATATTATATAATTATCTCATGTGAAATTTTATTGTTTTTATTTTTAATCACATGGATTTGATTTTTGGAAAAATATTTTATTTGATGTTCTTTTTAAATAATGTTTCAAAAAATGTTTCTGTGTAAGATTAGCAGAGAGTGGAACTATGTGTGTTTGGGTCACCAATTCTGCATATGATTTCGTTTGGGGGCAACTGGTTTGGTTTCGCCTCGGATTTTGGTTTTCTTTTTTTGGGGGAACCGTGCAGTCGCAGTCGTCGTCGGTTATCTACATAATTAATGCATGTCTCGGGACACACGAAAACATGCAAACCACTGGCATATTGACCCAATATCTAGGCAAAGGGCTTGACATTTGTGGAAACCCAGATGGAAAACGAAAAAAACCAAACCAAACCGAAAGAAAAATAACCAAAAACGATGAACGAGGCCAGCTAAAAGCCAGGCAACATCGCGTGCCAAAAAGCCACAGAGCTTTATTGGAATATTTATGCCTCTGCAAGTCAGGCAAATAATTAAAACGAAGCAATGCCGCAGAGGAGAAAAAACCCAAATAATTATGAACGAAGACCTGGGAATGACACAAAACGCAGAGAGACAGCAAAATACTTTCGGGCTGTGATTGATGATGGGTCGTGCGGATTCGAACAGAAATATATTTGTTTTAAATTTGTTATTCATTTATGTCAGGGCGAGCGAGGAAAATGTTTGCTGGACGGTTTGGACACCTATCGGGTTTCATCAGTCGAGTTTGCCCGAAGGAGGGCTCCTTCGATCACGAGCGACACCCACTTGGCCATCGGGGGAATGGAGTTACGAAACCCAAACTTAAACTCAAACTGAAATCGAATCGGGAATCAGCGTGGCATCATAAATAAAGTGGTTTATTATATTCAAGAACTTATGGCACATCCACGGGAACACAATTGATAATTGCTGTCGTCTGCTTTTCTTCTCGTTCGTTTCTTCGCCTTTCCATTTAACATTTCTTCACCCAACTGGAGTGCAATTAAAACGGTCCAACCGACGTTTTCCAGAACAGAACGCTGTTTTTTACAATTTTTTTATGCTTTTGATTACGATTTCGGCGCCTCGTCGAACGACTCTGCCCCCCCTGCGAGTGCTCCATAAAAATAAACCATATTCCGAAGGGTCTGAAAACTCAATTCCAATCCGAATTCAATTTTTCAACGGAGTTGCTCGGTGACACCTCAATAAAATCAGAAATGCTGCCTTTTACCCACCGGGGAGGAAGCCCCAATCCCAATCCCATCCACTCAATCCGTCCAAACTGGCGCCGATGGAAGTGGATGAGCCATATCCGCTGGCTGGCCAAGATGGTCATGCATAAGTTAGGAGGGGAATCGATCGGACAACAAACACGACCAAATTGAAACAAAATTGACCCCCCGTGGTAGAAAAATTAAAATTTTATTTGTTTAGCAGGCGGCGTGACAGCAAAACACAAACGACAGGTTCACCGCGACCCCGCCAAATATTAATCAAATTCGTAATACAAACAGCACGACAAACAATATAACACTTTCGAAAAATCCCAGAGCGCAAATCCAATTAATAAAATCAACATTGTTGTCGCCGTATCTGTATCTGTATCTGTATCTATTTCTATTATACTCCGCCGGGGCTCTGGTTTCGTTCTCGGCGATTTAAATATCACAAGAGGAAATCAGTGGCCCACGCTGAGCGTAGAATTCACAGTTGAATACATGTTCTGTCCATTAATTCATTAAATTATGCTTTATATGTTTCCCATTTGAATAAAATGTATTTTTTTTAGAGTACGGCTGGGTAGTTCGTTTGTTGAATTTGATTTGCAATATTTAGTTACCTTTGAAATTTTTAATATCATTATGAATGAAAAAAAATTTATACAATTTGGGAAGTAATTAAGAATTTCTCACTGAAATATTAGTGTTCTATTGGCTAAAATATATATTAACCCTTTAAATAAACTGTTTTTTTATAATTTATTATATTAATGCATATTTTATTTCAACCTTTTGTAAAAAAAGTATCAAAATAATGTTGAATTGCCTTAAAGAGTGTTCGATGTCAGAGGTAAAAACTTTTAAACTCTTGTATAATAGGCTTCTTTCCTTCTACGGCTGACTACCAAATTAACCTAAAATTGCTATTGCTAATTTTAATATATTGTCAAATTATTTAAATCATTAAGTCCAAGCAATTTTTAAATGTCACTATGAAATTAACAAAATTGAGCCCCGGTATTTGATTAATTAAAGGAAGAGGCACTCACACACATATGGCCCAGACAGCCGGGCTAACGCACACACACCTGTGCTCAGAACTTCGGAGTCGAGTTTGTTGGGCAAAGTTGAGCGTTGCGGGTTAATTACCATGTCAAATTCAAACAAAAACAACAAAAGCCAAGTACGCCAGCGAAAGGAGGTAGTTTATCATTATACCAACAAAAGAAACAAAGGGAGCACGAGCAACGGTAGTCAACGAAAATAATAGGCTGGCAAAAGGTTCAAGGCGACTGTGCGTAGATGAACGAGCGGTACGGTCAGGGGGCGTGGCTGGGTCGGGGGCGGTGGCGAGGGTGAGGGAGTCGGCCTAAGTAAAACCTTTTCTTATCATAATTACGCACAAAACGCAGAGACAGGTAGATCCAGGCCTTTCGGAATATAATTGAGCAATGCGTGGGCGTTGAGGAGAGAGACGGGAAAACAGAGCAAATATAAAGAACACGGAAAAAAATATATAAAAAAAATACTATTATTTTCGTAGGGTTCCTGGTTGTAATTTACTTAATAAACATTACTTATACTTTATACTTTTCTTATTTTAAAAATGTTGTATTTAAAAAATATTTTATATTTATAACTTCTTAAGTCTTATTGTATTTAATTAAATACGAGTCAAATTTTAAATTTTGCCACTTTTAACAGTGCCTTAATAGATACAAACTTTTTATATTACAAAAATATTGTATTTAAAAAATATTTTATTATATTTTAACCATTACTTTAAATTAGATTCATGATTTGAATTTTTCCCTTTTTTCACAGTGCATTTATAGATACAGGCCAGGTTCAGGCAGGGACAAATGCAAATGCCCGAAATGATCGTCTTTGGGCGCGAACCCATCTAAACGGAAGTCAAACACGGGGCGAGTGAGAAGAGGAGAGGTGGCGGGGGATGCACCCGCATTGCAGCTGGCTCTGTTTGCCCCGTGGGCGTGGCACACGCCCTACTATCCAACAAACTGAGCCGCACTGAATTGAGCTGAACTCACCCACGCTTCGCTGGCGATTTGCGCACTTAACAGACATCCATTTATAATCGCCGGCCAGCCGTGCGGACAGCCACCATCCTCTACGACTATATATACATACAAAGACATATATATGGATGTCCGATAGGAACGGGACCCACGGACCCACACCCAAGACCGAGTGCGTAGTACATTATAATGAAATTATGCATACAAAACATCGCTCATATATCAAGCGAGAGCTCGACGACGGCGGCCAAGTGACGCCGCGTATTAAAATAATGACTTAATTTCGTTGAGAGGCCCTCAGCAGAGAGCCCTGCACACACATTCCTGTCATTTTCCGAATGCCCCACCGCTCCCTGGATCATAAACATAAACCATATGTAGGCCCATTCGGCGCCCCACCCCCGAAACTTGGCTAACAGTTGCATTTGACTTGGCGCGTTAATTGCCATTTGGCTGTCCAGCTAAGCGGCCAGTCATGGACATTTGGACATGGAGCCGAGGGCCTTATCAGCAAACATATTCCGATATTATGCACGACAATTGGGCGCAGAGAATGGCGCATAATCTAGCTGCAAATGCGCCGGGAATGGTGGACTGACAGATGGATGGCCAGATTGTGGGACTTATAGTAGGCTGGGTGGAGAAAGGTCGCGTTACAGTGACCTGGATACCAGAATTTGATTGTTCACTGGGCAACGATTATGGACGAAGAAATAAATCTAGGGTGCTTTGCCATTAACTCAAGGAAATAATATATTTACAAAATATTTTAAATTTTCAAGAAATTTATATTTCAAAAAGATCTATAAATGTTTTATAAATGTTCTAATATGGTATTACTATAATATTTGAGAATATAAACCCAAGTAAATCATTGGCAGGTAGTGATGATAACAACCTCGAATATAATTAATTTAATTATTAATGATTTTAAATAAAAATAATTTATATATTAAAAAAAGTATTTTAAATTGATGAATATTCTAAAATATTATTCCTGCTTTTATTCGGAATTGAGATGATAAACCCAGTTAAATTATGGGCAGGTAGTGGTGATAATCGATTAGGTAGCCCAGAAACCCTTGCAGCTTTATCACTGAAATCTAGAAGACCTGTTATGTAGAATTCGTTAACCTTTCCTTTGCCAGACAGTTCCTCGATTTCGTAGAGCCCATCTGACTGGACTGCCCACGCTGCTTCTTCCAGCTGAACAGTTGTCACTTTTGGTATGCTTGACCCATTTCATCATCTCCATTCAGCGTGGTCATTGTCGCTCTCTTCGTCGCCGGAATCGGAATCCATCCATTTGGGCCTGTCCGCTTCATTTTCCACCGCCTGCCGTTGTGAGCCGAGCTTCGGCTTTGGTCTTCGGTCTGGCACACTCAACTGACAGCTGTCATAATTAATTTTGACTCTCTGCGGTAATTAAATATTTTCGTGCAGGTTCTTCAAGTGCCAGACAATGGTCGTCGGGTGGTCTCGTCGGCCTCCGTTTTGAGTTTCAGGCCAGTGCCAGCTCTGATTAGCCCTTTCAAGTGTTGCATGATGAAGGAACTGAGCTGGGGCCAGAGAGAGCCTCATTACCGGGCCCGGCTTATCGGCAACAACTCAATAATCACCCAGAAACCTGACTAGGACCAACCCAGAACCCCATCCAGCTCGAAACCCAGCCATCAGTCAAAGGTGCTTAGAACTGAAATTGAAATTGCCGACGAGCGTCCGTTTGTGGCAACTTTTTCTTTGCGACCAGCCCACAAAGTGGGTTTTACTCAAAGACCACTCGTAAAAGAGTGAGTTGGCCAACATCAGCTAACCGCATTGCATTGTTTCGAAGGGTCTGGTTCGGTATGGTATGGTATGGGTTGGTCATATGCACGCGGCCGGAAACGACCTTGGCACGTTATCGTCGAGTTTTCATCACTTTCATATTCATACAGTTTTCGAACCTGCCCAGGACTCCAGTGCCCAGGCATGCATACCACTTCGAAGGGGGTGGCGGAATGGAAAGGAAGGAAGTCCTGAGTCTCGGACATTGTGGGCCAAAACCACGGGTATCTGTGTCAGGGAATCTCGACTGCCCAAGCACATACACACACACACAGACTGACTCGTTCGTTATGGAATTTCTTTGTTACCGAGAGGGCACTTTTAATGGGGGAGTAAGAGTACACCTTCACTGAAATCTGCTCGAATTTCATATTTTTGTGACAAGGCAGTCGAGAGAAGGTGCCAAGCAATTGACAGCTAAGCGAGGCCAAGCGGTAACAGGATACTTTTAGAGCTGGCCACAAATGAATTCAGCATTTTAGAACTTTTTGTTCCTGCAGTACAGCACAGGAAGTACTGAATAGAGTGCAAAAAGGCAGACCTCACGAACGACACACACAATTCAAATAAGTGGTTCAACTAGGCCACAATTAAAATGCCATTAATTTCTGGTACTCCCCGAGAGAACGTGTGTAAGCATTTTGGGGTTTCTGGTCGAACAAACCTCGTTTTCCTGTTGCCAGAGGAGCAAGTCGAGCACTGGTTCCCATGGCACCTGTCCCCCGCCAGGACGCCCAGGATACCTGTAGCTCACGGCTGTTACTCCTAACGGCCGCACGTTAGCCAAACAGTTATTGTGCTCGGTACGCAGTAGTTGGCCATTAGACTGACACTGACGGGCAACCCAAGAGGGGAAACGCAGCGGAGGAGCCCACAACTTGTCATTAGACAAATTCAATTTTATGCCGGGACAACAACTGGCGACCACAACATTTTTCGGTGGGTGCTGCCATACAAATTCTATTTAATTTTCTCAGTCTCCCTGCCGCCTTCTAAACCCCTTCTCCGGTCGGAGGAACTCCACCTAATGTGCACATTGGCACGTTCGCTTTGTTGACACAACTGTACAACTCAGTTCGGGCGAAGAAGGGGGTACCGTGCGGTGAAGTTTATTTCGAGTGGAATCGCCGCTTTGCCATATCTCAAAGGACATTACAATGCAGATAGACCCGGGCAACTGAGTGACTGGAACGACGCTGGGCGTTCGCCACTTTCGAGGTACTACCGAGATGAAGATAGAAATGTCGGCCGCAGCCATATGAGTGGGTTTGAATACCCAATATACAGTGGTTGCAGCCAAGAAAAGGAAAAGTGGCACAACAGGTTAAAAACTTCAAAATTGTTGAACAAATGGTGTTGAAAATATGGTCACACTGGACCAACATAAATTCAATAAAGAAAATTCAAATTTATAGGTTGGTATACCAATATTACATTAAATTAAAATTAAATTAAATTCTTTAAAACTAATAATTACAAGTATGGAACTAAATAATTGTTTTATACATGCTGTTAGGCTTTTATAATGGTTCATATTGGTAATATATAAAATTTACACATCTATGAAGTCTATTACCATATTTATATTAATATAGCCCGAAGTAAGCTTATTACGAACAACTAAAAAGTTGTCGATGAACTTATTTAGCTAAAAATGTGAACATTATTATTTATTTATTTATCTTTCAGCCCATGTTGTTAATTTCTAAAGAAATTAACTAAAATATTTATAGAAGCTATGTATATTTATTAAAACTTTTAAGTTTGATCAGACTAAAAATATCTAAAAAGGTCACATTTTTAGATACATTTTCCCCTAATAAATAGAGTGTTTAATGGAAAATGGCACATCTGGCTCCACTGTTACGCTTGTCAGTTCAAGAGTGTTGCTCCAGCTGACGGCTGCCTTACTGTCTGAATGTCTGGCTGTCTGGATGGCTGACTGGCTGCGGCAACGGGTGGCGTCCTCTTTGGTTCAGTTAGTGGCATTGTCACGACTTCTTAATGTCATTTTATCAAAGGCGAGTCGCGAGGACTCGGGGCCGAGGACCGAGGACCCAGGACCCTGGATCCAGCACTCCAGGACCCACAACCCACGCCCAGGACACAGGGCACAGGGCACACAGCCCACGTGTAAGGCAGCCGCACAACGCCGCGTATACGTGATGGGGTTATTATTGCTGCCGCTGCCATTGTGTGTAGTTGTTGCCGCCGCTGCTGCTGTGTGTGTTCGATATGTTTATATTTGTTGCGCGGTTTTGCGTGTCCTTTTTACATGAGAGCAACGTTTACATTACCAACACAAACACAGGGACACGCACTCGCACACAGGCACATTATTACGACTTCATAATGTGTTTGTGTCGTGTGTGTGTGATAAGCGTGTGTTCGTATCAAACGACATTTGGCGAAAATTTTATGGCGTATACCCAAAAATTGCCAAGGCCCTCGAACCCCGAACCACAACCACCTTTCCCCCAGACCATGTCATCCCATCCCATTCCATCCCATTTTGTGTATCTTCTTTTTATACCCGTTACTCGTAGAGTAAAAGGGTATATTGTATTCGTGCAAAAGTATGTAACAGCTAGAAGGAAGCGTTTCCGACCCCATAAAGTATATATATTCTTGATCAGGATCACTAGCCGAGTCGATCTAGCCATGTCCGTCTGTCCGTCTGTCCGTCTGTCTGTCTGTCCGTCTGTCCGTATGAACGCTGAGATCTCGGAAACTATAAAAGCTAGAAGATTGGCATTTTGCATACAGATTCTAGGAGTTCCTACGCAGCGCAAGTTTGTTTCAAAAAGGTGCCACGCCCCCTCTAACGCCCACAATCGCTTATATACGATTTTAAAAATTTCAATATTTCGAAAAAGTAAAAATGCAGTTTTATTGTGTCTATCAATACCTATCGAAATGTAGAAGAAATTTTTCAAATCGGACCATTCGTTAAAAAGTTATGCGTGTTCAAAGTTTCTATCTCGATCTCCCTCGCACTCCCTTTACCTGAGTAACGGGTATCTGATTGTCGGGGCACCCGACTATAGCGTTCTCTCTTGTTATTATGCGATTTGTTCAACTTCATTTTATTGCAAACACAGTCGCACAGACACAGACAGACAAGCTGATGCTGAAGTGAATGGGTATTGGTATATTTAAAATTTTATAGCAAACATTTTTATGCGCAATCGATCGAAAGGTTTCATTACATTTTAATGAAACGGCCCAGAAATTCGGCTTGACTTTGCCAAATTGCCAGGTAAAATACGGAAAGTTAGAGATACGTAAGGGGAACTGTGACCCGTTTGTCGCTCAATTTGCGTAAGTTTATTTCGTCCCCCGCTTATTTGAAATTTAAATTCGTCGCTACAAAAAGCTGGGGGAATATATACAGCCGTGTATTTTGCACGCCTCTGACAAATGACACTTTAATATAATCGGGCAGCAGCGCCGGCGAAGCCTTGACATGCCATTGAAGCTGAGATACTTTGCCATCTCCCAAATGCACTTAAACATTTAGTAAATGCGCCATAGAAAAATCACTTTGCATGGCACAAATTTTATATACCCCTGTAAATGCGCACATAACATATGCAACTGACACACATTTTATGTGCGAGCTTTCTGCTTTCCGCTTTTCCTCCACATAAATATGTACGTATCTATATATGCGAACCTATATGAATTTATGCTATTGCCAACGACTGCCAATTCGCATAAATGTCACGTACGTCAGTTTGTCATTTGCGTAAAGGAGGTGCCGTTCGGTTTGGTTTCGGTTCGGCTTGGTCCTGCCCTCCTCAGGATCCCCGCTGCAATTTGACTGACTGCACACGAGAGCTCTGGATCCGAAAAAAAACATCTGGCTGCCGAACGACAGCCGCAATTCCATGTCTCATATCTTATACACATGAATAACGCATACGCACTGTGTGCTGGCAAAAGTTTTCAAAGAGTTCAAATTGCTGGTATGCGTCGTATATGCACAGGCGACTAATTAAAATTTTATGACGCCCCCCAGTTGCCAGTGTTGTGAGTGCGTGGGCAAATTCATAACAGTTTGCCAAAACGCTCTCGAGCTATTTAAATATTAAATGAGCTCGGATTTTTGGACAGCCCCTGACAATTTGGCTACTTAAAAAATTTAAAGCGCAGGGGCTTCATTGTCTCACTTAGCCCGCAAGATTGCTCGTGTCGGTTATTTTATTTATCAAATTTCAGAGTTCATTACACTTTCTGTTCTCTGTTTTCGGCTTTCTGTTTCTGGCATCGGCTTAGCCCTGTCGATGGCAGGCATTAAGCCGCTGATAAACGGCAATGTCTCCGCTTCAATTGTCAATTATGTTAAACAAAGTTATTAAATTACCAAAAGTAAGGCAGCCAAGCGGCAGCTTCAAGTCAACGGGATTACACATACGCAGCGTGGGCCAGGATCTAGATTCTGGCTTCTGGATTCCAGCGACAAATCAATAAGCTCAGGTGTCGGGATTTCCTACTTTCAGGCGGTGGTGGTGCGGCGTCCGCCCAAATGGCAAGCTGAAAATTTCCATTTAGCATATAAAACCCGCGCTATTAACGGAGACGGAGGCTGCGGGGCCTACAGACACAACACCGGGAATTACGCCACTCGGCACTACACACTAAAATATGCAAAGAGTGGGGGAGCAGGACCCTGTAGACGTTTTTTAATGTACCACGGCGGTGGCACAAAGAATGTCTGCCCTTGCCATAGACATCATAAAAATTCGTTAAAAATAAAACACAAAGCGGCAAGAGCAGCCACATCCAGCTGGAGCAACCCGCCAACGACTTCCGTGAGCTTAGGGCCGCTGGTCCCCAATTCCCGCCCTCCACTTTGGAGCTCTTGCGTTGGCCACGTTTACCGGCATTTCGCATTACGCATACGCCACCGTTTCGCTTCGGTCCGCTTTTCAACAGGAAGCTCACATTGTTTTGGCCATATTTACTCGAGTCGGCCGGGGGCTGTTTGTGTGCCAGGCGCCATAAGTAACAAATTTTATAAATTATTTAAATTTTTATTCATGCAACGTTGTAAAGTTAAGCCCGCTGACAGTTAGCTAGTTTGGGGCCGCCGCTTTATATTTTTGTAATTTCCCCCCTCGGCCGTCTGGGTCTCGTAATTTCCCCCGCTTGGGCCTTTTGTGACCTTGACTCGCTGGCTTTTAAATATTGATAACGTCCTTTGATCTCGGCCAAGCAGCCCTGACAAGCGGCATTTGAACCAAAAGACCGGATCCGGCCTGCGTATTTATGCAAATGCAGGAAGAAGTTATGCCTAATAAAATTCTGGGGCCGGGCAATGTCTTTTGTATAACAATGCAATACTTTTGCTCTCGTATTTTCGCATGATTTATGGAAGGAGCCTTAGAGGGAAGATGCGAGTCAGTACGAAGCGGGGCAATAAAAAAGAATGTCGCAGTTTTATGAGCCCCGGCAAATGGCCATAAAATGTCGAGGCACATATGAGAAAATATAAATAAATCGAACGATTATTGACAATTATAATGATATATGGATGCGTACTCAAAAGTCATAAATTGGCAGACCGAAAGGAGAAGGCTGCGCCGGAGGAGGAAGTAATAAAAGGATCCGGCTATATTAGCCAACTGGGTAAGTGGAGCTTGCGAACTTGCGGGGTCAGTGGGGCTAAGTGGGTGCAAAAGGCCGTTATGAGATGGCAAAAAAGGGGAGGAAGCCAAACATTAAAGTTAGGTCTTTAAGATCATCTAACTGTGCGATGGAAAAATATCCATCAGTCCTTTAAAATATCATTTTGATTTCTAGGCAAGAAGTAATTCATAAACCTGTGAAGCTGGGAATTAGGGTTGTTCAAACATCGATAGTGGACATTATAGATGTTTTTGGCTATTGATGGTGCTTTCTATCGATATTATCGATATTATCGATACTATCGAAAATTAAGGAAAATAAGAGACAAATTACAAAAATAAAAGACAAATTACAAAAAAAGAAAAATTATGAAAACTTATAGGGGCAAAAAAAGATCTTCATTTTACTGCGAGATAATTTTTAAACCATCGATAGTATCGATAGTGTCCATAGTGCTATCGATTTTTTACCAACCCTACTGGGAATGATTCGTTTTTAGTCTGATGCTAAGCATTTTAAATACAACCTTGAAAACTAATGCTAAACTAACGGTACTACCTCGACCAATAAGTAAATGTCATAACCGTATAAGCATTTGCTCTGTTTCTTCTTCCCTGCCCAATACAACATCTCATTCATAGACCAATGAAGACGAATTTTCCTCGGGGTAATTGCCCTGGTCCACTTCCCAGCCAACGGAACGGTTCCCATCTAATTATCAATTTAGTGCAATTTGTTTCCCTGGCCGAGCGAAGACGTAATTTCCATATTTGTGATGCATTTTATCTTTGGCGAGTCTCTGACTCTGACTCAACAGCCTTAATTTGCTCTCGTCTTTTCTGCCTTTCTCTGACGGGCTTTTAAACTATTAAAAGTTGAGTCGGCTGATAAAGACTGCTCGTCAAACCCAACTGGTTAATTCTTAATGCAAAGCAAAGTCCGGACTGTTCTTTCTGTTTGTTGCAGGCAGATAGCAGATAGCAGATAGCAGACAGCAGAAAGCAGTTTGTTAATAAATTAAATTCTTAATTCACTGGTCATTATGGCAGACAACTTGCCGTTGTGTATGTGTCGCTAATGGCCCATCGACATCGCAGAGTTTCCCAGAAAGTTTGTTTATGAAGAATTTGCAGCTCGTTTATTAAGTTTAACTTGCTGGGAGAAAATATTTGATTATTTAATTGGTATTGGTTTAAATGGATCTGGCTGTTCGTCATAAATTACGCTAGGTGGGACATTAATTTTAATTTATGTATATGCTTATGAAACTTTTATGCCGACAGTGACAACAATAAAAGTTCTCCCATATGCAACTGACAGACTTTTTAATAAACTTGATTTTTTATTCATCCCTTTTTGTATCTTTTTTCCTGCTGGTCTTAAATTCGATGCGATAATTGGTTGTTGTTTTTGTTTATGGCCAGCTTAATGGCAAAGTTTTTCAGCATTGGTTAACCCAATGGCGACCGTAGATTTATGAAATATTTATATGGAAATAAATAAAGAGAGCATGCAGGCACATTTGGTAGATAATTTAAATCAATTGCTGAGAACTGCAATTAGCAGCCAAAGATAAAAATAAATTAAAGGCCTCCGCATAACAAATGGGCCATAATCGGGCCACAGCGAAATCCAACTGGAATCCATTATATACCGCTATGTATTTATATAGCTACATATATTTTAATGGCCCGTCCCCATAAATTATGCCGCATTTACTTTAGAGATAGAAAAAAGCGCCGCTCCAGTCGATAAATGGGTTGCGGTCGAGCCTTGAATCCTTTAATTTGAACTCGGACCGGCTTCCACACCACGGCAACTTTGGAGCAGCAGTCGCAAAGTCAAAGGCACATTTCAAATGTCGAAAGCAAATAGAAAAGAAGTGAAAAAAGAGTCGAGCTGAGGGCATTAAAATGCATGTGTGTAGTCTGGAGAACTGGAAAAATATGGCCAAAGCAAATTGCTGACTGCGCCACAGTTGAAAACTTAACAAGTAAGAGTGTGGCATGGAATGTATACCAAATGGCAAATACCCAGGGAATTTATATTAATTGGTACTAATATCTACGAAAATTATTTATTTATTGGATAAATCCATATTAGCTTTTCTGCTCTCAGAGTTTGACTTTAAAACATAAAAAAATTGAAGTATTAATGAATTTAAAATGGATTTAATAAGTTCGTCGAATGCGATTCTTTTTTAAATGTTGAAATCATTGACTACAATAAATTCGAAATACAATAACAGAAAAGATTTTCCAAATATTATTTAATACAACCAGGTTCCATACGAATTAAAATTTAATAGAAGTGCATGAATTAATCTTTCTATTTTTCGTAGAGTGGTTTTTCCCTTCCCCCAAAAATATTGATTTCATCTTTAGTCTATCTTACCTTCTGCTACCCACCAAAATTTCAGCTTGGGCCCTTGGCCAACAGCGCTGCTTCTTTTTAAATAAAGAGCAGCAAAACGCAAATATCATCGAATGGAATATAATTTATGTGCTCCATTTGCAGTCGGCAGTTCGCCACTCGCACACATATGCTGCTTTCCTTTCAGAAGCCCCGAAACCCTGAAACCCCGATTCCATGCCAGACCACCTCCTCTCCTCCTCCTCCTCCTCCTCCTCCGGCAGCCCGCATTCTGGGCACTTTTGCATATGGGATCCTGTGTGCCCGAAATGGAATGAAAATGGTTGGGTTCGCAGTTAGCGATTCCCCAGTCGCATTTTGTGAATTTTTCTCGTTGCGTTCATATTTTGGCAAGGTTGCGCCTCCGATCCATAAATATCCGCTGGGCACCAGCAGCACAGTTCCAATACCGATCCCTTGGCTAGCAAAGTTTTCCCCCACCACTGGCGTATTTGCCAAATTAAATCGTTAAATGCTTGTTAAAAAGTTCGACTTGCCCTGACTCTGCCTCTGCCTCGGAGTGTGTATCCGCATCCATATCCACATCCATATCCGATTCCGAATCTCTATCTGCATCTGTATCTTTGAACCGTTTCTGGGCAACTCGCCGACGCTTATGATTTATGCCAGCGCATGTTTTGTAGTTTTTGGACACAGGTTGCCGATGCCTTACCGCCGAAGAACGTAAATAAGCAGCGGCCAAAAGGCTAAATGGCCAAAACGGCAGACTGGCCAAAAGGGTTGCGGTTCTCTGCGTTCGGCTTTCCGCTTTCAGCTCCTTTTTTATTTATTCTCATACGTTGCCGGTTCGCTGGGGGCCATTAAACAATAAATTAAACGAAAGAGAAATTAAACTAAAGTCGGATTAGTCATCGATGATTGTGGGTTCGCATGAGATGCGAAAAAAGGACCCAGAAGTTCCTGAGAACTGCTCAACATCCTGGGGGCATAAATTTGAGGGGTTAGTCAGAGGATGGATAGGTTTTGAAAAATATATGTAAAACCAAATGGCAATAAATATATGAACATTCTTACAAGAATGTATTTTAGGTTTTAAGCCAAACCGAAAGTGGGAGAAAGTAAAATGTAAATACTTTAAAAACATCCACGTAATTATCCCAGCAAACCAACCGTTTATAATGAGCTTGCTCTAAAGACTGCGTAACGATCAATAGATCAAGGAAAAACACGCCTCCACTATAAGAACTAACGATGAATGATCGACTATAACTAATAACTAGTGCCCTTCGCCCCTCCAATTTCCATCCCCTGCATCTGCATTCCCAATCCAAGCAACTAATTGCTCCACCTGCATTTTTAATTGTTGGCCGAACATGGCATCTATCATCTGCAGATGATTAACGCACCGCTTCTCCCCTCGATTAATACATCAAGATCGGAGCGGAACCTGCAGCAAACAAGGGAACAAGACGACGCAACAAACAAAAAACGCTGTCACAATAAATTTAAATAAATTGTTGACAAACGCCAATAAACATAAATTTTTGGTGTGCAGCAAAGCAAAGCAGAGAATTGTGGCGGGGACTGAGTGGAGAGGGCCGGAAACCGCACTGTCAATCAAAAAACGTGGAAATGTAGAGAAGCGGAGATGCCAAGCGGGACTTGTATTGCATAACTAGGGGGGGAGGGTGGTAGATCCATAGGGAAAAACTAACCGAAATGTGGGTCATTATATTAGAAATTAAGCTATAAAGTCTTTATGATAATAACAGTTAAATATGTATTTGGATTTAATATAAAGTATTAACTTAATTAGAGCTTTGACTTTAAATAATACTATTGCAATTATTACATAAGTTAACAAAGTTAAAGTTTAATTTATTTTTGAATGGTTAACATTTGGTGCTTACTTTTTTAATTTTTTAGGAATTTTTTTTAAGTTTTAAGCAGTTGTTATTAAAATAATTTAAATTTTGTAAAAATTATATTCACTCAAACCAAAATTCTGAAAGACCCCAATAAAATTCTTATTTTATATTAATAAACTTTTGAAATCAATTAAATCGAGGAATTTTATAAAAAACTTTAAATAATTTACTAATTTTTATTTTCCCAGATATTTTTCTCTGTGCCACAGATGGAACGCACGTTTGGCGCTGGGCGATAATTAGACGAGCTGCGTTTGCGTTTGTTTATGCAAATCGGGATACGTAATAACTCAATTAGATGTTGCAACTTGCAACTTATAACATGCGACCGAGGGCTCGAGGGCTCCTTTCAGCTCTCTGATTGCTCGCATCGAATGCGGGCAACTGGCACATTGACCGGGGCGAACTGAACTGCTCACATGGTTATTGAGTGCTGGCCTGCCTGTGTAGAGGGTTTTTAGCTTTATTGATGTCCCGTTGCTTTGTGGCGGACAATTGTCGTCATCGACAGCGACCTCGTCATTTAATTGTAAGTGAAACTACGCTTCGTTGTCGTATAATGGTAGATGGTATGTGGCATACGCTCCATGTGTTGCCAGTATGTGGTGCGAGTTTCCCCCATTGTGCGAGGTCAACAACCAGAGATACGACCACCACTCGACGTCGTCATACTCCGCCAATCCGAGCCAAGTGCTGTCTCTAGTGCACCACTGTCTTTTTTTACCCCCCTCCAGTACCTCACTGTATATTGCGTACCAGTACCATCGGAATCCCGGGCTGTTGACAAAATAAAACACACTTTAATTGATACATTTGCATTTTATTATAAATGCAGCTCTGGGCCGCGGCGCTAGCAATGAATATTTATGCAGCTTTTATGGGTCAGTGCAGCGCAGTTGCAGCTGATAAATATTTGCCAGCATCTGGCAATCGATGACAGCCAGCACGAGCCCTGATATCGATTACATGCGAACAGGTGCTGGGCTGGAAATTAATTATTCAGCCACATTGCAATGCATTTCTGGAGTTCATTTGCCAGCCGGCATGGCAAAAAAGCAATTATGGGTTCTTGAAATATCAATATACGCATCTGGTGATTTCGCCGAATAATTGGTTGGGAATTATAAGCTTTGAGTTGCGAAAATTATTCGTTTTTATGGGACCTATAGGTCAGTCTGACAAATTCATTTAAGTAGCCTCTTTAAATGGCTTTGGTGTTAAATGGTATGAGTCAGAAGTTTGCAACGCAGTGAGGGAGATGTTTCCGACCCCAAAAAATACATATATTCTTGATCAGCATCACTGGACAAGTCGATCTAGCCATGTCCGTCTGTCCGCCTGTCTGTCTGTCCGTCCGTCTGTACGTCTGTCCGTCTGTCCGTCCGTCGTCAGTCCGTCGTAAGTCCGTCTGTTTCTACGCAAACTAGTTTTAGTTTAGTTTTTATTGTACTCTCTTCGACTCTAGCATATGCCTTTTTTTAATAATTCAGAATTTTTAACTAAATTTAAAAATAATCGGACAACTATATTATATAGCTGCAATAGACAAATTAATATCAAAATATTACGAAATTTAGCATTTTGTAATTTGTAATCTTTCCAATCCAATATTTGCTCTCCTATTTTATTAAAAAAGTTTGTTAATTTAAAAAAATTAATATTCGAAATCTATTTATCTGTACAATGCGAGGTATAAAGCAAGCTGTAGAGTTTCAGCATCTCCGGCTGTTCTCTGAATTAAGAAATATTTATTTCAGATAAACCTGCAGCCAAATACCAATCAGTGTTCGTGTGTAAGACATTCATATATCTGCCAGAAATCAGCGGCAAACACATTAGATCCCAGCTGGAGCTGGCGTTGAAGGTTGTGTTGTGTGCTAGGTCGGGGAGGAGGTTCTGAGTGATCTGATCTCAAGGCACCAGTCACATGACTAACCCCATAGAGTTCGTGGTCTGGGACACGAAAGTTGCATAGGTGGGGTTTTTGAGATCACCTTGATGCGGGGAACCAGAGCCTATCGTACTCCATTTTGCGTGTGAAATTCAATAAGTTAAAGCGACTGCAGGCTGTTTAGCATAGAGGACAGACGGACAGACACTAGGGTCCACGAACCCGCCAGTTGATGCATATCTATAGCTCTGTGTATATGGACTAAATTGTTTGCTGGGTGTGGCGCAAATGCACGACAAAAGTGTTCGTGTTGTTGATTTTCATTTTCTGGTATTGTTGTTCGGCATGTTGTAGTTCAATTTATGACGCTTGTAGCGCTTGACTTTTGCGCAGGCGTTGAAAGCCCAACAACAACCCGAAAATCAAATTGAGCTGCTACGAATATTTTTTGGTCCGTTCTCTCGGTTTGTTTGCTGTTTTATTCGATTTCGTGTTAATTTCCATTGAACACAATACGTCACAGTCGAGGGCCCAGAGTCACAGTTATGTTTGGTGTGTTTACAATTCCATTTAGTGTCCGACATCCAGAGATTGGTCTCGGTTCCAGTTCCCGGCTCCATTCGATCTATTTGGGCATGACAAGTTGTGCGATCGATTTGATATGTTTACACGGCTCGGGAAATTGATATGTCAAGCAAACACAGTCGTCGGGCGAAATGTTTCCTCTATTATTGTAAAATTGCTTCGGCGGCTGGAAAAGCACTCTGCTCAATTCACACCGCAGACTGTGTTTTATTGCCCAAGTGGGGAAGTCGTTTCCTCGAATGGTATGTCTTAATTTGAGAACTTCCTACACAGACCACCAGACCCATTGACCTGATTTGCTTGCATTTTTATTGGGCATTGATTTGTGGCTTTCCCACAGTCGAACAGCTGAGTTATAGGTGCATCGATTTAAGCTACCTCTCACTCTTCGTTTGACTTTGAAAATCAGAATTAAATTATGTTCATACAGTTGCAAGAATTAAAAGACCTAAGGCAATTTAACCAATTAGGTCGTTCTATATACTTTGGTATACTTTAAATTTAAAATGATGTTTTCTGGCCTCTTTTCAGTAAATTTGTTGCATGGCATAAACAATGATTATAATCATAACACAATTATGTCATAAATTTTGGTCTTAATTGTCATGAAATACATTTGGATGCACAAAAGTCAAGTAGCTTTGGATTACATTTAAATCATATGGCCTATTAGAGTTGATTAAAAAACAGACTTTGTTATAGGCTATATTAAATTGCTCATATCTTTTAGCTTAAAGTCTCCGCCATGAAAACTAAAATCACATTCAACCGATGAATAGCCGAAAGCGGTAGCAATTTATGCCTCCACTCTCAACACTTCTATTGGCATTCAAATCCAATACCAGATATCAACCTACATTCGATGCATAAAAAGATTTGCATCTGTGTATGCCAATATCCATTTCATTCAATTGCTCCACAAACCCCAATTCAGTGTTCTCCAATATCAAATCCATTATCCACTGATTGTTCTCCAATCTCCATTCACACATTCGAGAACTGCAATTGGGCTAATTCCCATTCAATCGGTCGGCCGCCAAATCGGTCTCAATTGTCATAATTACACCCACTCAGATGTATTCGGCAGCTGGTATCTGGATATTATATCATATTATATTTTTCCTTTGTTCTTTTTTTATTTATATCTTTCGGATTGCTGCCGGCCAATTCATCTGACAAGGCGCTAAGCAGCCGCGACAGCTCGCCGATTATCTCCGACAATTATTTGTTGTCTTCCGCCACGGCGCAACCTTGAAATTAAATATAATTATGAAAAGGCATTCCCATTCACACAGGCCCATCGAATGATATTTCATATAGTTAGGTCGGCGACGTGCCTCAAATGAAAAATAATTTAGGATGCCGGCGCACGCACACTTCAAAAATAAAAATCCGAGCGCCGAATCAATAATAAAACCACCGACCAGCCCCGCCCCTTCCTCCGGTCCCCGGTCCCCGGTCCATCCCACGTTTTCCAGTCAACCAGGCAACCTTTATTTATTTATTTTCGTTTTTTCCCCGCTCTTTGTATTTTTGCCCAGGCAATTATAATTAACTTCGCGGCAAGTTTTGATTTCTTCTCCGCCGCACAGACTTTTTTCTTTTCTCCCTTTTCTTGGCTCTTCGCTGTGCCCATGGGCTGATAATTTTGTTCGCACCTGATCGCGTTACTCAAAGATCAGGTTTGTCTCCCTCACTCTGCAGAGAAAGAAAAAAATATTAGTCAAAATTGAACTTTTTCGAAAGGTTTTTTGAAAATAAAAATCTTGGAAAGGGATTAAAGTTCGATGGAAATTTCTTAAAAATATTTATAAGTATTTTTAAATACCCCCCTTAACAATCCATATTTGGTTCCAGTGTATGTTCCTTTCTTTGGAGAACTGCGTGTAGATCATTAACAGAGCTAAAGATCCTAAACGAAAATCTGGAAATCAGTCAGCATCTGCGGTCTCTCAGATTTGGTTACTTCTCGTTCGGCCAGCTGAGATCCCTTAAAGCCATTTCCCAAACAATGGAAACTTTCATTTGTCTTCGAGTTTTTACTTTTAAACTAGATCCAACGAAAGTACTTCGGGTTAAGTTAATAGGCTGGCTCTAATGGGTTAATGAGTGCCGGCCGAGGGTAATTGGAAAACCAGTTCCAGATCTTAACAGCCGATGGTCAATAATAAGTTTGGGCCGGGATTTGCGTAGAGTGCGGCCGAGTTGAAGAACCTAATCCCGGCGGACTTAGCTCTCGAAAACGGGCTCTTCCATAAAAGTAAGGCGAAAAGGGTAAACCTTTAAAATTCACAATGTCCTACGGTCGCTGCTTTTATGACAGGGGCGGCCCACAAAAATGAAAGCTGTGAAATAAACCCAAGAGAAAAGCCGAAAACGGCGCAACAGAACAAAAACAAACGGAGAAAGGATGACTCGAAATGAAAATAAAACACAAACCGAAACAGAATCTGGCAGCGAGCAAGGAAAATGGAAATGGAAGGAAAATTCAAATCACAAACTCGGTATTTATTTGCGAAGCGTAAATGATTACCACTTAAAATGTGCTCGACTGCCACCTAAAAACCAATTGTTGGAAAAAGCACAACCAAGCGGAGTGGATGGTGGATTGTGGGTGGCTTGAAGGACACCGCAGCAGAAGGAGTGAAAGGACCAAAGGCAACATATGTTTTTTATGCCTGAGCTGTCTAAGTGGATACGGGTGGAACGAGTGCTCAGATGGAAGGAGCCGGGAGTCGGAGGAGGAGGATGGGGCTTCTTGCTGGGCGAGAAAACTGCGGGACAGCTGCCAGAGCTTGTTAGAATCTCCCAAAGGGGGAAATTCCCTGGCAAAGCGAAATATGGAATTCATTAAACGATTCGTTATATATAGAATAAATTGGATTGGAAAAGCAAATACCCTAAACAGAAGTGGAGCAAAACTTGTTAAGCTAAGCAAGTGGTGTATTTAATTTGTGATTTATCGGATTTAAGATCGTATTGTATACCACAATATGGATATTTCTTTGAGGAAATGGATATTTCGGATTTTAAATTTAAATCTTTTATATTTTGTGTGTACCTACTAAAAATTATTATTTTTAAACTATGAATTATTTTTTTAAAAAGATCTAAATGAACTATGCTAAATAAAAAATATTCAATGGAAGATTGGCAATATAATATTAAATTAAATTTATTAAAATATTTAAGAAAATTCCAAAAGAGCATTTACATATTCGATCATATAACATAAATATCGGTAACCATTTTTATATTTGTCCATTGTCGCCATAACTTCTTGTACACTTTAAGTCTCCCCGTGAACGAAAGAGAGAGTGGATTTGCTGCGGAGAAGGGCGGGTAAGGAGAAAGGACTCACAGACAAAACAAATATGTTAATGTATCTTACACCCAGCGACACGTATTGGTTTCAGTCTGCAATCGTTAGATCGCATATATGAGTGAGTTATTCCAAAGGGGGAGGCAGTTTCCCGAGCTTTCCGGGCAGGCGGCTACAACAAATGGGCGGCCTGTGCCGGCGTCGCCTTTTTCCTGCCTTTTTATGGTCGTCACGGACCGCCCGCAGGAGGCAAAAAAGGATTCGCATTGGGGCGACAACCCACCCAGGATCTCCAACCCCCTCCACATGCTGCACGCCCAGCTCGCACATTATTTTGCCACTTCTTCAGCTGAATTTGAATTAGATTTGTGCAGCGTCTGGCGCGCGTCTTGGCATCGTGTAAAATAATATATTTATTTTTATTTGCCACACGCACACACAGCAAACGGAGAAAGTCCAACCCCGGGACACACAAACACAAAAACACAAAAAGTGTTTTGTTTTCCTTTCAATTTGTATTTTTATTATTTTCATTTGTATTATTTTTGTGTGCTCATGAATAAAAAAGGAGTAGGAAGCGACAGCGATAGATGGCCCCAAATTGTATAGCTTAGCCCTTTTGTGTGTTTGCCTGGCCCCAAGAAAAAGTTAACAAATTTTCGCATGAATATTTCGCCTTCTTTCGTCGAGGGTGACCGGAGGAACCAGAGAGCCAGGACGACCCTTGGATCCGTCCCCGAACTCGTACCCATGTTCCGGGCACTGTTGACATTGTTTGCTGCTGACAGCCAAGTTTTGAGGAATTTGCTTTTAATGGACAGGCCAGACAACGACGAATACACAGAATCGAGATGGAGGGGAGAAAAACGGGCGTGAACTTGCCATTTAAATAAAGCGGTGGCAACGGAAGTCTATTGATTTTCTCCCGGCCGCCGCTGACTTGGCTTAAAGCCACAGAGCCGGCTTTAATCAAAATATTTAGTTAAATGGCAGGCAACTGAATTACTGAATTACTGGATTACTTCATCAGCGCTAACAACTCAGGTTCCATTTGGTCGGCGGCCATCAAAGGCGGCGGTCTTTGGAACCCAGTGGAACAGATCCGGAGCAGATCGGCGGCAGTTCAAAGTTCTCGGAGGCGGCTACTTTCCAATTTTCACCGTGTTACCTAATTTTAATTGTCATGCCACCTGATGGCCAATGGCCATGATGAGGCATCTCAAACTCAGTCTCAGCCTCCGCAGGTAGAGCTGCCTGAATATCTAGGCCTTCTTCTCCGTTTGAGCCGGCTTCATTGTTTATTTTGCCGTTTTTTCTTGGGTGACCTTTGTTGCATTGATTCAAACTACTTACGAGCGGCGATTTCCTTCTGCCGCTGCGCTTTTGTGGTTTATCGCCGGTTTAGTTCCGATAATTCCCGGAATTTAATTGCCCTTTTCTTGTGTGAATTGTCTGGCTTCCAAAAAAATATATGCCCTGCCTCTGAGCTCTTTGGCAAACGGCCCACAGAGTTTTTGTTTTGGTTTGTACGGAGGTTTTACGGCCGATCAGCCAAAACAATGCCTCGGAAATTGCAAGAAATTATGGGAAAATTGCATCTTTGGAAGCATTTCAGTTGCAGTTTTTGTGGTCGGCGGGGAGTGATTTATGAGTTTGGCAACAATAAGCTGAGGAATGCCATTTTAGCCGTTGGTGTAAATCCCGAAGGTAAACAAATTTTTTGAACAGATGCAGAAGAGATTTAAATAGCATTGTGCAATGTTGTGATACAAGGAGATAATAATTATTTTTATTTTAATTTTTTAGAGTATATTTTTCTTAAAATTCAAAACATTTAAAGTTAAAAATATTTTTAAAATAATGTGTTATTTAGTGATTTTTTTCCTCCACTTTTAATAAAGATTTGGTTTCAAAAACCTATTACTATTAAATTTTTTATAGATATTGGGGTTTGTGTTTACTGTGTTTTTACCACTTAACCTTTTTTTATATTTAACAAACGTTTAGCAAGAGGTTACTTTCGTGTTGGCCTACGACCCTTTGAAGGCCATATTTGCTCCCAAATCTGTGGCCTAATGGAGTTCCTGGGGCCAGGGTCATAAACTGTCTAACATTTACTTTCGCTTCCTCCCGCCGAAGTGGCAGTCTTAACCCCTAGATGCCGATGCATGTTGCCAATGCGAGTCGTAAAAGTAAAACCCGGGCTAAGTTCAGTACCTTTTTAGTTGTTTGCACCTTGCGTTGGCAAGGGGATGCGGATGGTGGAGGGCCTACATATCAACACTCCGGAGACCCGGTCGGTTGCTATTAGCAGTACATTTCATACATTTTGTAGTGCACATAAAATGCTCCCTTTGCTGGCTGTTTGTGTAAACTGTTGACAGGCTGCGCCACAGACGCCAGGGGTAAGGAAAATGCGGCGGGGTGGGGTGGGGTGTGGTGTGGGTTGTGCTAAGCAAATGAGCTGCAGTCGTAAAAAAGACAATTGAGCTCATATATTCTACACGTTGGCCTGCGTTGACAGATCGTAAAAAGCCGTCAACTGAAAACTCCGAACCGAAGACTCCCACATAAATATTAAGATCCGAGACCGAGAGGCATCGTAAAAAACGCCATCAGATACCAGACACTCGGCACTAGAGACCAACCAAAAAAAAAGAACAGAAAAAGGGCGGAATTGGGCACCCAGAGTACCAACAACCATGGCGATAATGAAGAAAACCGAAATTGATTAATCTCATTAATAAAATGCCAACCTGCATGGTCCGTGCAATCAACGGCTCTACTTTGAGTGTCCCTAAAAGTTGAGACAATAAAAACGCAATCGTAAAATATGAAAAATTCTACGCAGACCGCTGCATTTGGAGTTAATGCATTTTATGGCCAAGCTTTTGGTTAATTTCCCCCATGAAGGGGGTTCAACTGTCACCGGGCATAAATTTCAATAAAACCTAAAAAACTCGGGCATAATTTTCATAATTTCTTGTTTTTCTTTTCAGGCCGTTTTTTATTTTTATTGCGCAATAGCTAATTAAAATTTCAATACTAAAATGTTTGCTCATTACGAGAGCTCTTATCAGTGCCTCCCCATCAAAGTCATCCAGCGGCCCTATTAAACTCAAACATTTCCTCAACTTTGACTCACAAATGAGGCGGCCAAGTTCGGTTGGGAAGGGGTAGGGGCCTTTTAAAGCAGGGCAGGTGTGTATTTTATCTCAGTGTATGGGCAAACAAATGTTTTGTATTTCGGCATGTTCAACTAAAATAAATAAGCGAATATAATGCACATTATACTAAATTAGATATGTGCGTAGATAGCAGCTCAACAAAACTGCTTCATTTGCTGATCAAGGTGAAGTGATTTAATTAATTGCAGCTGCCCCGTAAGCCAAATCAGTCGGAATAGTCTGGTATTATGCGGGTCGCAGATATCGTTGCTGATACAAGAAATTCCATGCCGGAGAGTTGGGGAATATTAATTGTTCCACATTGTTCGGGGCTGCAGTCAAGGTCCGTAGAAAACGAAAGACAATTTAATAGAAAGTGAAGGGAATTAAAGCAAAAGATGATGATTAATATCTAAAATTAACAAAAGTAAAATGTGTTTAGTATGGGGGAATTTTCCATAATTTAATTTAAGTTATATAATAATAAATAATAGTGAAATTACATTGAATTAAAGCAAATGAACACCAATATAAAATTAAATAAGTATTGGTTAACAAATTATAGAGGGGTTAAATATTGGGACATTTTTTATAAGCGACGACATACGCTTCCATGAAAGAATTTAATATTTAATTAAAGGTATAATCATTTAAAGAATTAGTTAGGCCAGTCGAATACACGACTAAAAATTAAAGCAATATTGATTAACAAATTTCCAGCACCGAATTTATGACGCAAGAACCATCATCGATATTTTGGTTGAGGAGAAAATCTCAGATAAGCAATCATCATCGTCTTGCTGGGTCATAAAAACTTGAGTCGTTTCCTTTTTCCCCCCCTCTAAAAAGGGAATAAAATTTCCCACTTAACTGCGTTCATATTTAGTATTTAAACTTTTTAAGCCGCAGCTGCCAGAGCCATTTTCATTAGCTTAGTTAACCTCTATTATTAGGCCCGCAAAAACCAGGCAAACCCAATGACCCGAACCGCGGACATGTAAGCTCATCGTTGCCATTAAGAGCCCACAACCCATCGCCTGTACATAGATACACACATATACATTTTAATATATCTGCCATATCAATCAATGGTCAAGTCGGTTCGCTTGTTTGGCCCCTAGATGCTTATCGGCCACTTAATAAATTTCTCTGTGGGGGAGTCTTCGAGTCTTTGAGTCTTCATCCGAATCCGAGTCCAAATCCGATGATGAAGCTGCTGGAGATGGCATTTGATTTTAAACGGTTTGGCTACGCGTGCTGATTTTATAACTTTGTTGGACATATCATTTTTTATGAAATCAGAAACCGTTGGCCAGCGATTTTGGGCAAGTTAATTTGTTGCTTGAGTTAGGTCCCGATAAAATCATACCCCCCGACAAAAAAAAAGCAAAAAAAACTTGTTTCTCTAGCGGATTTGTCATATCACTCATTCGATTTGATGCTGCCCATAGTTTTGTCCAATGATTTTGACAGGCCTCGATAGCAAGTTCTTGAATAGCTTACCCCCCGAACCACACGGTGTTATGCCATCGGCAATCCATGCTCCACTTTTTATGAGGCCCATAAAGTTAGTTCAGTCGCACACACACAGGCCATATAAACATTTATGGCCTTTATTTAAATAAAAATAAGCATAGTTAAACATTTCGGGGCTAGAAAATATAGGATTTGTGGGACGGCGCATGCAAAATTAGCTCCGGGCCGAGCTCTCCGCTTATAAAAACTAATTATGTGGTTATGGGTTTATGCATTTTTAATACAAACAAACACAAAGTTAGGTAGGGCGTTTAAGAGTGGCGCATAAAATGTTTGATTAGACGGGACACGTTTTGTTTCCACCATAAACCGTTTTATCGTTTAATAAAATGTATTAATAAATACTTGGGATGAACATAACGGGGCATTAGACGGGTTGAACGGAAATCGAATCAAAGTTTTATAAGGCCAAAGCACGCAGTTTCCCATCTCCCCTCCCCCTTTAGGGTTCCAGAAAAAAAGCAAAGGGTTCAGGTTCGGCAAGTTAACACTTTATAAAGTGCAGCCCCAGGGCTGGGACAAACAACATGAAAAAAATACAAAAAATACAAAATAAAAACCCAGAAGAAAAAGTTTTTGTGCATGTAAATAGGCTGGCCCCGAAATTTGAGTAAGCAAAGTAAATGAAGTAGAAACGAGCTGGGTAACAGAAGGAGGAAAAAACACTGAGGAACTGCCCGAAAATGTTAATTACTTCCTTGTTTATTTAAACTAAGAGAGTCGGAAAGAGAGGGGTATACAGAGCGAGTGAAAGGGAGCGACTGCACGTGTGTGCTCGAGAACTCTACTTCGTATTTGTGTACTTCAGAACGCCTCTGGCAGAGAGAACTAGTATAATGAGCTGCAGTCTCGGATAATCATCTGGGGCCATGGTATTATCTTTCAAGATCACACACCCTTTTCGCATTAACATCCCATTTCTACGGAATAAATCATTGGGTATATTCAAAAACATGAGGTATTTGGGGGTTTCTTTTAGAAATCACTTAGATTAGTCCTTGAGCTCATAATATATGTATTTTAATATCCTAAAATAATTTTTATTTGTTAATATTATCCTATTTTAACATTGTCTTTCACTCTGACGAATATTAAAAAACATTTCTCCTGAGAATCTTGAGAATTATGAGCTTGGATAAAAATAATATTCCCTGAGTGGTCCTAGAAATGATTAAATAAATAATTCTTCCTTGAGCAATTAAATTTGATCATAATTACAATCGTTGTAAATAATTTCCATTGTCAAAGAAAATTCAACTTGGCGCTTCTTTTTTATAGCCATTAAGTAAATTAAACGCCGAATGTATTCCCAAGCGGAATTAGGGTCCTAGTTATTCTTCCATTGCTTCATCCAGAGTAGTGATTAAATAATACTCCCTCTGCGAGTACCTCGTAATCCCATCATTATTATCCTTTCCCTGAACTAAGCCTCTTGCTGCTCGTGTTGATTGCAGTCGATTACAAAGCACTTGAGTGTAACTCTCCAGAGCGTTGACTCCTCTTTCCGTTCCGTTCCTTCCACTCACTTCACCCTTTGTCAGACGGCATGAGTACATGAGTCCATCATTAAACTTTAGCTAAAGTCAAACAAAATTAAGAAAGCTGTGCTATCTTCGAGTGCTCTGGGCCACTTGGAACTAAGTAAAGCGAATTAAAAAGCACACGCTCAAGTTGCCAACGCACAGAAGTAGTAGAAGTGGAAGTGGAAAAGCAGGAAAGGCGGCTCCGATAAACATGTAAATGGAAGGAAGGAATATCCAGGGCAAGGATGGCCTCGAAACTGGAGCAGAGGAGCAGGGTCCTTAAAGGACATGGGCATCGACATCGACATCGACATGGCTGGACGACTGGGCGAGCGTGTGTGCGGTCAGTGGTAAAGATTATCGATCGGTGATTTTTTTCAATTGAATTGTCTTCAATCTTATTGGTCGTGACCAAGTCGTTGCTTTTTATGCCCTCTTCCATGGCCACGGGTCCTTAGTATCCTTCGTATCCCGGCTGCCTTGCTTTGTTTGCGTTTTTCCCGCTGCAACTCCTGCTCCGGCCAAGTCAAGTCCTTCGGCACTTGCTCACGAAATTTAATAAGCAGAGGACATGTTTGGTGTCGTTGCGTGCAAGGCGTCCATCAGCCAGGCTCATTAAACCGGTTTTTCCAGCTCGATTTTCCCGGCCAGCGAAGCGCTGACTTTAAAGCTTTCCCCCCGAGCGAGATATTGATTTTCTCCCTGAGCAAGATAAATAGTTCTGAGTGAAGAGTGTCCCATAACGAGGGATCTGCGAGATGTTTGCAAAACCCTCGGCTAAATCCGAAACACCGGGGCACAAGGCACACCGGGGAAAAGCAATTAAAAAGGGTAACCCTAAACTGGGCCATAATTTGTAAATTGTTTGAACCCACGCCGGGGCAGGCACAATATGGCTCAGAAACAACAAGAACAGGACACAAGTGTTACAGTTTTTTATTGTTGTTGTTTTGCGGAAAGACAACAAACAGAAATTAAAACACATGTGCATGCGACACAGACAAACAAACCAGAAACACATGCAAAATACATACAGCGCGTGTGACTCCTTTGGGGTATTTTCTTTTCGGTGGAGTAAATGAACCCAGCAAGCCAAAACAAATAATTACGCCCCAGAAAAAGCAACAACAATGGGGCCCGGTATAAAGCATAAATGTCGTCTGCTGTCCTTTCAGTCCTTTCCGTCCTGGTTTTCACCCTCCCCCTCCTTCCCGGCTTTCCCGCCATGTTGAATAAATGCTGACAATGGACGTGAAATTATGACAAACTCACATGTATGTGTTCAAGGATATATATCTGTGAGGCCATGTATTCGTACAGCTGCTCCAGCACTTGTGACTTTTGCGTTCTGGCCGCTTTATAGAGCTTATTATAAGCACAGGCAAAAAGGTTAATTGTGTTGACTAGAACAAGACCTCAAAGTATGAGTTGTAACTTTGTTTCCCAGGCATCACATCATACTGAGATCAATTGAGCTTGCAATTCAACTTAATTTTCACAACAATTTCACCATCGTGTCATAATAAAAACATTGCTCAACTTGGACATTTGTGATTATAGGTGACTTATTTTATTATTATTTTTGTTTCAACAAAAAACACAATCAAATATGTGAGCCAGAGCCCACGCAAAAACTTCAATCATTGTCTGGCCCAAATTGATTTTCCCCGAAGTAAAAGTAAGCAAAGATATAAAACCGAAATAAAAGCCAAGAGACACTTTGATTTGCAAGCTGTCAGAATGAACTTATCACCTTGGCGTCGTTGTTTATCAGCTAGAAAATGAAAACTGCCTGTATAATATAGGTATATATATATTTCGCTGTAGGTGTATGGAAATGGAAAAGCCTGACCAAGCATTTCGTTTCAATTTTCCCGCTGCTCGCACAGATTTATTTGCCTATTTCTGTGCGCTCTACCGACGAAAACGTGACGAAAAGCGTTTTCCCAGTTTCCCCCCACAAAAACACAGATATATATATGTGCAGGAAAACGCCTGAATAGCTGGCTGAAACCTGACATTGAGGAAATCTGAATGACTGGCCCACATTTGACACTGCAAACTTTTCCCAGGCCAAGGCAAATATTTTGCCGGACCTTTTTTATTACATTTAAATAATTTGATTGCAAGTGTAGGGTCCAAAGCATTTAAACTTGCCCTGCGAACTAAGAACTGGAACTGGGCCCTTTATCGGGAAACAGTTTTCAATTCAATTTAATTCACTTTGGGCCCTCTCTTTGAGTCTGTGTGTGTGTGGGCGTCTGATACTTTTTTATTTAATTTTTTCTGCACTCTCTTTTATTTCTTACAGCATAAAAATTTATTATCATAATAAGCGAGCAAAGGCCGATGAATCCTATATATTTTTTCCACCTCCCCCGATGCCACGTATGTATGCCGGCAACAACCCTCGATGTTTTTTACGACTATTTTGTTTTTGTTTCTGTTTTGATGGAAATTCGATATTTGCAACACGTATTGAATTTTGATCAGGCAGTATGAAATATCTTTTTACCAGGCTTTTGCCTTAGCTTCCTTGGTTCCACTGGGGCATTGATTTAAAGAGAGCTGGCTATTGATTTTACGGGCAATGCCCCAGAAAAACCCTCCCCGGAGAGAATGCCACTCGACAGCAGATGCGTATCTGCAAACAATTAAGAAATTGTTAAATGAAATTTCCCAAAAATTCCTCAACTAGGGCTTCCGATTTTTCCCACTACCCCCCGATGCCCGATGCTTTTCCCTCTAGAAGTGTGGCATTGTTTCTTAGCTGGGTCTGGTAATTCTATTAGTTACAAGAGGTGCAGTGCGAAAGAGCTTTTTCTGTGGGAAAATGGAAGCAAATTAAAAAACTTTGCAATTGCAGTCGATCGGAATTGGAGTCCCCTTTCTGTTTTTTTAAACCGTTTCCCCCTTTTCGATGGCAATCGAAATCGAGTGTAGTTGATGTGAGAAATTTCGATACCGGTGAACGGAGCGGAGCTTCTCGATTCGTTTCACCACTATTTACAATTTACATCTCTTTGGCCCTTGAGTTCGTCTTGGCCTGGCATAAATGCCAAAAGCGTCATAGAAATCCACTCCAGACGCGTATAATGCTCGACTAGGTACGAGTGTGTTTCTGTTACCCTTCAAATGGAAACAGCCATCATTTAACCGCCAGACAGATAGACATGGAGACTGGGAGACCGGGTGTCTGGAGGACCGGGAAGTCGGGTTTTGGAGGCGCTACGGATGATGATGGACCAAAAAGAGGGGTGATTTGTATGGTACTTGCGTCGCTGCGCATTTGTGTGTCGGTTCATACCGTATATACTGTATAGAAAAACAAAGGGAAAAAAATAAAGCAAAAATGATTTATCACTCTGAGCTATGGTTTGCCCGTTGACTTTGACGGGCCGCCGCCGACCAAAACCCCAACCCCTCCTCCTGCGACGCCCCTGACAATGCGTGAGGATTACAAAACAGCAACTCATGTGCATGATGAATTAAATTAGCAAAAAGCCAGCTGGAAATGGAAGAGCAATCCCACAAACCATTTATCGACACAGTTTTTTGGTTTTTGTTTTAAAAAAGTTGTTCATTTCATTTGCATTGTTCGCTGGCGAAACAGAAAAATATCTTTGTTGTTTGTCGTAATCGTACATAGATTTTTAGATGTATATATATATAGTATATAAATAGTTGTATTCACAAAATTGAATTATCCATAGGTTATACAATATCGTAGAGCTGCGTTAGAACTAAACTTAGGGCTGATCGTCGTATATTACAAAATGATAAAAATAAATAACAGTTTTGGGCTTTCATACTGGTACAAGTGTCTTGTGTGGGGGGTGTTTTATTATTTTTTATTTCTCCTAACCCCGATTCCTTTGAATCTCAATAGTTTCGAACTGAGTTTCTTAATTAATGACGAGTAGGCGAGTGTGTGCTGAAATAAATGCTCTCTGTTCGTACGTTCTATAGGCAGTTGTTAAACATTTACTCGTATAATATATGCGTAGATATACGTAGAACTTTGCGGGCATACATATATTAATCCATATTCCTCATACATAGTGGTTCTTTAATATCAGTAGTTTGCTTTACTTTACACAGTCACGTACATGCAGACACGCACATTGATATATCCATGAATGTACTATATGTACTATATATAATTAGCTATGCATATTGTGTATGTGCCACGCCAGTTTGCGAAACTTTTATTACAATTATCGTTAGTTTTGGTAAGCGTAAGTGTTTAAAATGAGCTTTTCTCTTGCTGTTTCGGCTTTTGTCTGTCATTACGATGTAGTTAACCACGGAAAATCTTCCCGGTTCTCTCGGTTTGCTAGCTAATTATTTATGCTTTTTACATACAGATTACAGATTACTTGACAAATGCATTTATCGATTTTACGGCTGTGGCATACAATTTACATGTGTACTTGGATGTGATTATTGAATTATCCCCATACGGTTACGAATTTGTATCTGTATCTATATAAAGGTGTTTCTGTATCTGTATCTGTATATGTTTGTGTGTATATCTATGTTTGGGCAGTAAATACGGAATTGAGAGCTATTTACAAATTGATGCAGGATGATGCAGGAGATGCGTTGATACATGGACAGCTATTCCGGCTTAATGGCAATTACCGAGTCAATTATTAAACAATCAATTTGGGGCACACTAAGTCTCTGGGGGATGCAAATGCAGCTTGGCTCTCTGGAACTCAGGAATCTTTATACTCGAGGTTCTAGAGTCCAACTGATTAAAACCGTATTAAAAAGTTATCACAAATTCCCCCCTCGGGCAATTCTCGGCTAAGCAAATGCCAGATGAAGGCCAAAAGTTCGTGCTCATGTGAGGGAGAAAACTAAGTTAGCTGTGGTAAAGTTTTGAAACTTTGAAATGGCATTGTAGTAGGTAACATCCCTGCCCCCACTTTCTCTTTCCCTTTCCCTTTCTCCCCCCTGGATATACACACACACTTGACATGAGCGAGGCCCTCGTCATTCTGCATCTGTAGCTTGTATCTCGTATCTTGGGGCTGTGTTGTGTTTGTTTAGTGCATCTAAAATGACTTTACACTGGATAAACAAAATAATATACGTTAAAATCTGGCTGGCTAGTCTCAACTTCCGCATCTCCTTTGTTTTGTGTTTCCCCTCCCTTAGCTTAACTCGCACATGTATTTAGTAATTAAAATTATGCACAGGAACCAGTCCCCAAAGAAATCACTGTCACTCTCCCCGAAAAAGGGGTGGCTCCTTACACCAGATACGCCTGGACATGAGGTCCTTGTTGTTGTCCGGAAACGGCTGAAGGATTTTGTTGCTGCTGCTGCTGTTGCTGCTGGCTCGCCTTGGAGCCCAGGGTTCCGGCCTGAGCCTGCTGATGATGCAGCTGCTCCCGCTTGGGCCGCCAGGTCTGCGCCCTCTGGGCAGCCTCCATTCCAAGGGATCCCCCTCCTGCCCCCGGCATCATCAGCATGTGCTGCTCGTTGTCCAGGGTCGAGTAGTCCGAGTCGATGCTGGAGTATATGTGCTCCGAGGGCGGCCGCATCCCGTGGTGCTGGTAGTACTGGGCATGCAGGTGATGGTTTCCGGATCCTGATCCTGATCCAGATCCCTGCTGCTGCTCTCCACGCCTCTGGGGCCTGGGACTGGGCGTGGCCGTGGTGGCCGTGGAGTAGTTCTGTTCCGCCGGCACGGAGGCAGTCACAGCCAAGGCGGCAGCCTGTGGGCCCACAGGACCAACCACGTCCGCCGGGCCGCAGTAGGCGGGGGGCGGGGCCTGGCGGTAGAGCAGACCGGGACTGGCCGGCTGCTTCACCCGCTCGTGGTTGTGATGGTCCAGCTCCAGCGTGTAGTTGTTGCCCCGGAAGGTGGGATAGTCCACGGGCAGGGCGTAGCGCAGCTTCTCCCAGAAGTGCCGATCCGAGCGGCGAATCCGATGGACAGCCGACGTTTTTAGGTAGGGCAACAGCTCGATATCGCTCTCCGCCTCGAAGGCCACCTCGGGCTCCTCGATGATCACCAGTTTCTGGGGTCTTCCCCTCAGGGCATCGTGAACGGAGCGCCGCAGCTCACAGCGGGCCCACTCGGTCTGCAGGAAGTTCCTGGTCAGCAGGATAACCACTCGCCTCGAAACCCTCGTGGCTTCCAGAAGCTGATAATGGGTGGCATCATGGGCCAAATCCCGATGCTGCAGGCAGACCCTCAGCGGAGGACGTCCCGTTTCTAGCTGGGCAGCCAGGTGCTGGCACACGAACTCCGAATCCTTGGCGGAGTGCAGGAGCACGGCGTCGTACAGCTTCTCGGACTCCTCGCAACGTGGGCCGAAGACCCGAACCCCATAGTGGGCAAACAGCCAGATCCTCAGGGACTCCCGGAAGGCAAAGACCATGGCGATGACGACGAGTAGGAAGACCAGAGCCAGTGCAGCGGCCAGCAGGGGAATATAGGATTCGGGAATGCCATGCTGCAGCATGGAGCCACCGGAGTAGTAATCCGTGCAGGCAGCTCCAGTGGCATTGAAGTCCAGCTCACGCTTCTCCAGAGATCCTCCTCCAGTGTTGGAGGAACTGTCCTCTAGCGCGGAGCCACCCGCTCCTCCGGAAGAAGAGGCTGCCATGCAGTAGATATCCTGGGCATCCTGGACAATCAAGGCATTATCCGCCACATAGGCGGTGAGGGCCTGCAGGAACTGGCACCGACAGCTCCACTGATTCCGGCCCAAACTGATAGACCTCAATCTGTTGCCAAAGTGGGTGGCGTGCATCTGCCAAATGGGCAGGGTGACCAATCGATTTCCATCAATGCGGATGAGCTCCAAGGCGGCCAAAGGAGCCAGCGTGGCATTTTCAATGGTAGTCAGCTGATTATTCTGAAGATACAGTTCCCTCAGGGCCGACAACTGTTCGAATTCGTAGCCATGCAGAGTGCGCAACTTGTTGTCCGCCAGGTGGAGCAACTGCAGCGAGGCCAGGCTGGCGAAGGTCCGATTCTGGATGGCCGCCACCTGGCTGCCATTGACGTACAGCGCCCGCAGGTTCTTGCGACCGATGAAGGCATGATTCTTGAGCACCGGGAAATTATTCCCATCCAGATAGACGACACTCGAGTCCATGGGAACGCGCCGAGGCAGCTCCGTGGTCTGCTGGCCACCGCAGTCGACCACATTGGTGGACCAGATCTGGTCGTGGTAGCAGGTGCAGTTGCTCGGGCAGGTCATCTCGCAGTCGCAGGCATCGAAGTCGCAGCAGTGACACAGGGCGAAGCAGTGCGACTCGTAGCGGCAGAGGAAGTCCTGCGGACGCAGCTGACTCAGAGGACGCACTGCAGCACCTCGAGCATGCGGCATCACGCACTCAATGTTGGCCATGTCCATCACCCGGGGATGCTGTCGGGTGGTCAGGTTGTTGATCCGCTGCAGCCAGTCCATGGTGCAGTCGCACTCGAAGGGATTACCACCGAGGTAGAACTCCGGCAGTGGCTTGGGAGCCACCACTGGGGCCACTCGCAACTGCTGCAACTGCAGCTTACTCAGCTGATTGGCATACAGATCCACCCTGGCCAGATTCGCCTTGTCCACAAAGGCATTTGGCTGCACATTTCCAATCAGGTTGTTGTTAATGAACAGCAGCTCTATGGTGATCGGTATCGACATGGGTCCAATTTCCGTGATGCGGTTGTGCGAGGCGTCCAGCGTCTTCACCCGAATCTCCTCCTGCAGCTTGTAGTAGTTGCCCAACGCCTCAATGTAATTTCCATGGATATCCAGCCACTTGAGGTTCGACGGGATGAAAGCGTAGTCGAACCACACCAGGTGATTCTCGGACAGATTCAACCACAGCAGGGAGACCAGGGTGGCGAACACCCCATTGATGTCGGCCAGGAAGTTCCTGTCCAGACGAATGGCCTCCAGTTCGTAGTTCTTGTCGAACGAACCTCGCTCGATGCTCTGGATGCGGTTCTTGGCTAGATTCAAAACACTCAACCGGGGGAGGTCCTGAAACATGCCCACCGTTATGTTGCCAATCTGATTGTCTATCAGCCGCAGACCCGTCAGCTGGTGGAGATTCTTGAAGCTCTGGTTGTCGAAGGTGCGAATCTGATTCTCTCCGAGATCGAGGGTGCGCAGCATGGCCAAATCCTGCAGGGCACGCGGTACCTCATTCAGCTGGTTGGAGCTGAGGTCCAGTTCCTTCAGATCCGAGCAGTTCTTGAACACAGCCGGCTCCACCACGCTAATGAGATTATTGTTCAGCGTGAGCTTGGACAGCACATACAGTCCGTTGAATAGCTTATCGTCCAGGGTGTGCAAGCGATTTTCGGCCAGGTTGAGGGTGTGCAGATTGTACAATGGCAGAAAGGCATTATCTTCGATATGACCTATCGAGTTGTTGCGCAAATTCAGGATCTGCAGGAAGTAGAGCTCCTTGAAGGTCCGGTAATCGATGCGGGTCAGAGCATTATGGGCCAAATTCAGCACAATCAATCGGATGAGGCCGGCGAAGGTGGTGTTGTCCACGTGGTTGGAGGTCAGCTGGTTGCCGGACAGATCCACCACCAGAAGCTGCTCCAGCCGATGGAACAGTCCCTTGGGCAGTTCGTAGAGCTCGTTCTGCTGCAGGTGGATCTCGCGCAGCTCCTTGGAGCCAGCGAACAGTCCTTCAGGCAGCGTCTCCAAATGGTTGTTACTCAGGTTAACTATCCGCAGGGAGGCCAAACCGGCTAACGCTTCACCGGACAGCTCCGAGAGATTGTTGTGCGCCAGATTCAAGTGCTGCAATCTCCGGAGCCGCGAGATGCCCCAGCTTTCGCTCACGGACCGCAGCTCATTGTGACTAGCGTCCAGGACCTGCAGCTCGCTGCCAGCACTTCCGGTCGAGCCCGCTCCGCAGTTCATGTCCGCGAAGCCCAGCTGCTCGGCGGTGCGAATCCGATTGCGGGTGAGATTGAGCACCTGGAGATTGCCCACCGGACAGAGGAAGCCAGCGGGCAGCTGGCGCAGATTGTTGTCGCCCAGATCCAGTTCGGTCAGTTGCTTCAGGCCAACCAAAGAGTCGGGGAAGAGCTCCAGGGCCCTGGTGGGACCCCATTCGCTGTTGTGGGTGCTCAGGCGCAGCGATTTCAGGGTGCCCAAGCCCTCGAACGCGTTGTTGGGCAGCTGGAGCAGCTTGCATCCGTCCAATCGCAGGGCCTCCAGCGTTTGCAATCTGGCAAACACAGCCACCGGCAGCGAGGACTCGAAGAGGTAGAGTTCGCTGCACTGGATGGTCAGCTGGCTGCTGCCATCGGCGCCCTGGAGATCCAGACCCGGCTGTCGCTCGATCAGACGCAGGGCGCAGTGCACCGAGCTGGTGCCGTTGTAGGACCAGGAGCACTGGTTGGCAGGACCAGAAGGTGAGACTGGCACCGGTGAGGCCACCGGCACATTGGACAGCAGCGAGGAGTAGTCGCCGGATAGCGAGACCGTGGCAGCAGCTCCCGATCCGGCGCCCAACATGGCATTCGCATTCGACTCGCTCTCCTTGGGCGCCAGGGTAGCTCCAGTTTCCAGGATGCTACTCCAGGACAGCCCCAGCAGGAGCAGCAGGATCGCCGCCATGGTTGGGGTCTTGTGTAGGGTACGTAGGGGACCTAGGGTATCTGTATCTCGCAGATACTCCGAAAAGGGTTTTTTTCACGTTTTTCTGTGGATTCGATTTCTCACTCTTGGTCAATTGACATTTTTTCTAGCCACTGTTTTCTTTCACTAAGCGCACATTTTAAATGGGTGTATTTTTCGTATTTTCCTCGACTCTCGATTCGATTTCTCTTTCACTTGTTCTGTTTCTCTTCTTTCTTTTCAGATTTTCCAGCAAGTTAACTCTGCGATTTGCGAATTGAATTGTGCGTGGCCCACACGTCCGAACCGTACGGCACTCGCACTCGAACTGTTTTCAGTGTTTTCAGGTTTGCCACAAACTGACGGTCGCAGCTCGAGTTTGCCTTTGCCGCTGCCACGGATGGCAAAGTATCTCGCGGATACGAGCGACTCAACCGAGCGATTGCGCATGAGCCCTGCTCTCCGCTCTCGAAATCAAGCGAAAAGAGAGACTTTCTAGTTGCATTTACCGCCGCCGCTTGGAGAAATGGCGCCACTGTTGCCGAGAGAATCGGGGGAAATGAGAGAGAGCCAATGTTTGAGTGAAAGAGAGACGTTTGAGTGTGAAGAAGTCGCTGTCTGAATTTGTGAATCAAACGTAAACATTGACTGCTAGCAAATAGGAACTTGAAATTCAATTGGGAATAAAATTGCTTTTGTCAATAAGTAGTTATCGCATAAATCAACAATTACCGCTAAATTAATTAATATTAAAGGCTTAAAGGGATAGTCATGATTGCTATTCCGCGAAGCGTAGAACACATTTTTAGTTTCCTAATAATTTTTAAGTAATCTTAACTAAATCTATTTTACTTTTCAAAATTATGTATACAGGTTTCCATGTAAATTAGTGTTAAGTTTTACAAATCCCTACAAATAATATTACAGTTTCTGATTTTTGCTTACTTATTTTGATAAAATAAAATCATTCAAATTCCCATCATAATAATATATTATTATCGAATTTAAATTATTACCCAATGAAAAATTGAATTTTTTAGCTTAAGGCCCCGTAGCTATAGCTAAGTTTAAGTTCGTCTGTAAATTTTACATTATAGTCGAACACTTTATAATAATAATAATAATAATAAAATTATTACCCAAACAAACTTCACAAAACAATTTAAATTTCTGACTCTTGTTTACCACTCTCAAACTCGCTCATCCAATCTCCCCTATGAAACATCTCTCTCTTCTCTTTTACTCAATAGTTTAACCAGGGATTCTCGCAGAACCACTCCCCTGCCCTTCGAAACCTCCGCAGCCTCCGAAACCCTCCGCAAGCCATGGAGATTGTTATTGTTACCATTAACTCACACGCGCCGCCAACAGCAATCGCCGCATGCATATCCGTCGGATACTTTTCCCAGAGTTCTGCATCTCGGCATCTTCTAATTGCCGCAGCTGCAGCTGATAATCAAGCGGCATGCCATTTTGTCAACGCTAAAAGATGTTTAACACATTGCCCCGATCCTAGGACTAGATGGATATCCACTATCCGAAAGATACGAAGAGCGCCCTGCGAGATGCAGCTATTTATAGAGTGCGATTGTTTAGACAATGGACTGCAGTTCGTGTTTAGACAATTCGGGATACTTGGGAGCTGGCTGTCTGAGGCCAAGGCCGCCTGGAGAAGTTCTCGAGTGGCGAGTGGTGAATCATTTGCCACCTCTGGAGTTGCGTACGCAAAATGTAATATTTATGAATGCTGCTGCCACCCATACCACAGCGACCATAAAACATTCTTTTCGGGGGCCCCCGGAACTTTTGTTTGTATGTGGAAGTTTCTCTAATGCATTTATTATTCATAAGAACTTTTTCATTAGGAGGCTGGGGCGGCCCACGAGCCGGGGAAGCCAGGTCCTAGTGCCGAAACAAATGTCCAAGGTGGTCGAGGGGGCCAAGAACCCCCCAGGTTCGACCCAAATCCCACCCCATTCCTCGGGTGTCCATCCTCAGTGACAAAGAGAGCGAATGTAACTAAGTTAGTACCTTTGACTTGAGCTCCAACTTGACTCCCTGCAAAAGACACAACACACAGCACTGGCATTGTTTTTTCGAGGTGTCGGAAACTTGTTCAACTTGTTTTCATTTTACTATTTTCCCACATCTCCTCAGATGAGTGTGTAAATGCTGGGAAGCTAAAATAGCAGCACATGTGTGTGAGTGGCTTCTGGGAATGCTGCAGGACACTTTGTTATCGACCAAGAGTCCTGTACTTACAGGGGTATTAACTCGGCACAGAGTAGGAAAAGAACTGAAGAAGGGATAACGGTGGCGTAGTATTAGTCGGAAAAAAATGTATTCAGAAATATTATTCGTTCACTGGTGAAATTGTAGTTTCTTTTGAAATATTATAAAGTATTTATAAATAAATATAGAAGTTCATTGAAGAAAAGTTTTTATTAGAAAAAAATGTAGTTATTCCAAAATGATATTTTCAAATGGTTTAATCGAGCTGTAAACTATTGGAAATATCTTTTAGGTATTAAATGAGCAGAGTATTATTTGGTTTAAAATGTCCCTATTATCTTTTTAATGGTAGTGTAAAGCAACGAAACAAAGACATTTCCTATAACTCCGGGGCAATCGGGGAACTCTGTAGTTCATGCAGGCTCTTATCTCCTGCGATACCACCATGAAGTCATGTTTCTCTCTCAGATGTCTCAATGTTTGGGGGCAATGTTCGGAATGTATTTATAATATTTATGTCTGCACCGAGGCCAGAGGTTATCCCGCTGATATCCCTCATTTTCGAACATTGTATTTCGATTTATAGTGCGCAATTTAAATATGCATTAAATTGCGTGATAAATTGTCAGCTGATTGTTGGAAGCGCAAGTCGTTGATGTATGCATAAATAATTAGAGAGCGACAATAAAATGAGTTGGCAAAGTTTAATTACCAAAGTGCGACGAGCAGAGCCCAACTTTTCGATTAGTGGGTCGGCCAAAGTCGATTTCGATGGACCATTCTGTTATCAGGCCCCCGGCCCCCCGATGCAGGGTCAGTCAAAGGGGGGGAAAATTTGTAGGTTGGGGGATGGGGAATGAGAGATGGCAATCCCGAACAAATTGTGAAATGGCAAAAGCTGCACAGACCGATATAAAATATGCCGGCTGGACACAGGATTGCTGGCCAAAAACTGAACTAAAAACAAATTTCTGGTGCCGCAGCAGCAGCTGAAATTGACAGTCCGACCGAATTGGACCGGGTGAGGAGGATTCCGAGGGTTCGGGAGGATGGAATCGAGGCGGCTGCCGCACAGTGCAACAGCTTTGGCCTTTTATTTTTCTGTGTACCATCATCATGTGAGCCCTATCCGCACCGAATTGATGGAGCTTTTGACAAAGGAAACTCCCTTTTGCCTCCTTTTTGTTCATTAACGGTCTCGATTTGCAGGCAAAAATGCAGCATGAAATGAAATCGCCCTGATTGATGAAATTCTCCAAATTGCATCTACTCGCCTTTATTGATGGGTTTTCCATGACAAACGCAACATGACAACAAACTTTGTCCGGCAAGTTAATCGGATCAATGTTGGCCAAATGCAGGTCGTTATTCGGCTCGTTTGCTCCCAAATTTGAATTAGAATGCATGCGATGGCAATGGCAGGACTTTAAAAGCGGAGGTATGTTATCGGTTAAATCTGCAGATATTTCAGTGCTTTGCATTAAGGGTAAAGTATCAATTGAATTAGTGTACTAAAATGTATCAACAAATTTTGGCTGTGATTGGCTTTCAGACTTAATGGTTAGTTCATTTTACAGGTTCTACGTTTGTGTTTAAATATTTTACCCAGTACTCAGTTTCTAAGACTAGTCTGTTTCTTGTATGCAGGCTTTAAAAAATTTGTTAAGAGTGCTGCCGAATTTCCCAGATATTATTTAAAGTGCTTATATCCAAAATTAGGTCTAAAGTTCCAAATTTTCAAATGATTTCTAGCTTTGAAAATCTCCTTTCTTTTTAAATACAGACGATTGCTTAATGGGGGTAAGAAACTAAGTACTTGTTAAATATTTTTAAGAAATCGTATAACCTGTAAACTTCAATTTAATTGGTTTAATTCATTGACTTACACAGAATAAATGGTAAAGATATTTTTGAGAATTATGAAATATATGTTAGAATTCGTACACCCTGTCCCACTTTTATACAATTAGTTTAATTCAGTCCACTTAGTTGCCCATACAAAGTATCATTATTGCACTACACAACTCAGTTTTGTTTGGGCGATAACAGGATGCCTGGATCTTATTGGCAGTTCCCCGGTTCGCCGCCCGCCGCCGACAAGTGTGAAGATTGGGGGCTGCTGTGGAGTCCGCTGCTCACTTGTTTGCTGCTCCCATGATATAAATTGCACAGCTGAGCGGGCAGCATAATCGCATGCAATTATGCCGCACACAATCACAACAGGCCAACCGACCGACCAACCAGCCAGCAAGAAGTTGGCAAAACTCGCCGGGCAACTCAACTACACTAAACTCAACTGGGCTGGAAGTGGAAGTGGCAGTGCCAACAAGCTGGCACTAACAGGTGAGTGGGATGGGCAGAAGACTCTGAATTGGCAGGAGGAGATTGAGCACAGGGGGCGGTTTTTGGGAGGAGGAGAAGGAGGTACCCACTATATGAAAACCCACTCCTCTTTTCTCTTCAATCGGGAAGCAAACAATGCAGGCGAGCTGCAGTTTTTGCTGCCTCTGTTTTGTTTGTTGCACAATCTTGTCTAACTTTGTTTAGTCATCGCCTGGCTCTGCAGCTCTGCGCCTCTGTGGCTCCTCTAGTTCAGGTTCTGAGCCAGTTTTCTGCCTTCTGTTGACTTTCGCCTCATGGTCATAGTCCTGCTGCTGCCGCTGCCTGATTTTTGAGACCGCGTTTGCTTGGCCATATTTTGTTCCTTGTGCCGCTTCCCTTTTGCTCTCGATGATTGCAATTGGATGCACAAGCGCAGCGCCTCGTGTGCAGTTTTGATCTATTGATTGTTTTCGCCCCATACTAAGCCGAAATGCCCTCCCTGGCTTTCCGATTTCCGCATCCTCCTTTCCGAATCATGGCCACTCCAATCCGGTCTCGAGCGTAAGCAAATATTGCATTTTGCGTTTTCCAATTAAACTTGAACAAGCGCCGAGCAATCGAAGCCGGATTCGAAGCCTTTTGTCTCCGGGGATTCCGTGCGATGACTGTGCGAAAGTGTCGAATGTGAATCGAGACAGTGTTGCCAAGTGTTAAACTGTTCTTGCCGAGGAGAATGCAAAAAGGAAAAGCTATAGGAAAAGTCTTTATAGGCTAAAAAAGTTCCAACCGCAAATAGAAGATTCTTTAATTTTTAGAAAATTAGTTTCCAGCTCTAATCGACTGGAAAGATCTACTTTCTTCGCATACTTGTTAAATATCCCAAGATAATGTTATTCATTGATTTAGACTAAGCTATAGCTTTTCTTATAAGAAAATTATATAAACCTATATAATGGGGCTTTTCCATCCCCTTTACACACTTTTGCGATACGATATACGAGTTATTGTAACTCCATTTCTCTTCCAGGCGATATAAAGTATTACACAAAGTTTTATAACAACTAGTCGGTAAATAGTAATTTGAGTTTAAAACTGGGACTGCAGTTAAACGAACTCTGTGGGAAAGGAGCTCCAGAGATACGAATCACCTGCAGCTGCCCAGCTACAGTGTAAAACGATGGGCATAAACTAGAGCCCAGAACGGCCTCCATTAAATTGCGTTCAATGATTAAAACCCCTCGAACCAACTACTCATTCAGGAAAAGCCAGGCAGCACGGTTTTCCCGGGAAAGCGGCAAGTATGAGCCATAATTCTTGGAAGGCCTTAGACGAAACATCTGAACAGTGAAAATAATAGCAATTACATACGAGTGGGCCAATAAAACCAGCAACTAGATAGGAGGGTTATGGCCGGGCGCACTCGAATCGCATTTATGGCCGCTCTTTAGGAGGTCTATTGGAATCGAGAAGGGGCTTCTCCGGGAGATGGAGTGTGCCTTCAATTTGGACACGTGCAAGATGGACCTTGGAGTTTTCATTTAGCGACTTTCTGGCTGGCTGGTTGACCGCTTTCCCAAGAACTGTTACAAGGCGTCACTAAACTAGTTTACGGCAAACACTCCCCAGAACTAAGCCAGCGTATAATAAATTACCCAGAATTTTGAGTCAGAGATATATGTTTAATTTCCAGAGGAATGCCGTGCACGTCCATAGCTCGTTAATTCGAAGAACTCAAAAATCATATGTGCGAGTATTTCATGCACTCCCCTCGAGGAACAAAAAGCATTCACTCGAACAAAAGTCCAAAAAACCGAGACAATTAAAACATATTTTTTGTTAGTTCATTCTTTGTGTTATTTCTTGTGCTGGTTATATTTTTTCGATGGACGCCACACGTAACCTTGGCTGCATTTTAATCATCTTCTGAGTTCTGAGTTCTGGGTTCTCCTGGGTTGAGTTGTTTGACGAATCCCAACGAGTCGGTTGCACGTGCTCGGTCTCTTCGAGCCACATCAATCAAAAATAATTTATATGAGAGCGGGGCCCGAAGCTTGGCCATCTAAGATATGGCCAAGACACGTAGTTCACCACATACCGCAGGTAATTCGGCCCAAATGCATTGGACTTGTTCATTCAAAACTTGTGTGTGCTTCACAACGTTTATAATTTACGAGCTCGGTTTTGGCCTGGAAAAGTGTCCACAGATAATTGATTTATGCCAGACAACGAAACCATCAAATGCGACTTATAGAGAATTCAAATTTTTACCAGGAATACCTATTATGGACTTCAAATATCCAGCTATCTATCGTTCGTAGTACGTGCAATTGGGTTGTCACGATTTAGAAGATAGCGATATCAGCTTTTCGGCTTAGAAAGGGTTAATACCTCTATCTTGCGGTTGGAATGCTGCCAGCTGAGGACTGTTCCACTCCTGGGCTGGTATTTACAAAATATTTATGCCAAATGTCTGGAATATAGAACAGTAATTAGACAATCGAACAATTGAATGGTTCAAATACGAGGCAGGAAAATCAATAGCACCCTCTCGCCAGGCACAAAAGAACTTGGTGCGTCCATTAAATTTGTCACCCGCGGCTAAGCTAAATGTCAAATAGTACTCACGGCCATTCCAGGATATATAGGATAGACACACACACGCACACACTATTGCTGGGGGAGAACAATAACAGCATCAATTTGACACGTACAGGCGCTAATGATGGGAATGGCCAGCCAACTGAACGATCGAGAGTCCTGTATCCTGAGTCCTGAATCCTGTGCTGCGGACAGACCGCTCAACATGCCCACAATTGAACCACCCGAACTGGGTCCCTTTAGGAACTTTGACATCCTGCCATTTCGAGCAGTCGAAATCCCACTCTCATTCCCCCGACTTTCTCCGCTGTCACTTCCTGCTGGTTGGTGTGAGTTGACGTTCTGAGAGTCGACGACTGCCAATTTAATTCCCATTGACAAAATGCACAATTGCCGGACACCATGCCGCTTTCCTTGGCCCGAATCTCTCCTCCCCTTTTGGATCGAAATGGCCCTTTGTTCGCAATGTAACTGTTCTTGTAATTGTAATTTCTGCTGGTGACAGGCACAGAATCCCCGCACACTTGCTATTAATTATTTTAGAAAATCGCCTGTAATAACAATAAATTTATGCAACCCACTTTCTTGCACCCACACACACATCATTTTCCACCCACAACTGTTCAATTTTTCACGACATTCAAATATTTGCTTTTCGGCATTGCCAAGGCCAATCGAATGGGAGTGCAATCAAGGCAAATGTTTGCACTGGGCTTTCGACTGTCTGACATCGCGGGGATTTCCCAGCTAACCAATCCCATTCCCAATTTCCCCGACCTGCCATACCAACCACTTTCAATTTTGACGGCATATCGATTTAATAAATTTGCGTGTGGCCCTTGCGACAATTTGATTGACAACTAAGTTCGGCCCCCTCAGTCACTGGCTTGATTTGAGTTGGTTAGTCGAGTTTTTTATATCTGTCCTGCGATTCCAAGGGCCAAGAGAGATGGCAGAGAGATATGTACACACGACTGCCATTGATAGGAGGCATGGGGAATTGGTTTGGTTTTAAGCCACTCGGAAGGGCAACAAAAAGTGAAACGAAATCTTTAGAGGGCCGAAAAGCCACTCTCTCTTGATTAGTTAGATCAGAATTTTTCCCAATTGAGTTGTATCAGTGGAATTTAGGCATCTGAAATTCAGACCAACAGCTTATCGAATATAAAAGCTACTGTGTGTTTTTCTACAATCTGAACCTTAAACTATTTTGAATCCATTTATTAAATTTTTGAGTCACTTAAAAGGATTGTTTATATTCAGTTAGGTGGTTTACAAACCATTTTGCTATTTCTACTTATGAATTTCATATAATTTAATACCATTTAAGGTAAAAATACTAAATTTTAAAAATTAGTTTCCATCCAAAAACAAACTTGATATCTAAAGATGATCAATTTTATATTATTTCGTATCAATTCTGACCTTAATTAATATCAATTTTACCATTATTGCTTTGTATGCGCATATCGATTTGATCCCAGCGTAATTTTATTTGTGTGTAATTAAAAAATAAAAAAAATCGTTTCCCATGGCTTCTGCTTAGCCGTTACTTTCGATCAGTTGCTGGTTGGACCCACCTCATTTCGCTTTAGCAGCCTACAACCTTACATTATATTCATAAATCAAATGCTACTGTGCGATCAAAGACCATGGACAGAAAATTGTTAACATCCGGGTTATTTAAATACAAATTCTGTTACTGTGTATCTGCATTTCCATTCAACAGCCGTAGGTTTCCATGGCGGTGGCAGATACGAATGGAAACCCGAAATAGACGGTGGCGGCAATTAAAATTAGAATTCACCTAAAATGTATATTTAGGCGCGCTTAATTATGACCCTAGCAGCGACCCAGGAGCATAATGAAGGTATTGAAAAGGCGTTGACATGCAACCGATAATTAAATTCCGAAGCCGACAATGAGACACACTGGGCCAGTTCCCACATAATAAGGATTTAGCAATAAAACTCTTGCATATGTAAATTCATCGGGGCTGGCAAAGGGCCCTCCCGGGACTTTCGGTGTGAACCGGGGCGCTCTGAGGTCTGGGATCGAGATCTGGGACCTGGATCTGATCGCTAATGCCGTGCCCGTGCATCTTGAGCGGGACTGTGCCGTTAGTTTTCCGAGCGGGAAACGTGCACCCGCACATAATGTGCAAGAACAGCAACTAAAGTGTCAGCTTTTTGGGCTGTAAATATTGGACGATACGAGTACGAACCCCTCCTGGCATTTGCTTTCTAATTTGGGCACACGCTCCTCGGCAAGAGGAAACAACAACAAGACAAAAGGGGAAGTAATGCATTTCCGTTTTTCACACAGGCATTTGAAAGCAATTTTTCAAAATTGAAATTCATTTCATATGAGACTGTCTCTGCTGCTGCCATATCCATTATTCTCCTATCGCACACCCGTTATCTATGACAGCGGATCAGCGAATGAGATCGTTTAGCTGCGATAACACCGGGGACCGGGGAAACCCAGCAAGTGTTGAAAATAACCGAACATTCGGGGTGACAATCGTGTGGTTCGAGGGCGGGAGAAATGCCTCATCCTAAAATTAGTTCTAGCCTTTGGACCTCTCTATCAAAGATTCGAGATCAAATTAATCCCGAACCACCCTGCTGGAACTGGGCTGTATTGTAACTCCAGATTGACTTGGCAATAAACTACACACAGCCGCTACAATATTTTCCGAGCCACCGCAAACGTCTTAGTCATCCATCCACCCAGCAACCCTTTTCGGCCAGGGCAATCCAACTATTCAGCGACTCCCAACAATGTATCCCATTGAAAAGAAGCCTGCTCCATCATCATCCGTATCCATCCATCCCCACTGGCCGGCCGGTCGGTCTCTTGGTAACTCCAAACAATGAACTCATAACTCAAGTGACACTTTTTAACTTGACTGCATTTCATCATGTGGATGTGGTGGTACGTCTTGGAGCAGCCCGTCTTGGTCCGCTCCTCGGCTCGGCTCGGCTCTTTTCTTGTTTCGTCCAACAATATTCAAATTGAGTTTTCCAGTGCAACTTGGAGCCGGAGTTGGAGTTGGAGTCTCTGCCTTCTGCCTTCTCCTCCTCGACTTCGTCTGCGACTGTAGTCATCCATCGTTGGAAAGTTTTTTGTTGCCTGGTATTTGTTAGTTGATAAAAGGCCAAGCCATTATATGCATGGCCGGGCTGCACAATTTGAAGTGGGTAAAATTTGTATGCATGTGGCTGCCATGACAACGCCCCAACGTCCAGGTCCCAACTACGACGACCCCACTCTCCATTTTCAGTTCTAAACTCCATCGCCATCTCCGACTGCCTGCGACCTTTCAATTCAAACAAGGGGCAGGGATTCTTTTTCAAATTGTCATTGCTGCTGGGCTGGGTCCTTCAAAGAATTCTTGGCTTTCTTTTTACTAACGCAGCGCTCAGCTCAGCTCGGTTCTGTTCAGATTCTGTTGTCTCATGTCGCTGGGGCTTGTCAACCTGCCGGCCCCGTGGTTCCTCACTCTCACACCCAGTATCTCCCAGTAACTCTGTCTCCGATTCTGATTCAGATTCTGATCCCCGGGAATCGACTCGACTCCGACCGGCAGACAAGTGCAATGAACCGCGTTTGTCTTCCTCCATTGCAGGCTGCTGCGGCGTTGATTTATGTTACATCTTCTATGGTTACATTGGCTCTCGAACCGATTCCCCCCTGCTCGCCCCGATTTTCGCCATTAAGCGCAGCTCATATGTTACCCGAAAGGTGTATGTGTGTATAAATGGGTCGGAGGCGGGCGAGCCTCACACGTGAAATGATTTATTAGCGGTAATTGGTGTCACAGTGTTCCAAAGAAAAGGAAAGGATTCTCATCCCCCCCAAGTACCATCATTCCATTTTCCATCGCTTGCCTGCTCGGTTGCCAGGCACCCGTTGTTTCGAACTTCTCTTTTAATTATCTTGATTTTAAACTTATTAAAATTGACAAATGATTTTCGTAGACAACGTTGTGGTGGCTCGAAGGAAACAGGTTGTCAATGGCTGCTTCCCAGAATGCCGAGAGTTGATAAATCACGGAATGCGGCAGCAAAGTCATCTCTTTAGCTCTGATATGCCTGGTAGTTCTTGGCCTATCATTCTGGGGTTTGCTTTGAGCTGGGCTTCGGACAGGGCTAGGATCATTCGAGTTGACACACCTGGTTATGTATCGATGGGTATGCTGATTAGATACTGATAAGTAATCTGTTCTGTGAATGGGGTTCTAAGAAAAGAGGAGAGACCTAAATGGTTGGTCAATTGTGGATGGAATGCTTTCCAAATTGGTTTAATCTTATCACTGGTATTAAGATTTTCTATAAAATTAAAAAGCCACATTGAAATTTGCTTTAGTGCAACTTGAACAACTTTATTTCACAACGTACACCTGAGATGTGCAAACTCAGCCAATCAACTTTTTAGAGCAAACACTATGCCATCTCTACCAGATCTCTAGTGATGTCCTGGCATTGCCTTGTGCTCCTTCAGGCACATGGTCACCTTGAAGGCCGTGTCGCAATCGTTGGTGCCCTTGATGTCCTTGCAGGCATTCACCCCCGAGGTGATCTCGTCCATCTTGTCCTTGATCTGCGGCACATTCTTGAGGGTGTCGAGCAGGGCCTGGGCATTGAACTGGCCATTGGTGAGGTGGCCCTGCTTCTCCATCAGGCACTTGGTGTAGCACTTGAGGTTCTCCTTGGCATTGCTCTGCATTCCGCTGGCCATGAACTCCTTGAGATCAGCCTCGGTCACCTGGGTGGTCTGCATGCACTGCTGCATTATCTGCCGGAAGTCCGGATCGCACTGAGGAAAAGTAACCGTGGTTAAAAATATTACACAACAGGTACAGAGAGTGCTCCTCTTACCTGACCCACGGCCAGGAGGACAGTCAGAGCTACGCAGAATAGGGTGAACTTCATTTTGAGGTTTGTATGGACTTAAGCTTTTCCGGATTCACTCGAAAGCCTCGACTGATGGTCATTTGCTTAAAATCTGCGGCTTTTATACCAGATCCGTACGATTCCGAATCTACAGAGGGAATGCAATTAAGGCAATTAAACTTTTTGCGAGATGAATCGGAATTTGATTACGCACAATACAGACAATTACTCCACAATACAATTTCCCTTTTTCGATTGTAATTATATTCCATTATCAGTCCATTTGCAGTTTTTGGGGAGGGGGAGGGAGTTGGGAAATCAGCAAAGTTAGTCGCAATTAGTTGCCGGCCCCCACAACGAATCAATTATTCATTTATTGTATTTAGATGCGGTCAGAGTTTGACAATTTTCGGCCTTTGTTTGAGCCATTCACACTTGCCCGATTGATTTGCATGCCATTTGTTCTGGCCCGGCCATTGTCGAATCCCCAATTGATATTTCGGAGGGCTTTTAATCTCACATAATCACGGCAATATTTCCGAGTCTGCTGACACGGACGAAGGTCGGCTCTGAATAATTTAGCAAATTAGCAGAGCTCTCGTAACTCATAAATTCGAGCATTTGCAAAGCTAGAAATATGCAGTAAATTCATAAAAGTAATTCCAAAATTCATTACTATTAGTAGTGTGATTAAAATTGTTTGTAATTAGATTAGGTTGCCTTTGACAAATGTATTTAGTAATTCGCCTTGCTGAACATTAAGCGATTTAATCTAAGAATATTTAAAGTTATTGCTAGTCATGGGATAAAATAAGTCTAAATTGTATGCAATAGATCTAAAAATAGTACTAATAGTACACCATGAACAATATAAATAACGTAAATATTAATTATAACAGTTTATTTAAATCCGACAGCTATGAAAGGTGATCTAATATATTTTCCCATTCATCTGCAGACGTTTTAATCGAACTTACAGATTGCCCCGGTCCGCAATGACTATCCATAACAATTAAACAACCATCAGTCCCCGCCCCCGGCTGCGATATAACAAACATTTGTTTGGGTTTGCGGATATAAAATAACTTGCATAATTCCTGGGCAAATTCAAATCAATAGACAAACAATAAGCTCGAGTTCGCAGGCCAACTGCCATTTACAGGGCTGGGGAGGTCCATGTTGACAGCACAAATAATTTATGCCTTTGTTATAAAGAGGAGAGCACCTGCCCGAGTCGAAACCGGAGACTGGCCACGCCCACCTTGGTCCTGAGCCTGAGCCCCCTACATGACGGTTGGGTTTTTGCGCCAAGAAACGAAAAGAGGAGACTCCGAAAGAAGGACGATTCCAAGTCGAGTTGGCGAAGTGGTTGACAAAAGGCCGGGCGGAGAAAAACCGGAGAGGAGTCGGCGAATTGGCTGCCCTGCTGCTACTACCACTGCTTGTCATTAGTCAGGCAGGATAAGCAAAGGACATGGCCATAAAAAGGGCAATGCGATGGCGCCCGAGCAGGGACACTTGCACAGACACAAGGTGTGTCCTGTGAATGAATTGCTGAGTAACCAATAATGAAGTAAAACTGTTCAAGTCCTGTGAATGTGTCATTGTGGCATGGGCTAAACTGGGCTAAAAGGGGGAGAACTGGTAAGACTGCGAGGCAGACGACAACCGAACACAATTCACTGTCAGTTGCATTGTTTTGACCTGATTTACATGCCCCAGCCATCTAACCATCCAGCCAGGCAGCCAGCTCAACTGATATTAGGAATGAAGGCTGAAGACCGTTCGGTGGACTTTTATAAATTACAAAGGCCACCGCACAAAAGGCGATAGATGCAGGATGCCTGGCTCGGCTCCAGCTGGCTTTCCCTCGCTATCCTTTCCCCACTTTTCCTGGCTTTCCTCCTGCTCTTCCAGGCGGCAGACGACAACGATGACAGGACGAAACAAAGGCCAACGTTAATGAGCCAAGAGAATGGCCCAAGCCGTAACAAACGTGGCTAAATAAAGAGCGGGGCAAATTGTAAGAAAGCAGAACTGTGTCACAATGTTTTGACAGGAGTCGGGGAGCCAGGAGTCCCAGGACTTCGTAGCACAGAACAGCCAGAGAAATGGAACAGGACAACACAGGACAACTCAGCTAGTTAAGCGGCCAAAGACAAAGTTGATAAAATTAGATTTGTATGGTAAATAGTTTGTGGGATGGTATGGCGGCAGTGTGTGCGAGGGGCAAAGTTTAATAAATGTATAAAATTAATTAGCCAGTTGAACGCTCATTAACAGCTGGCAAAGGGCTCAAGCTCTGACAACTCTGTTGCCAGAGCCTCCTGCTGGTTTCCCTTTAAGCTTAAAGGCCCGGCTTTAAGCCAGGTTGGGTGGAAGTGGAAGTGCAGAGTGGAGAGGCCAGGGCAGCTGTCAAGCTGCCTCAATTAATTCCCAGCAGCAGCAGTCAGTCAATGAAATGTGCTGTGCCGCTTACAATTTTCTAGCGTCCATCTGTTTTGGCATTTTCACACCTCCCGCCCCGGGAATTTCCCTTCAACCTCGATTTCGATCTCCCGCCGAGCCGAATAATGGGGAAAAAGGAAAAGTGAAAACCCCCAAAAATGAATGTTGACCTTTCACAATTGCAAGTCGCATGAGTTCTTTGTTTGCTGCAACTTGCGTTTTACGGTTTTCGGGTTTTCGAATGATGCACCAGCGGTTGAGCGTTGACCACAAAAGCTAAGGGCCCGAACAACGGGCTGAGGAAGGGCCGGGGGACTATACGAAATCAAAATATATTTCGGACATTGTGGTAAAGTAATTGGATTTCGAGGCATTTATTATAATATTGGAAATTTTTGGTTCGGGGGAATTTTCGGGGCATATCGAGGGCAGGGGAAGTGCATATAGCCAGAGAGAAACCAATGGAAATTTCAAAATAAATCCAGTAAAATGTCTGAATGCGTTAACTGGTACAGGACCTAAATCAATATCACAATGCGATTGTGAGTGTGGCTTTGGGTTCTTGAAAATCCGGAATTTTATGCCAACAAATAATATTATAATATTGATGGGGTTTTATACGTTTCAAGAAAGAATTAAGAGAAACTAGACTTCATTCCAACCTCCCAGCTTGTTGACAACTTGAAAAACAAGTCCTTTCGTAAACACATTTCAAGTGCGAAGGCTTTTTTGGTCTGACTGCTTTATTGGATGTGAAATTTGTGTAATTTGCACTCGTCTTTATTTTGGACAGCTATAATTGGAATCGGGACTCACGGCCCTTCAGTTCCATGGCCAATCAACTCCCCACACAAACACAAGCACACACTCACATTCCGCAAGCAGATGAAGGGAAAAAATTCAAAATGCGAGAGCACTGAGTTATTGAAATTAAACATCAAATGTCAAAGGCAGTCACCATCGCAGGCCAATTCGCTGTCTTCGCATTGTGGCAGTGAAAAGAGGACGAGACGCACAAAAGCACAAAGGTCCTTCCACATGCACCAGGATACCAGGATATTAGCGGAGGAGGGGGTATCAGAAGTTTTCTCTTTTTCTTTTTTTTTTTGGAAAAAATGGCTGGCTGACAAGTTGCCAAAGAGCGAGGAATTCGAATTTGTGTGGAAGTTTTTGGCGAAAATAAAGTCGAGGCAGACGCCGGCGAAGACAATTGCCCGAGCAAATGAAATCAAGCACAAGCAGCTCAAGGATGTAAAAAGTAGCATATGGGGAGGGGGTCTCTAAATACGAATGTCTCCCCCCCTTCACACACAAATACAATTTACATGCGTACGTGTGTCAGAGGTGGGGTAAAACGGGAATGGGGAAGGGACAGCAGGCTGCACAGTGCGTCTCTGTGACATGTCCTTAGGATATTTGTATGCAAACAGGGCACAATGCGCTGAAATCGATATGCGGGCGCGCGGCTCCCTTCTTCTTCTTTTCCCCCAGCCAAAGGACTCGTCGAAGGACTCAGCGCAAGGAGGCTGCATCTGAGCTGGCGGGCGGCTTAGACTCCGCTTTCATCTCCTTTTCCAGCTCCATCTCCATCTGCGTCTTCGCCTGGCAGTTGACAGCCATGTGCAGCGGCGCAATGAAATGAAAAATGGTGAGAAGGAGACGGCGACAGCGACAACGCCTGCAGCTTCAAACTCCAGCTCGCATAACAACACTGAAAAAAAGAAATTAAAAAAAAATCCTAGATTAAAAGTGCCCAATATTTGGACGATTTAAAAAACTTATGTAACTAAATCAAATTTGTGAGTTTAGGTCGTCTGATCATCAACTTATCAAGAAATAGTCACACTGAAACTGAAACCTGATTCAAACCTAAAAGCAAAAATATATCAATTTAAACTTACTTATGTATAAAACTTTCCCTGTATAAGCAGATTTTAATTTGCTCTAAATTTAGTTAGAGTTCATATCAGCTGATCTCAAGCTTAACGGTCACACTGTTTTATTTCATTTCGATGCCGCAATTTTCGATTTTTCTCAGTGCAGTCCTGTGTCAGAGCCCGCGGCGACAACGATGGCCTGCTGACAAGCCCTTCGTCGCACTCATGTGCGTGTGTTCGTCTGTATATGGAATGGAGGCGAGGGGGGATGGTTGAGACTGATATGTGATATTAGTTTGATCTATTGTGATTTCATGCAGGGATGCAGCTCTTTTGGAAATGGAATAAAGCCGCAAAAGCCACCATAATATTGGTAAATTGAAGATTATTAAATGGAGCTTTGACTGCGCGGCCGTTAACTCAAACTCAAACAGCAAAGTCAAGTGCATATTTAAATAGCTATTTCCAGAGGATGACCAACTATAATCAATCATTTTTCCATTTTCATTTGATGGACACCAGCCAATAAGTGAATTTAATAACAGCTGTGCAGGTTGAACTACCCAGTAATGGATTTTTACCCCGAATTCCTGATGCCTTCCATCAATTTCAATAAGGAACATGATTTTGCCATTTTCAACTGCAACACTTGGGAATTCCGGGGCTTGCGTCATTTCTGGAGAGCTCTCAACGCTTCCCTGGTTTATTCGCTGCCTGATTATATCACAGGCCCTGTTGCTTGATTTGTTTTGCACACATTACCGTCTGATTGTCTACGCCACGTACTGCTCTTTTTCCCCAAAAGTCCCGAACCCTCCCGCATTCGTTACTCCAGCCTGGCATCTCGTTATGCTGGTGCGTCACTGGCTTCTTTTCGATTGTGCAACTTTGATAAGCAATTTTGAACGTCGTCGTCGTCTTTGTCCTTCCCCGGGAATTTGGGTGCGTGTGTCGCCAACACGCAGATGCCAATGCCAATTGCGAGGCCATCCCCTCCGATAGCCATCAAATTAAGGCCGCCCAAATCAATGCAGATCGGGATACAGATACGGCGAGGCAGAGATACTGGTTTTGGTTCCTCAAAAGGACATTGTGCCCTGCCTTCCTTCTCATTGTTTTAAGAGCCTAATTGCCAGGCTGTTGTTGCGCTCCCTCCTCTCGGTTCCCCGGACAGGTGCAAATGGTTATGAAAGGTGGCCTGTATTTAACCCCAGCTCGAGAACGCAAATGCAAATGAAAACTTTAAAATATGCCCAGCATAAACCGTAGTTGTTGGAGCTCAGTTACATGGCTGTAAAAGATGTTTTCGTTTCGTATTTCGTATCGGTTGCCCTCTCTGGTCCTTGTTTTATTGTATTTTTTGGCCTTACAGTAGCAAATTGGTTACAAACACAGCTGTCGACCCTTACGTGGCCATAAAGTACAAGACAAAGGGTTTTTTCACCCGTTCCGAGCCAAGCCCCAAAAGAAAACGTTAGAAAGGAGAAAGGCCAGAGAACACGTGACCACCGACGAATAAAGCCAGTCCCATAATGCGGTAGCTAAACGTAAGGAATTTAGGGTCTGCATATGTGTGGTCAAATTAAAAGGGTCGAAAGGATATCTCTCCTCATTTATCTGCATATCTGAGGAGTCATCGAAAATATAGATTCGTTGGGAGTTTGGAAATGCCAACTATTCTCATAACCGAATGGCATTCGGGACTAAAGCCTCCTGTTTTGCTCACCGTTTATCAGACACCTGAATTATTTGTTTTCATCAGCTGGTTCGCATTCCCCTCCCATCGATATCGATTTGTGAAACACAGCCGAATATAAATATTCACCAATAGTTGTTGAAATGCAACAGACAACTCCATTGAGAACCGCTTCATAAGGGGGATCCCCCCGAACATCTGTTTGCGGCATACATATGTATACAGTTGTACATTCATCAACATTTCCTGAGGCCGCCGGTCTGTTCTCCAGGTCTCTGGAGCTGATTGCGATTGCGAATTGCAAATCGATACCCGGTATGGGGCAAAACGTAAAAACCGCACGGTAGGAAATTTGAATAAAATGCAATAAGACAAACACACATGTATGATAATTCAAGCTGGGGCAGCATCAACAACAATGCATTCCCCTACATCTCGACTGTCGGCACTTTGGACTGCCCCTTCCGCCTCGTCATATAGGTACCACCTATATATGTTAATTTAAAGGTGTGTGTGTGTATATGGAGTGTATGCGAAAGTACCCAACGCAGCTCGTGCGTGTAAACTCGTGATGATGATACACTAAAAACTACGCTGCTAAACAACCAAACCACAAATACATCAAAATGATGCGGTTGCAGGCTGATGCAAAAACAAGTTCTGAAGTGCCCCGACCCCTTAAACCATTCAGACCAACTAAATCAGGGCGAATAGGGGCCGAGAGGGGGCGAAGGGGAGTGCAGCCGGCGAGGACTCATGCATGGTACAATGAACCACTGTCGAAGTGGTTGACTGTTCAAGTGCCTTCCGAGAGTACGGTGCAAAAAGTTAGACAAATGTATCTGGGAATAGTTTGCGATAACAGGCTAAGTTGGGCCATCTATTAAGTAAAATAGTCTGACCATAAAGGGGGCTTTAAAAGAGCCTCGTCAAAAAGTAATTTCTATAAATTTATGATATTTGTATTGTTACAAAGAACTAATTCAAATAAAGTAAAATTAATTTATAATAAGGTATACAAAATGTGCTTAAGAAAAGCAGAATATTTTTTAAACAAGCTTATTTTTGTTCATCAGTTTTATTCTGATAAAATTTATGACTTAGGATCCTAAAAAAAAATTATAATAATTAAAATCAGTTCACTGCTGAGATTGTAGTTGACCACTTCATGATATATGCATGTACTGTTAAAAGTTTTTTTAAAATCATTAAAATAAAAGGTAAAAGTTATGCTTTAAATGCGAAGAACTAGCGAGATGAACTAGCTAAGATTTGATCAACCAAACGTTGAAATTTTTTTTCCTAAAATCCCTGTTTATAATGTTTTTCTAAGCCACCCCAATATAAAGTCCTGAACACCTTGACCGCCGGCCGAAAGCCAACAATAGCCCTCGTGAAATGCTTTCTGGCCACTTACGCAATTCCGGGGTCTGAAAACCTTGGGGGCTGGCAGTGAACTGGCAAATGCAACTGTCTGACCTTACGGGCTGTAAATTATGCATAGATGCATAATTTATAACTTATGCGTGGCTCGGCCAACCCCCGAAACATTTTGCCAGAGCAACGGAGACGCAAAAGGAGACATAGACAGATGCACAGACAATGATTAGGGCCACACACAAACCTATTATTAAGGTTGCAGGCCCGGTCCACTCGGGTGGACAATTGCAATTGCTTGGCAGTAATTTTCAATTTAATTATAGTAATACACCCTCACACTCACGCTCACTGAGGGGGGTTGTCTAAGTGCAGATTTGAGCGCATTTGCACTTGAGCCAAGTTTTATGGCCTGACTTTGCCGAGAGCCATAGGGTTCTGAGGGATCGCCTCGAATCGCCCGGGCGTAAATCAAATGCAAATGTCCAGGGCCATAGTGCAATGACAGCATTGTCCTGTCCGCTTGTCTGCGGCTTGCATTTCGCCGAATTAATTATGCGACGGGTGCGGGGAGCTACGCACTTAGGCCAATGTCGCCAGAATCCCATTTACCCCAATACCAATCCCGAGCCCCCGTTTGACTTTGGCATTAGTTTCAGAGGCAGGTCAACTTTTAGTTCTCGTTTTCGCACGTAGCCCTGGGACGAACATATCGAAATCTGCAATCAAGGTGAGCAGGGAGCGAAATTATGCTCACGTAGGGAGTACGTGCTGTTGATTTGATGGTCAGTTAATTATTATTTTTTGTGTTTATAGAGTTGCGGCGCAACACGAAGCTGGCTGCATACCCAGTGAAGCCCGAACAGAAATGGTTCTCTTAGCCAGAAATTGTGCAGTGGATAGTGTCTGATCTTGTGGCTGGAACAGCTAAGATTGCGGTGGTACATGCTGGGTTACCAAGTGTCTCAGCCCCATAAAAGTGACTGAAAATGAGTAGATCAAAAAACGAAAAAGATAAAGAACGCTGTGAGCAAAATACCAAGTAACCAAGGAAATGGATGTTATTTAAAGCATTTTATGATTCGCTTGGAAATGATATTTATCTATTAAAAAAAATATATAAAATATAAATATGACAATTTTATTTTATTATTTGATCGTCCAAACAAATTTTTAAGGATGCTATCAAGTGAAATCATATAATTTTTTCCAAAAATTCGAAATATTTATTAATGTTAGACCAAAATAAAACCTAAAGTCCCAATAAACTGCATGAAAGATTCCTTTAATACTTCATTTATAATTCAGCCTTTCCACCCCAACTGTGCCAATGCTTAACCCTTAATTACACAGCATTACAGCATACTGAAATAATTTCCGCATATGATGAAGAAAGTTTTTACCATGCCGGGCTAATGTTAATTATCGCTGGCCAGGACCTAATCCGTGTCTGAGCCTGCGCCAATGTTATTCCCATTGAGCCGCAGATTGATGCCGCCAAATTAGTTTGATGGGTCAGGAGCGGTCGGTCGGTCGGTAGGTCCTATGAGTGTTAAGGCTGTACATCCAACTCCGGGCGAATGTCGTGTTGTAATCAGAAGGCGAATTTCCGATGGCCACGGCCAATATTAATCAATTCTATGTGGAGCGCGATGGTCCGCCGCCACTGGAGCCAGCTCAATCCCTAACTGGTTATCCTCGGCGGCAACAACAAGTCGAAACTCATTTCGTGTTGCGACTTTTGATTATGATGATTATTACGCGTAATCGCCGCTACATGTGCTACATGCAGCGCCAATGCCCCGCACATCTCATCCCCGGAGCTTATTGATGAGGTACGAAGCTGGCATAGCCCCCTGGCCGAAAGTGCCCTGGACACCTGTGTGTGTATTATTATTACACATCGGCCATGGGCGGCGGAGGGGGCAGAAAAGGGGAAAGGGCACCGGCAGGGGCATGGGCAATGGGAATTGGACTGGGAATGGGTACAAGTTCGAGCCAGAGTACGGGAATGGCCACACGAATTTAAGCGAGATACAGACGATGACGCTGTAAGTGAACACTAATGTGGGTCCAGGCAATCGACAGCCGCGGTCAGTCGAATAAAAAAACCTAGAAAATGGATTGAATTTGATTAAAGTACAAATCAATTTTTATTCTTTCGTTACAGCTATAGAAAATCTGAAATCATTACTCATCATTATATCACACAAAAGCTCTCATTAATATAATTTTTAAAAGGAGTGTAAAAAAACAATATTCGTTGGAAATCCTTTAACAAGCCTTATAAAAGGGATTTTAGTAATTTAAACGAAATCAAAAACAAGATTAATTTAAAAATAAAAAAAAAACCTTCTATCCTTAACAGAAAAATCCTATTAAACATATATGTTTTCCAATCAACCAAGTTATACAAGTACAGTATAGTTTACTAACTTTCAGTAGAATTATTTTCAAGTTTCCATCCGATGGATCGCTACTGTCCTCCCGAACTGCGACTGCTTACATGCAAGCTCGCAGGCCAGCTGACGTAACAACAAGTTAACAAGATAATGACAGTAGCGGCGGCTCACCGGACGAATCGACCGGGGCTAGCCTGAGTCCGTGGAACGAAGTCATCGTCTTCGTGGTCGTGGGCTTGGTCTTGGCCCCCTCGCCCCATTTTGGCCATGGAACTCACGTCCCGCTCTGTTATTTAGTGGAGGTAGGTGTGGACCAACTCTGGGAGTGTGTGTGTGTGCTAGCCGGCTTTGAGTGACGGGCCGTGAGCATAAGTGACTGATGGCCGGCGACGTCCAGGGACCAGCCCCCTTCTTTCTTTCTTTCTGCCGGCCAAAGACCATAATCAAGTATGCTAAAAAGACGCGCTAACCAAAAAGGAAATTGAAATGAAATATCTGCGTACAAGCTACTACACAGAAAAAACTTAATTGGATTTTCAAATGACTTAAACTTTAAACGGATCTGATTTAAGACATTTTCTTAAAATTAAAAGAAATTATTGAATTTTATTTACCTGATATTAGATGTGCGTAAATAAAAGAGAAAATATTTTAGTTTAGTATAAACCAAAAACCATTTTTTTAGATTGGACAGTAATAGTTTCATTTAAAGTCGCAATCGTGAAATGAAGGAAAATCCTGTAATTTCTCTCAGTGCTCCTTGTGAGTGTATTTTTTGCTGTATGGGTGACCGCGTTGAATCGTTCGCGTTCACTCTTTTGTGGTATTTCGCACCTGGAGCGGCGCTCGGCATGTTGAGCACACCGTCGTTAACACTTGAAGCTCTGCCGCGGCCCCTCCTGCCACGCCTCTCTCCCCACCTTCCCCACCTCCCCCTCCTGCCAACCCTTTCAAGTTGGCCAAGTTGAACGGCTGCTGCCTGTTTCGTGCTTCTTGTTCTTGTTGCTGACGCTGTTGCATTGCCAACAAGCTCATTAGTTTCATAATTAGCTTTCGTTATGCTCTTCGTGTATTAATTAGAAGTTATTGCTGCGTCCAGGCGCCGGACACGGAACCCACTCAACACTCGGCCCTCAGAAATGTCGGGGAGTGGGAGGCAAAAAAAACCCTTTTTCCAACTATCCAAACCCCACCGAAACCCTTCATTTTCCAGCTGGTTCGTTGCATTTTAAATCGCTTATCAAGCGGGTTTTCTCTCGTCAGCCTTTTTTTTTTTTTTTTAGATTTTTTGCCCGTCTTTGTTCTCCGGACTTTTTTGCTACTGCAGCTAATGCAGAGATAATGATGCTGTGGCTTTGATCGATTTGATAACAATTTAATTTCGAGTGCACGCCAAGGTTTTTGCACCACTATTAAATCTTTTTTACTGCGGGTATTAAGCGGCATTGCGATGTGGTGTGCAAGGCACGTAGGCAGATTAGCCGATTGACGATGGATGGAGAGAGGGTGATGGGTGAATGCATTCGCGAGTGCATTACATATTTGGTTAGATAATGGATAATGGCTCATGGTGGCTCACTGCGATGACACTCTGCTCGATAGGAAACTATCCGTAAAAGGCTGAAACTGAAATAAAGCCATCGGGCACAGGCGAGAATTATAAAATGTCTGCCCGAGGAGAGCGTGAGTGTGAATCAAATGAACTCGTTCGAACCAAATATGGATTTCTTTCATCGGAACGCTCATCACACCCTTGATTTATCTGCGCAGAAATAATAATGGAGTTATTTCACGATCATTAGAAGGAGTCAATCACCTCTGTTCCTTTTGGATATAAAAACGGTTCGTTACAATTATTATTTGGAGTTGTATTTAAAAGTTATTAATACTCATTTTATTTTCAACATTTTTGCCCTGCCGTTATTTTTATATATTTTTTTATTTTTCTTTTCAATTGTATCCGTTCTTTTATTTTTACATTTAATTTGAGAGTTGTTTAGAGTTAGTGATAGTAAATTGAAAATATCTCCAAAAAACTGTGAACATGCTAGCACCAACACTTTTGCCAAATTTGAAATGTACAAAATGTAATCTCCCAATAAGTTACAGTACATAACAATTAGCCACAGAGTTTCCTGAACCTCACCATTATTAATCTTACCGTTGATTGATGCTCGAGCCCAGGGTCGCAGCCAGTTCAATTTCTCGCAAATCTCGCATAATAAACACAACATATCTGCAATGGAAGCGGGGTGCGAGAGGCTGACAAACAAACAATGAAAAACGAAGCAAAAGCGGCAAAAAATGCTGAGTAAACCTTATTAAAAAGGGATAACGGCGCACGAGCAGCGCTAATGACAACGCTCATGGACACGAAAGGAGGTTGGGTTTCTGGATGGGGTTGCGTTGGGTTGGGTTGGGTTGAACAAACGGATGGGATGGATGGGTGTGTGGGCTGAATGGTTGGTGCAAACACACACGTCACTCAGCCACGACATCCTTCCGGCGCGGTCTGGTCCTGGGCTTAACGCTGTTAATGACCAAGGGCAACAACGGCACAGCCCTCAACCTCGGCCGAGAAATATCGCTCCCTTCCCCACCATTCACCCATCGGCCCAATCACCAAGCGATTTCATTACGTGTGCTCATGAGCAATTGATGCTGCAATGTCATACGTCAGCAGAAGGTGAGCCAAATCAGTATTGCGACTACGGAAGGGTTGCCCTGATAAAAGCACAGAGAGAAATATTGGTACATATATTTAAAAAAAAAGTGAAAAGCTAACAATAAATTAGTTAAAAATGTACTTCAATTTCTGTTATTATTGCACATTTTGTGTATATAACAAGAAAGAAATCTATAGTCGAGTATTTCGACTGTCTCATGCGAGGGAGATGGAGATATGCAGTCGTCAAAGCTAGTGGCTCCATCTAGCGGCCCTTTCATTTACTTCATTTACTTACATACTTTTGCAGGAATACAATATACCCTTTTACTCTACGAGTAACGGGTATAAAAAGTAAGACACTTATTTTTACATCCGAATTTTATTTCATACAATTTATTTAATACATTAATTTGTTCTGTGTACTCATCAGTGGGGTTTAAAATCTGAAAACGTTGCCGAACAGCAAATCATGTAATCTGGATGGATTTCCAACGTTTGACCTCCGCAAAAAAGTACATGACCCTGTGAGACAATGTTCTTTTCAATAACGTGTAAAAACTGCTGCATAATGTTTATTTGCCCGAGCCGACAAAATTTATGTGTTCCTGGACGTCGTCTGTCGGGGGTATTAAAAAACTTTTGCTCAAGAAAATCGCGGCCAAAGGGTTGGAAGGACTGGGACAGCATCCCTGCTGCGGATAAATCTGCGTGGCCAATGCAACTTAATTAAATTCCGAAATACTTTCGCTTCCCGGGAATTATGATGCAAAATGTTGTGCCGTTAATTACAAAATTGTAAAACGCAAAGTTCAAACTGCAATTTGTATTCATTTGTAAGCCGCCGCCACTGCCATTGCCATTAAAAATGGGTAAAATGGGTAGACCCCCCTGGCGAAATTATAAATTAATGCGGGCGGGTGGCGGTCTGGGTTTTGGTTGGCGGCTGTCTGTTGTCCCTCCATCACGGCGGACACCTCGGCGAAGAGCCCCACCCACTTCGCCCACTCCCGGCACCGCAAAAGCAGTCACCCACATAATTTAAATGCATTTCCTTCTGCGCATTAATTTCCTAAGCTTTTGCATACGAAAATCCCACACAAAACTGCGTTCAATGTAATCCCATGAGCTTTAAAGTCACGTGCATGCCCGCCGCCTCTGGCGATTCTGTTTGTTCACCCCTGCCCCGCCCCCTTTTCCTGGTCGAGGGGGCGTGGCACGCACAATAAAGGCTGGCTGGGATTTGTTGCTGTATTCGCATGTAATAAATGTATTTGTTTATCCCACTCTAATTTTTACTGCAAGCTGAAAATATTCCATGGTACCCAAAAAAAAAGCAAGGAAGAGCGAATGAGTGGAGCTCCTCTATTTGCTTTTCAGCCCGCTTTGTGTGAAGTTTTTTGTTAAATTTATAAATTGTCCTGCGGCTGGTTAAAAAGCGCCAGATGCGAAAGGGTTCTCCATTTTATGGGGCACTTTTTGAATTTTTCATACGCATTTCAATGGCTATACAATAATGCATGCACGCTTATTGTGTTAGCTCTACAATGACTTTCACTAGCAAGCTCCAGACAAATATTTGTAAGCCAAATTAATTTAATACATTTTACAAAATCTTTTAATATTAAATTTTTAAAGTGCCTACAGCCTGTATTTTTGGGCGGAAAACTTTTTTAATTTTTGTAATGAAAAAAAAAATGGAAAAAAAAAATAAAAAAGTGTTTCGCCCAACGTGGGGCTCGAACCCACGACCCTGAGATTAAGAGTCTCATGCTCTACCGACTGAGCTAGCCGGGCACATAATGGTTTGCCGCAAATGGCGCAGAAAGGCGTAGAGCCTCCGCTGTAGGGATGGTTTTGTTTGAATTGCTTGACAAAACAGAATCCATATTTAGCCCCTACTATCTTTAAATGCAACCACTGTGCAACAGTAGCTTCGCCCTATATAAAAATTCAGCAGAACTTTATATCCAAATGCTGTAAAACTACAAGAAACATGATATAAACGCGGTTTTTATGAACAAATAGTTTCTAGTAATTTTGCTGATTTATTTCGGTGATTATAAATTTAAGATGTGTCTGAATATAAAGGCGAACGAGTTAAGGTTTCAAAAATGTTATATCTTTTGTCACCAAGCGTGACAAAAATCTAAAAGTAACAAGATAACACGTGGAAATTCAAATGGTATGATGACGCATAAGTCAAAACTCGTTCTAAAAATAATTTTCAAAGAGGGTATAAAAAGAACTTCTTGCCCCGCAAAGAAAAATCCTCCCTACAGATGAGGCCTTGCGCTCTTTACCGTGATTTGCTTCCCTACACGCATGGCCCGGCTAGCTCAGTCGGTAGAGCATGAGACTCTTAATCTCAGGGTCGTGGGTTCGAGCCCCACGTTGGGCGAAACACTTTTTTGTTTTTCCTTTTCTTTTTAATTATTTTTGGTGAGCAATTTTTAATTTTACCTAGTAATTTTACCTAATTTAAACTAAACAGGTTAAGCTTAAGCCTCACAAAACGATTAGTTTACTTTAAGAAATATGTTATTCATATCTCTTGTTAGTTTAGTTACCTATTGTTATTATTCTTTTGTCACATTTTATCAAAACATACTGTTTGTAAATGAAAAAAGCGGCTTAGCCCCAGACATTTTGTCTACTCACTTACAAAGCTGTAGTATTTTTGGAATTCCTCAGTTTCATTCATCAGCACTTCTCGGCGGCCAAGCCCTGTCAGAAATATCATTACATTTTGGTTCCGTTTCTCACAGAAGAACATAGCATACCGTGCGTAGAAAAATGGGTATTCATAATCATTTGTTACGCTTAATTGTTGTCTTTGCGGTTTACCTCATGGCTGCTTTTGTGTGCTGACCGCAAATTGATTTTAAATTCATTTCTCAGTCTCGGCCTGTGGGGCGGCAAATAACAAAAGCCGAAACGGGTACTCCGGGTCTGAGAATTTTTGATTATTGTCATTATTGAGGCAAAGCTAGAAATGAAAACGTTTTAAAATGGATTGTGTGGCATAAGAATATTTTCCCACCATGGCCATGAAGTCTACGACATAACCTCGGGCTCAACTTTGGACTGCAGCTTCAGCTTCCCTCGTTTATGACTATTTGCTGTTTATTTTTGTGAAATTTAAATCCGCACGCGTTCTCTCCTTGGGTCTTGCTGGTTTATTATCCTTTTGCCGGCACTTTTTTATGAGTTAAGCCAGACGCGGCTTATCTATGTGACAATGCGGTAGGCACCACCAGCGAAATGGTAATGGGTTTCGGGGAGTGTGTGGCAACGCCTTTATTGCCAGGCCTACCAGCCAACCACCCAACCAAGCATACAGCCCAACCACCCAGGACATCCACATCGCGCCGCCCCTCGCTTCATTCATAAATAAATTAAATAAAAATATTTTTTCAAGCCCGCAAGCCATGCAACAATAACAAATAAGCGGAGCGGGGATAAAGAACTCGACGAAACTCAACCGGCGGCAAGAAATCTGCATAATGAAGCGTAATACGCAAATGGTGTGCAGTTGTGATTGGACCGGATTCCGCAAATTGAGGTAGGCGGAAGGTGAAGGAGTGCAGAGTTTAATAACGCTGATGAGCCCAGTATGCCGTTCAAATCCGTGAATCGACTGTAAGCGAAGTAAAGGAATTTAATACTCCTGTAAAACCTTTTCAAATCCTTACTAGAAGTCTCCTGTGCTCATTCTGACGAAATTAAAATACTTTTAATAAGAAATATAATGAACCTATTTAATGTTTTATCAATAAATCTAAATACTATCAAGTAAAACAGTGAGCTTATGAAAGAGATAATATAATTCACGATCTTTTCCAGCTCCCTTTAAATTTTTTTTTTATATCATAGCACATAAAGTATATAAAGTCGTTTAATAAAAAGAGTTTATAATTCTCTTTATAGATCCGCAACAAGCGCACATTTCAATAATGGCCATGCAAGCCAAGTCCTTCGAATCAAGCACCCCTGAAGTTATTAAAAGATTTGTGGCGCTTAGAGCAAAGGTCAAGGGGAACCTCCCCGTATGAATGAATGAATCAGGAACTCACAGACTCGGGAACTCCATTTCCCCCTTTCAAATCCATTGGCGATATTGGCCAGCCGGATTCGGCACGCCTCTTTGGCAGCATTTTGTTTGGGCGTGTTAAAAGTTAAAATAAATCAAACAGCCATAAATTTGCCGCTTTTGGCAATATGTGGGGAATTCGATACGTTCATCAAATGTAAAAGGGTTCAAGCGATGCGTTTGCTATCTATCAATAAATGTCTCTATATATGTGTGCGGCCCAGACGCCCCCTCACATATTTTATCGTCGGCAGGACAGCGCCAGGACCCGAACGATACGCATCCCTTTGCCATCCAGACTCTGTCTGGCCGGGCCCGAAAAATAGAAATCACCCAAAGTAGAGCAGCTTATGAAAAATATGGCGCAAAGGGGTTAAATGACGTATGCATTGCAGCCATTTCTCTTATTCTCCGACCAACTGACTCTTCATTTGCCTGCCGATGTCTTAGTTACCCAAAGCGGAAGCTCCAAATTTATCATTGCCCCGACAGGACTCTGTTTGCATTTTATGAGTGGCCAAAAGGTTTCGAAAATATGAATTTTTGGACACACAAAAAATGTGATCAATAACGCTTGAGGTGGGAAGGAGAGTCTCTGTGGGAAAACAAATGTGCAGTCATTTTCGGTTTTTCGGAGCGGGGAAAGTTTGATCTGGCCCAAAGTGAAATAGAATGATGGGGTAATTGGAAGGGGAAACGATTGGAAACTCTGCCTGGCGGAGCTCTGATTAAGTCTGGTTTTCACAGGGACGGAAAATGTAATTTGCCTCACCTCTCAACTTCGAGTTACTTTTCTCTGATTAATGCCGGCAATTGGCAGAGATATTTCATTTAAATTATACATAAGCAGTAAATAGAAGAACGCCCCTCGAGCGACCAGACCAAAGCCACTCCAATAAAATGTATTGTACGATTGTCTGATTATCAGCACAACCGCAAAACAATTTAATACTAAAACCCCAGCCACATGCCTGGGCACGCGTTCCAGTTCCAAATTCCCAAAGTTTCTGGGGGTTGGAGAGCCACATACTCATGATAAATGCACAAAATCTGCAACAAACTGTTGAAAACACGCGCTACATCGGATCACAGATCGGGGTCAGGGGTAGGAACAGAAACATGGTTTTATGTGGCATATAGAATTACAATCTGAATGCGCTATGTGCATACTTCCATTTGACAAATCGCCGAAAAGAGTCGAGTTACACCGCACCGAAGATCTATGTATTCCCGATTCCCTGATTCAGATTAGCATTGTTGTAGGGCCCTGCCCACAAATTTGTGCATTTCACTGGCCAGGTGAAAGTCAAACAACCCCAAGGAACCTCAATAACAATAGCTGACAATGGGAAGGCATAAATCTCCCTGGCCAACAATGCGGGAAAAGGATAATTTCGAAAAACCATTAATGGGCCGCGCACATTAACATTCTGTTTTGACAGGCGGCAGTCAAATGAGCGCAGGACACATGGACAGTTTGCCAGCAGGAAATGCAAGCTGCAGGCCAAGAACCTCAGACCAGAGGGCTCCTGTCACTGACATTTACATGAAATAAATGTCCGAGATCGATACCGTGTTCCAAGAAATCGCTGTCGCCGGCCAGGAAGCATTAATCATGGTTAGGAACTGAAAGAGGTTTGTTATTCACAGTTAGTGAAGTGTGGAACGGTTGGTGGTTAAAGGCCATGGGGGTGATAATTTATTATATTTAAAATAAAATGGATTACTTTATCATTTCAAAAAAATAAATATATTTTGAACTATTATATTTAAAAGTGTTTCATCACGTATGAAAATATACTTTCTCATTTTTTATAGACTAAATTATTCAAAAAGAATTTAAAGTACATTTTTTTTAAATAAATCCTCATATTATTTCTTTGAATCGATCCCTGAATTTCAAAAATTTAAAACTGCTAAATTTAAAACTGTTTAATCGCGTATGAAAATATACTTTCTCATATATGATGAACTAGATTATTAAAACTAAATTAAAATTAATTTTATAAAAATAAATAAAAATAAAAAATATAAATATTATTTCTTTGAATCGATATCAGAATTTCCTCCTATTGACTTTAACCCCCCATTTTGGAAATGTCAATGTTAATTGCAGGACAGGAGCTTAGCAACCTTAAACAAAACGTCTAATCAAATCAGACTCTACCAGCATCTGGGAAAACCTAATCGCTTGATGGGCTTAGGGTTGCCATCGGGCGAAATGCGCATCGCGCCTCCATGAAAATTGTCGACATCAAAGGCATTTCCCAGTTAATAAATGGGCAATAGGAAATGTTATTTATGGCATTATGCCAATAAGACGAGGCCTAATTTAGGAAGCGCGTGGCCAGAAAAAAGCCCACGAAACAGAACGAAACACAGACACAGATACGGGATTGTAAAATGCGATTCATTTTTAATCCAATTTGCATATGAAAATGACACAAAGCCCGCTAAATGCAACCCTTAATAAGTCACCAAGGGACCTTTGGGCGGCGGTCGCTTTGCGAGCACTTGAAAATATTGTGTAAATCCCCTCGCAACCCACCAACCCATCAACCCACCAACCACCGCCACCACCCTTCGCATTTACAATTGTCAAGGTTGGGCTTTATTTTATTTCCGGGCATTTCCTCCTCAACTATAAATATGTCAAGTTTCTGGTTACCATGGCCCAGTGGCTCAACTTCCACCCCGGACCAGGGCGAAATTTTTAAGTATTGTCAATATTAGTAAATATTAAAACGTGTAAGGGTTGCTAGCCGCCCCCCACTAAAATGCTAAATTTCTGTAAGCCGCAAGTATTACAGGCATTGGCATTACCCTGCTGCCAATTTTTCACTTTCCTATGCAATTTGTGTAATTTTTTATTAAAGACATTAGTCAAATAAGTGCATACACACGGGGCCGATCGCTTCTCATATGACGCCGCCGGGCATTAATCTGAAATGGCAAACGCCCATTCTCGCCAGGGAAACCGGAGCAGCATCCATACCAAAAAAGGATACCCATACCCATAGCCACCCACCCAAAAGCCATTCATTTTCGGGCGACCCACCGTGTGCGTCATTTGTTACATTTATTATACATTTTATATTTTTTTTGTTCGTTGCTGCTGTTGCTGTTGCGTTTGCTCTCGGTGTTTTCGATCTAAACGGATTTGGTTACCCGGCACTCACACTTTGCCCATCGCCTCGGAGAAAATTAAACTTTTCGCTTCGCTTTTGTTCGGGGCACAAAAACATTTCATGCACTTATGACACCCATCCACCCACCACCCAACCACCCCCTGCGAAACCAGCCAAACTTCCCCCTTTTCGGGCAATGACTTTTTCGGACTCGGACCGAGCCCAGTTTTTATTGCGGCCCTGCTTTATATTGGCTTCATTTTTAGTTACTCAGCTGTTTCGGTTTTATTTTTTTCGATTCAATACTGCTTTTCGGTAGAGGGGGTGGATGGGTTGCTGCAAATGTTGCAAGAGGGTTAATGTTGCCAGTGGCTGTTATTGTTGTCACGATTTTCACATATTTCATAAATCCGACCAGGTTGCTAATTTGCGCTCTAAATTTGCCCAAATGCGGAAATATTTGGTTAGGGCTTTCGGTTGGATTTTTACCCGTCCCGATTCTCTGTCATTATTGAATTTATTGCTTTCTATTTATCAAATTGGATTTTCAATTGGGATTTTTTCTGCGGTTTAAAAGATTGAAAGTTGTGCAAACAAAAGCGGGAAAATGACAATTATTTGGCAGCTGCTGGATGCTTAATTCGATTTATGATTTCCCTCACAGCTATAGAGTAAGTCCACGTAATCCTCTGTTTCTAACTTATTGGGCTAATTTCAACTCATTCTTGTCATCTTTTCGCCTTCGATTTTGATTAAGGGTCTCGGCGACTTTTACCTTGTGTGATTAACTTAATTTAACAGTTGCACGTATAACATTTATTGGTTCTGAGGCACACGCATGTGTGTGCGTAAAAAATAACGCCATAACTATATCAACAAACGCTGTCCCTCGGAGTGTTTACCTTTGCCCTCGACATCCAGTTGGACTATTAAACTAATTTCCAGTTGTCATTGACGAGCACGCACAGGGCAACTTCCTTCACATTTTCCCAGCACATAAAGGTATCTATATATCTCCCCGATCCAATGGAAGCACGCATGGCAAATGGTAGTCTGAAATTCGGCCCGAAGCCTCGAACACAACTTCTACTGGAGGAGTTCCGATTCCTGCACTAGGCTGCTGCATCCTGTTTCCCCACCGCTGGCGAAATGCCGACTTTCATGCAAATGAAGTTGACTGCATGTGCAGCAGGATGTGTCAGGTAGCTACGACTCCAGCTGCCTCGTAGGCATTTCTGCTCAAATTCCATATTTACTGTCAATGTTAATTGCTCAGAATTGCACTAAAGTGTTGACTTTTGTGCCGAACAGGAAGCTGAAAGCTCGCTCTGCATGCGAAGGTAACGAAGGCCAAAAGCCCAGAAGTTGTGATTCCATCGAATGAGTAATTGGCCTGCAGATTCAATTATGCATTGGCAGGCCAACATTTCTGGTGAACAAAAATGTAAAAATTAAATTGTTTAAGAGAGCACTTCAGGAGTTTTAAACCAATGTGCAACGGTTTTTAAAGGACATTTTCCCGCACAAGTCTCAGTGGGTAAACAAATAGGTTGGCTTATATTTTTTCAACAACTCTCTGCTTACTTGCTTTTCCAGGGAATCATTTGCTGCTCAAGACAGCAACATATGCCGGATTAAGAATATCCTTCGAACCCATCTCGAGACACATGGCTCCTTTTCATTGTCATTGTCAAATACCGCCTTTGTCTCGTCTTACGCGCTGTGATAATTACACTAATTGCACTAAATCACTTGAAAATTTTCCAAAAAAGAGCTGGCGGAGGGACCCGTAAAAAATGGAAACTGAAATTAGGGCGTAGCACATTTCACCTAAGTTCCATATGGGGACTTAACGAATGTCAACGCAGCCTGTGGGAAAATGCCTTTAGGAAGTGCTGGCGTGTAATCCTAGCCATCCTGGCATGTGGTATTCGAGAATAAATCGTAGAATCACTGCCTATGGGCGGGTTAATACCGACAGAGTACCATAATATAATAAGCACAGTCTCTTTTTATGTAAACATAATTAATGGTTAAGGACGCAGGCTGCTCCAGGTTGGGAGTGCCGGTTAAGATGTTTGCCAGATGAAATCAAAGTCGTGAGAGACTTTAAAAATGAACCTCTGACAGATTCATCTGTTTCAGGGAGGCAGTAAGACTAGAACCACCTTCCTGGGAGAGATTGCAAGCCATATTTGTACCCCTTGGTGCTTACTCCTTTACATATCTTTGCGTATAATGTGCCCTCCCCGACCGTTTGATGCATTCCTCAGACCAGGACAATATGGGTGTTTACATACCAACCCCAAGAGACTCAGAACACAGGAAAAAATATTTGTAATTTTAATAAGAATAACAAGTGTTGTCTCAATTGCTGCATTTTTAAAGAAACTAGTTTAAACTTAAGTTAAATTAAGCTTTATCTTGTCATTTAAGTTATTCTATCTTATTATTAACGTTCAAAGTTAAAAAGAGGTCTCTACAGTTAAAAACTGGGAATAAAATGCAACTGAACACAATGTTACATGTTTACAAGAAAAAAAAAAACGCTATAGTCGAGTACCTCGACTATCAGATACCCGTTACTCAGCTTAAGGAAGTGTGACTGCTTGCACTGCTTGAATTCCATTATTTCCTCATATCTTTTTAACGCATGTTCCGATTTGAAAAATTTCTTCTACATTTTGATAGGTATAAAATTTATCCAGACGGACAGACAGATCGACTCGGCTAGTGATCCTGATCAAGAATATTTATTACATCATTTTGCACGAATACAATATTACTCTTACCCTTTTACTTTATGCACAGAGAGAATTATTTAAGTAATTTGTACTCAAATTGAGTATTTTTGTACTTGAAAATTAAGCGTGAACAGAAATACTCATTCTGAGTACAAAATACTAACTATCAGTACAAATTTGTCAGATTTTTTTTACTCAAATTAAGTACATTTTCTATTTATTTAGTACATTTTTACTCAAAATGAGTACAAACTGCACTCATTTTAGGAAAATATTTGGCTCATACTTTAAAAACGAGTATTGCCTTTTCTCAAATTGAGTATTGCAAAATGATTAAATTGAGAAAAAAATTCTCAACCCGGAGAACTTCCTTTCTTACCTAAACTTTATTTTAAGGGCTTTACAGTAAATGTTAACAGTTTCATAATTATGTGAATATTAAACTGTTATAAATAAAACAAACTTACTTTTTGTTCGACCCAAGTCGCCTTCTCCGTCACTCGAACCCCAGACCCTTGTGTTCGTGCACGCGCGCACTAACCGGCTGAGCCAAACAAGCATCACATTCAGCAATGTCCAAACCGCGCATAAGATTTAAATTGTAATGCTTGCAATTAATTGGATTTTAAACATTAAATGGAATAGGACTATAATCAGCTCAATTCCAATTAATGTTTAAAATCCAATAAAATTAATAAAAATAAAAAAAAAGCAGAATAACAAAAAAAAAATATTTGTGTTTACCGGAATGGGGATTGAACTCACGACCCGGACGACATTAGCTGTCAAATATTTGATGGCAAGAGTCATTTACTCCCTAGGCCAGCCTTTTAGAAGGTTCCTGTGAGTATTGTCATACTCAATTTGAAAATATTTGTACTCAAGTTGGAAATTGAAGAACTTGTTTCCTAAAATTAAGATTTTTGTGATCAATTCAAGTTTTTTTTCTTAAAGTGAGTTCAATTTGTACTCAATATAAGTTTTTTCCCAAAATTTGTACTCAAAATCAGTACATCCTGATAATGAGAAGACAAATACTCAATTTCAGAACGTCAGAATTCTCTCTGTGTGGACTATAACAATAACCCACATCAATACGGCGGCACGTAGCCGCTGCACGTGGTAAAGGACATGGTAATGGAATAGGATGAGGAGCAGGATGAGGAGTCTTCAGATTCCATGGGCAGGAGCCCATGCTGTGCGACAAACAAGGTGAGTGGGCAAGGCCGAGCAGCGGGGAATGCAATCAGCAAAGATGTGCATGCCAGAGAAGCCTCCACCCACCCACCTCCACATGCCAACTCCACTCGGTTCATCACTCACCCAGTTCGCACAACCCCTTTTGCCAGAGGACGCCACCCCCTTTTTTGTTGCACGCGTGTCCAAAACACACGCGCGGAATCTTTTGAGAGCTGTGGAAACTGGGCCTGCCGCTGCCCCCTTCCAAGGACCGAAAACAGAGAACCCTAAGACCCCCAACTCTCTCATTATATTTGTGCATTGACTTTGCACATGCCCAAAAACTGGAGTCGTCTTTCCTATTTGCACAAGTGTTCCGTGCGCTTTGAACAACAATAAAAGAGATTAATAGACATGCGGGAAAGGGGGTTCCATGTTCAGGGCTCGCAAAATCGGGAAGGGGTAAGCTGCCAAGCCACATACAATAATTGGTGCCTAAAAGGCTTGCATATTTGTCTGAGGGGAAGCGAAAGGATGGGTTGGGCCGGCACGAACGCCGCATTCAAAGGACCTCGACTTCTGCCGGCCAGAATGATCGATCTGTAAAATATTTCAATTTAATGAATTGCGTGCGGAGTGCGTGCTGACAAAGGGTTGAGCGGCGGTGGAAGCTGCCCACAATGCACAGTGGGTAGGAGGTTTAGGGGAAGTGCAACTAAATATTGTTAGTAAATTAAATAAAAACAGCGACAATTTCAATGAAATAAATAGATATGAAACGCTTTTTCCGAAATATTAAAAAATGTAAGATGCAATATCAAAAGTTAATGAAACTTCTTCTATAAATATATCAGAATATAAAGATAGATTAGTTTTCCCAAACTGAGAAACTGATTGAATAAAAGTTAAATTACCTTCAGCAATAGTGTTATAAAATCACTTGACACTTTTATTTATAAAACTTATAAGTAATTAAATAAAACCAGTGACCTAACTAAGAAACTTAACATTGAAAAGCAGTAAGATCCTGTTTATAATTTACTTTAGAAGATACATAAAATACATACATTAGATCTCAATTCAAATTTAAAGCACTTTTGTTTTAAATACTTCAGGATATGATATGATAGTCAAGTACTATTTAACAAGTTTGTTTCTATCTAATTAAACCACTGTGGATTTTGACTGGAAGCTTATAGATCTGTGGCTCGCATTAACGGTAACTTTAACGCGCTTATCGCTATTAATGAGCAAATATGCAACTCAAACACAGCCGTTCGGCGGGATGATGGGTACGATTCGAAGGACGAGAATGATGATGCGGCAGCCTTTGGTGGTTGCTGCGGTCTGTCAATCAAACTGTTCCAGAAAAGGGTTGCCATAAGCCTAAGACCTCAAGTGCCATTCGGCGGTCGGCAGATAAGGAAATTGGAAGACGCACCAGATACAACCCCACGGCAATATCTTTGGCGCCCCCTTTGGGGCAATTTTATTCCCAATACCAAAGGCGAAAACCCCGGCCCTTCGCTTGTCAGTTATGACAGTTAAATGTTGACGCTCGAGTGGCTGCACAAATTTTCCTTCTACCTGGGAAACGCATTTTTAATTTTACAGTTTTGCCCGTTTTCCAGTTTCCACCACTTTGCACATAATTTAGTCATTTCATTTGAAACGCCCCTTCGTCCTCAGTATGCGCGATCTGTCAAATGTCAAATGCATGTCAAAGGCAACATGTCAGAGCCATTTCCAACGCTTTTCTTTCGTCATTTTTTTTATATTTTGTATTTGGGTGCCCCACTCTCCTCTTCTTTTCCTTTTTTCATAGTTGGGCCAGGCGTTAAATGTATTGGACAGCAGTCTGGGACTCGGGGTCCCTGGCACTTTGTCTGGGTTTTGGTCCTGGCTCCGGCTCTAGATCCTGTTCCTGTTCCCGCTTCTGGGTAACGGGGAACTGGAAACTGGGATATGGTATCTGGCATCCTGGGGGTGGTTGATTGTCATTTTTTGCGTTGCGGCAATTTGCGGCTTTTGATTAAAAAATACACACACCAAAAATACGCCAAGGGAATAATGCGAGTCGTGTTGTTGGCATTGTTGTTATTTTCGTTGTCCTCGCAAATGGGTTTTGCATTTTTGGGGTCCTGGCTTTTCAATGGTTGCTCGGTGTTTTCATTTTTCCCTTGCTCTGTTTTGTCCTATGCAGCATGAATATTGGCGTAGTTTAATTTTTCCAAAGTGTCAGTTGTATGACGGCGAAGGGAATTGCAGCATAGCCTGTCAGTCGTCTCCCAGCACTTGGAATTTTCATTAATGTTCCATGGCATTAAGAAATTATTTCAAACTATTAAAATTATTATTAAATTGCATGGTAAATTCGTTAAGCTCAGGGCTTTAATAATTCTATAGTTTTGTTACTAGCATAAATATAAGAAAACTGATTTACTCTTTATTTAAACTAAAAAAGATGAAAGAAGAAGTCAAGAATTTTTCCTTGACTTTGATAAAACATCTTTGTCCTGACCATTCGAGAAGCTAATTAAAACCATTGGCAAATATTGCAATTAATTGGGTCCTGCAAAACAAAGATTATTTTCACCCATAAAGCAGTACCCTATAGTCTAGCCCTAATAAATTTGATTTTCCGAACCATGCCATCATATTTTACATACCATTTACTCGCATTTGACACACCATCGCCTGTCGGCACAGCTGTTAGAATTTTTTGATTCCCTTTTAGAGGAGAGCTTGTAGAGATATTTGGAGGGCTTGTCATTGCTCTAATTGCTCCTACCACAATGCATCCACAACATTAATCACTGGACTCGCTCAACTCGGCTCAAATGCGGCAGAAAAAATTGGAAATCACAGTCATTTGCTAGGGGATAGGTCCATCTGCAGGACGCAGGAACAAGGACTCCTGGTCGCCGGGAACCGGGCACCCAACCCCCTGGCATTTGAGTTATTGTCGCTGGGCTTCGATGCATTCGAGTGTGACGCGAACTTTTTGCGTCCCGGCCTTTTAGTGACGGGCGGGAAATGGATAGTGGAAATGGGAGTGGGGTGTACGAGGAAATAGACCGAGGTTGGAAAGGAAAGTTGTCGCGTGCACGGCCGGAACTGACACAGGAAGCGTCGTACATCAGGCGAACGCGTTGACAATGCAACTGGGGAGGGGTTGTGGGGGAGCGGATTCGAAATCGCGACAGGACATACGCAGAACATCGCCGAAGGACCCCTTCAGCTATTGCCGCATTATTAGCTGTCAGTAAACGGAATTGTCGCGACGCGACTCAACTTTGCTCAAACTCTCGTATTTTTCTTCCCCCCGGCAACATTTTAACATAATTGGCCTTTATGTCATAAAGGCCGCTCGGCAAAAAGTGGAGAGATGCCCCTGTCCGTGCCCGCCAATCACTTTTTACCACTCGCTAACCAATTTTGTATCTGCAACTTTGCGCTTGAATGCATGCAACAACTTCTCTAGACCCATTTGCCATCTCAATCCCAGTACCCCATTGCGAATCATCGGAGCCGGAGCCCCTGTCCCCTTGAATCCAATCCATTCCGTTCAACAGAAACCCAGAAAACAGAACAGGCCAGTTCGGTTGAGTTGTGTTTGCGTGGCTGCACTTCGGCAGTTAATTTCGCAAAGGCAACTGAAAAAATCATATTATAGGGATGCATAAGGCGTAGTCTGCACAGGCATATCCTGTAAATTATGAAAAACAATGCATGAACTTTAAAGTCTATCGAGAATTTTTAATAATTTTTAATAATTCAAATTATTGCCTTTAAAAAAAAGGTTCTTAATGTTTATAATTTTAAGCGAGGCAAATATCTGGCCACAAATCCATCTTAAGTAATGTAAGCTCCATTCTCAAAGTCTGAGCCATACTCTACTTTTCTCTTTCCCAAAACAAACACATTACAATCCCCAACTACCCCTCCTTTTGCAGGGTAACTCAGATGGAAAAAAATAAACTCGTTTGCCTTTTCTTTGGCGCACAAAATGGCTTGGAAAATATTTTTCAATCACTTTAATTGTAGCCAAACCCAAAGGATGGGTTTCGTGGGGCTGAAAGCCAGACATCAAATTGCATTGGTATATAGAAAGTACGCGAGCGGGGGTATTGGTTGCCCTGCCATATGTTGGCTGATACCCGCCCCCTTCGGTTTTCCAGCCCTCCTCCTCCCCTTTTTCCATAAACAAACTCCGGCAAGAGCAATGCAAATTTAATGTTGTCAAGCTGTCGTATCATGCTGAAATATGCGCATGTGGGGCGATGGGATGGGGGCAGAACCGGGCAGACAGCCCCAAAGGCAAAGGAGAAGTCGAATGTAGAGTCACATGTCCACCCGGGCCAAGACGTAATATGAACCGCCACCCGTTCCAGGGCTACCGTTGCCACCCGATATGCATACTTATATAGCTTACTTATTTTAAGATAATGCCGCCGAGCAGCAAAGAAAAAGGGTACAAATTTCCTGTACTTCCGCTCCCTGTCACTCGGGGGGCGGGTCGGTTGGGTTCGTGGGGTGTTTCCAGGATGCATGTGGAACGTGGTTATTATCGCCTGCAATGTCGCCCCATCCAGGATCTTATTTAACTGCCGGGCATTTGTAATAAAACTCAAGCGCATAATTGTTTGCCATATTTCTGAAACCCGAAATGGCGAAGGGGGCAGAAGCCCCAACCCCAACCCCAAGCCCATCTATTCCCAGCCGTGTGTCGTGTCCTTTTTCCCCACTGCATATCCGTTTTCTTTTGGGGGTGCGGCCACGCCAATTTATGAGCAGGTGGAATTTTTAAGTAGTGTGTGTTGCCTCCGGGGAGGTTGGCTTCGGCGTTGAGGTGATTTCTGAGCTGATTGCTTTCGAATTTTTGATGAGGCTGCGTTCCGGCTAGCAAGATGTGCATATCGCACCAAACTATGCCGAACTGAGCCCTGAACTCATTCGGTTTTATTGGATAGCAAGGTGTGTATGGGGTCGGCCCAGCACTTTGTGGGGCAATTTGATTATGGAAATTACGGTCATGGCGGGCGAGCAAATCTCTCTCTAATGATAACCATTTATTTATTTATGGTGGGCTCACTTTGAAATCTAAAATTACCTTTGCCATTTACTCACCTCTTTGGCCTGATCTGCACTTTCAAATGTTTTGCTACACTTTTAGAGCCAAATGAATATTTTATCATTTTCAATTTACCTTTCCTGCAAGAAATATAGTCAAATATTTAACAGGTACACACAAACATATCTTTCTATATTGATATTTATTTAACTTTGAGCTTTTTCGAGCAGATAAAATTCATAGAAAATAACAAGAACTATCAAATATTTTAACTATTTTCTTGGCCTATTTTATACCTTCATCATTCCAAGCTTAATAGATCTTCTATTTCAAAAAAATCATATACCTTATGCTTGGTAATTAACTGAGTTCCCTTTTCCTTACTTCAACTTATCTGCTCCTTATGCAGCCTCACATCTCAAGGTCCTAATCCCCGCAAGTCCTTGCCTGCTTACAATTATAAGCATATTTGATGCCTGCCTAGCTCCACTACCCATATACGTAAGTAATTCCTTATCTCATTGGCGCCAAACTGCAATCCAGGGCCAATCGATGGCGTTACGCATACGCCGCGTAAGCCGCAACAACATCCTGCCTGCAAGCACAACAAGTGCGGCAATCGCAAGGACTCGTCGTCTCGTCATCGTGTGCCTCACAAAGGCGTCGCCAAGTCTCGCCCCAGGTGCCACGCCCCCAGCAAAAAACACACGCCCACGACGGCGACACTTTCGCGCCCCTTTTGTCAAGCGACTGACAGACGGGCGGCTCTTAGGGCTGAAAGCTGCTTTATATGCACACGGCGTATTCATCAAAGTGGTTTTTATATTACGTGATATTTTCTGCTGCCTTTTCCGCTTAATTTTTTCCACGCTTCCTTTTTTTTCTTGCCAAACAACAAAATTTTGTTGACAATATTTTTCGCCTCACTTTTCTTTTCGGTATCGCTCTCTTTTTGTCTTGGCAAACTTTTTACTGTTTTTGTGGGTGTGGCTGGCAAGTGTTTTTGGGGTTCGCTAACGAATTCATAAATATTCAAAACACATTGAAAATTCTTTCTTTTCGCCGTATAATTAAGTTTTAATCATCATCAGCTCTTCATTTTATGGCAGGGCCTGTCAATTCGGCTGAGAAAGTTGCCGCTAAGACTAGTGCAATCAATTCTGACAAATCAGGCCAAATTGACGAGCCCATAAGCCCGACAAAAAAAAAGGGAGAATATATATTGCGGAGTCCCCGTTTCAGGATGACTAATAAAATGCCCTGTCACAGTCGTCGTCTTCTCAAAATTTACGATTTTTCTTTCCCCATCAGTGAGAAACCTGCAGCAATCCGAAGGACCAAAAAGGAAAGCTGGAGTTCAATCCGCCATTTCATCGACTGCTCGACGGCTTATCATCTTGGCCGTGTGTCAGCAGCCGGCTGATGCATCACATCAAAGGTTCCGCTCCACTCTGTTCCGCTGCGCAATGTATCAACCTTCATATTGACTTTCATTTCGGGAGCAGCTTTGGGGTCGCCGCATCAGAGGCACCTGCAGCTACACACTGAAAAAAATAAGTCACTCCTATCATGAATTTCGATGGATTATTGGGCGTTACTGCAAATACTTACTGGATATCCGTGTAAGTCGATATAGTTTCACTTGCAATTAAAAACATGACATTTATTCTATAGATCCAAATAACCTAAATTGATTGTTTTGGCTGGCAGAAATGGTGGTTCGACTTATGGATGTTCCACTGTATTATATATATATTTTTTTTTTAAGGATTTCAATATTTTGCCTAAATATATTCAAACGGTTCTGGAAGATTGTATTTTGATGACCAGATGCAGTTGACTAAAGTTAAAAATATATATATTTTTTACTAAATATTAGATATTTAAATAATTCTGAGATTAATTCAATGCTATGTGTTCCATAATGTATAATTGGATAGATAAGAAAAGTACCTAATAAACAGTTTAAAAAACAAAAAAAAAGGGAAAACGTTCTTATAAATATACAGGCATCTGAGGATCCTTAAAACCAAATCGATTGTGGAAAGTTAATCTTTTTTCCCGTGCACCTCCATCTGGCGGTGCATCTGCAACTGAGGGCGCTTGGATCCGCCACCCGGCGGTTTTTTGATTGAAATTGGAGATTGCAATTGCCCCGGCTCTATGCCCCTGGCTTTCCACGTGAGTGTTCCTGGGTTTTTGGGAGTGTTTGGCTGCACGGCGGAAATTTGACTACGCCGCGATATGCGACCAGACAATTTAATACCCTCCGAAACGCCCGACGGCGGCTCAAATGCGGTTGGCAGCTTTCCGCCGTCGCTTTCGTCTGGGGACATGGGACAACCAAAGTGTGTAAGGTAAGGTGCCAGGCTCCATGGGCAACGCGAAATTAGTTTCTGATGGTTGCTAGCTTTTTTCGGCCCCGCCATAACACTGAAAGATGGAGATTGAATTCGGGAAAACACGGCTGAAGACACGGACCGAAATGCAGCCAAAGAAAATAGAGAGATCAACGGAATAATTTGGAAATAAATTATTACAAGCCATCGGACTTCGGAGACTATGAGTGGGACCCATAAATAAATTTGCCAAAATCTAGAAAACTGGAACACAAGATGGCACTTTGCCAGCCTTCATCTGGGTCGGCCACCCATGGCCAGAAACCGTCGCCCCCCATTCACTTTTCATTAGCCACTCCAATGCGAACACACCGTGCATTTTGTAATTTAATAACTCACGCAAGTAAATTAATTTAAAATCATATTTATAGCATTTTAGTTAATTAAATGCGCAAAAATGTGCCCATCCCCCGTTTATTCCCCCCTTTTCACCTAGGTGAAAGTGTCAAATGCATGAATGTGGTTACTAATGTTGCTTTTGTTGTTGTTGTAGTGTCTGTTCCACACACACACAAACACACACACTGGCACTGGCTCACGCACACACACCTTTTTCTGCCAACCGCCTGCTTGCCGCGACATTTATGAACTTTATGAAGTCTGCTCCATAAATCATCTCTCCCATACTCTTTTCTATGGCAGGGCTAGCATTTTGCTTAGGCGAGTTTAATGAAAAAATGAATTTCACATTCCCAATGGCAGAACATCGAAGCAGAAGTACTCTTAAGGAGGAAAAATAATATTACAATATGATCTTAAAAATTTAAGAAAATTTCCTGGAGATCCAATTTTACATGACGAACGTGAAGGTTTGAAGTCTGTAGAGATTTGTGGAATATGTTTTTTTAAGATCTGAGTTAGTTCTACAAGCATTTTAAATTACTAATGTTTAAAGCTAAGGGAAAATATTTTTTATTATAATTATGGCCTTTTCTTTTTTTTCCCTTATTTATTATTCTTTTTTTAAGATCTGAGTTACCCTCACAAGGATTTTCAAATTACTTAAGTTTAAATCTAATGAAAAATATTTGTTTTTAAACTAACTAATTCTCTGAGCACCTCCCCATAATTATTGTTTTTCTTGTCTCCCCCTAATTTATACATTTAACTTTCTGCAACACCTTGTTTTTGACCTCTCACTATCAACTATTCCAGTTCACTTTCTCTTCATGAAAGGGTATTCTGACATTCCCCGGTCTGTGGATTCCTCGCGTAAGTTGTCTGCACGAAAGCGAAAGATGAAATCATGCGGTCTGCCAAGTGCCTCCAAAGGTGGAGCAGGGATTTGGGGCAGGGATAGGTGGCTTGGTTGCTGCCTGAGTGGTTGAGTGGTGCAGCATGTGTGCCACATGGCGCATTGCCGTATCCACGGCTACGACGACTGTTTGTTTGCCTCTTTGTTTACGTTTTGTTCATCCCATTTTATTCCGCTATTTTTATTATTTTTGAGACTTTGGCGCGCTGGATGGTTTATTATTTTGCGCTTATTTCTAATTTTTTCCGCATCATCTTGGGCATTCATCTGCTGCCGAGATTTATACCCAATATACAAAGTGTGAGTGCTCCTGAGGGCTGCAAGTTAATGTGGCGCATTATGTAGCCACATAGTTTCAGTTTCGCTTGGATTATGCAAAGTTATGCTGGCCCCCAAAACTCCCCTCGTCAATCTGGCCAATAAACTGCAGAGCAGCCAACGCACATATAAAACAATTTGCCTACAAAGGAGCCATGAAGAGCTGTTGGCTCATTTCCGTGGGCCGGCAATTTAAAATTGTTTATAAAACACAGGACGACGGCACACACATGAGAGCATAAAACTTGCATGGAAAGATGGCTTGGATGCGATGTGGTTCCTGTTGCTGGAGCGCTGGCCACAATGGCTCCCAGAGGTCGGCATTAAATTCTGCTGCTGCTGGCCTATATAAGCCGGGTCCGGGGTTTGGGGTTCAGGCCCTAACTACACCATGGGGACAGCAATTGATGATAGTCTAAGACCCGAGATATGTAGCTGAAGCTATAGACGAAAACTGAGGCTGAGCCGTAAGCCTAAGCGAATGCTCCGGGATATAAAAGGACTTAGTCGCATGTTAGCGCCACGCCTACGCAAATCCATAGCTGGAGCAGCAGCAGCAGAATCAGGATCAGAACCAGGACCAACCACCCCGCAATGCACTGCATCCGGGCCATATAGCCGGGGGGTGAGATGATGCTCCCTTCGCTGATGCCTCCCCGAAGCCACATCCCCCATCTTTGGCCATTATGAAGTCATAAACGCACATGCAGCCAGGCCAAAAATTGGAAGAGCCCATTGGGGATGGGCCCGAGGGCAGCTCCATCTTCATCTGGCCCCGACTTTTCGGCCGTTTCTGTTTTTTTAGCACATGTAAAAATGCTTGTTATCAAGAATGAGCAAGAAAAACACCCAGTACATGAGGGGCGTTCGAAAAAAATTAAACAACGAAATGTGGACAATTTTCGGGCACAGCCCCGAGCTTAAACTGTTATTACCAGCGAGGAGTGGGCGGCTCAGTGGTCCGTCTGCTGTTTATGAGTTGTAAAGCCCCAGTCAGACAATAGCCGAATAGCCGGGGCAACAGCAACACATGAGCGCTAAGCCGGAGGACATATTACAGGCCTGGTCTAGTTTGCTATTTTAAACCGCAGGACGAATCGGGGTGATGGTACCCCGACTTCCTTTGGCACTCCGACTGTCAATGGTCTGTGCTGGCTGGCTTCTTATGCCTGGCTGCATTTTATATTTATCCTGTGCCAGAATTTGTGGATTTAGCCAAGGAAATGTGAGAGGTAGGTGTCCCCCAGGTGAGTTATGTAATTTCGATTGCGCACTTTTGCGTAGGCTCTGCAAATGGACAGTCCCTCTGGGGGAAATTCAATTTCCAAGAAGGGAAACTTAAATCGAAATAAAATATATTTTTAGACCCATAAATATTTAAACATAGCAGTGAAAAAAGAAACTCAAATTAAACTGAAATAAATTCAATATTTACTCAGCTCAATTGCAGTTGGGTTGGTATCCAGAATATTTTTACAAATGTTTACAGTTTAATAGTGCAATATATATTCTTAAATTGTCAAATTTTCAAACACTTATCTATGCAAAATATTTTTATAAACTTAATTTCATAAGACATTTTATTAAAGAATGAACATATTTATTATTGTTATTACTAAGTATTCCTAGAATAACTTAAATATTCTTCAAGTTAAGCAAGCGAATTTTGCTTACATTTTCAAATATCATGCTGTAAGATGAGCCTCGATTGCCAGCAATTATACCCTGGGGTGTTAAACTAATTGAATCGCTTCCCTTACCGACCAAGCACTTTATGATGAGCCTTCGATCTCAAATTTCCTCGTTTTGGCGATATCACAATGGCCACGCGTCAATTACAGTGAAGTTGATGTAAAATGCATTTTAAAAGCTTGTCCAATATTATTTTACCATGCGCACTGGATTTCAACGGCAGGCAATCGCGTTAGCCGTTCAAAGTCCGGACTTGGGCGCGTGTTCCTTCCGGTTTAGCAGCACGTGCCCGGGGAGCATTGGATAACTTGGCCGACATTCCGTCCGGGGGCTTAAAGGGCAACTTTAAGGCGGGCTTTTGGCGAACTACTCGCTCGGGCGGTGGAAAAAGGAAAAACGGTTTCGAAGCGAGCGTTCCCAAAACATTTTTGGCATACTTCACACAATCTACTGATGAAGTCAACTGGAAAACTCGCATAGCTTTGATGTTTCGACAGCAATTGCAATGTGTACACACGGATACACACCCACACAAATACTCAAAGGATGCCATTTGTTCGAATGTCCTTTGGCGCATTTCAAAGGCCGCAACTTCAAAGCCCAAAAATTACCTTTGTGTGCCGCAGAAGCTGCGGCCAACATTGGCCAAGCGAAAGGGGCCACTAAATATTAATTTACCAAATTAGTTTGTTCTTCTAATTACCACTATGAGATGGCGAACTAAAGCTGACTCCCAGCCAGCGCGCTAAGAGCTATTAAATTTTTTTGCAATTACTCTAAAAGGATTTCAATTAGCGTTTGAAATCGCATTAAACTAAATGAAAATGTGCGCAGCAAACAAAAATAATATGAAATATATTATAATCATAATGGGAAATATAAAAACCATTGCCGCAGTGCCTGTGCAAAAAAGCTAATTACCGTAATGCCCTACAAATGCAATTACAAAATATCCGAATTATGTAACAGCTATTGGGGGTAGTTAACATTTCCAGCGAATCCCTTTCCTTCCAATTAAAATATGCACTAGGTTGAACGTGCAAATTAATCAAGGTATTTTCATCACAAATTGCAATGGACTAAGTGGCAAATTATTTAGTTTACCCATTCGTTAATAGACCTCGCGCATTCAAAACAAATGCATGCCGATAATATTCAGCCGAAAATGAACAACAAATTATGCATAATTAAGCAGATAACAGGGGTTATTATAAAACAAATAAAGGGATTTTAGGTCAGCCAGACATTCGGCTTACCTATTAAAAAATTAAAAAAATATGTAGACACGTTTCTAATTTTATTTAATCTTCTCAAAAAATATCAAATATCTTATAACTTAAGTGGCAGTCTTTTGTGACTTCTTTTTGTGAACTCAGATGAAGACTAAGGACATATATTTGATGTATTTATACCCGTTACTCGTAGAGTAAAAGGGTATATTGTATTCGTGCAAAAGTATGTAACAGCTAGAAGGAAGCGTTTCCGACCCCATAAAGTATATATATTCTTGATCAGGATCACTAGCCGAGTCGATCTAGCCATGTCCGTCTGTCCGTCTGTCTGTCCGTCTGTCTGTCCGTCTGTCTGTCCGTCTGTCTGTCTGTATGAACGCTGAGATCTCGGAAACTATAAAAGCTAGAAGATTGGCGTTTTGCATGCAGATTCTAGGAGTTCCTACGCAGCGCAAGTTTGTTTCAAAAGGGTGCCACGCCCCCTCTAACGCCCACAATCGCTTATATACGATTTTAAAAATTTCAATATTTCGGAAAAGTAAAAATGCAGTTTTATTGTGTTTATCTATACCTATCGAAATGTAGAAGAAATTTTTCAAATCGGACCATTCGTTAAAAAGTTATGCGTGTTCAAAGTTTCTATCTCCATCTCCCTCGCACTCCCTTTACCTGAGTAACGGGTATCTGATTGTCGGGGCACCCGACTATAGCGTTCTCTCTTGTTTTTATTTAGACTCAAATAAATTACTATATTTTTCTGCATTACTAAGCATCAAATCAAAAATGCTTTACAAACGTATTTTCTAAGTTTTCCCGTTGTACAACACAAGCCCACTGTAAGGTGACACACCTTATAGAATTCTGAGAAGTTATATCTAAATATTCAGAGTATTTTTTTACACCTAAGCAGCTTTCAAAGCATTACATTTTTTTACGACCTGCAAATCAGTAATTAGCCCGACCCTAGGCTGCCAACCTTGGCAGTGGCACTGACTTGCGGAGTTAGTCAGTCAGCGTGACCGATGCGTCTCTGCTTTTGGTGATAATCAATATGCGGGACAAAAGGAATTGACAAATTCAAAGCGACACGCAAGGTGCAGGCAGAACTATAAAAACCGATGTATTTTCAGCGAGCGATTAGTGAACGAAAAAGCGAAGCAAAATGAGGGCTACTCTGGCATTGACTCTGCTGCTCAGCTGCCTTACAGGGATTCTGTCGGTGAGTTGAGACTTTAAATATAATTTCAAAAATAGTAAAATTCATTCAAATCTTACCAAACAGCAACACCAATTGGATACCGCGGTGTCCAAGGAGCTGGTGGAAGGTTGCATGAAGGAGAACGGAGTCACTGCCCAGGATCTGGTAGACTTGCATTCGGGCAAGGTTAAACCTGAGGATGCGAAGGACAACGTCAAGTGCTGCACCCAGTGCATTCTGGTCAAGAGCGGCTACATGGACTCAACGGGAAAACTGCTGACCGACAAGGTCAAGGCCCACTATGCCAACACGTCCTTCAAGGACGCAATCGATAAGGATTTGGACAGGTGCAGCAAGGTCAAGGGGGCCAACGCCTGCGACACGGCATTCCAGATATTGGGCTGCTTCCAGGCAGCCAATTAAGGGCCTTAAGCAGCCCACCAATCGGTATAGAAGTCGAGCATAACACATCCAAAAGCAATAAAGGCAAGCAGCAGTTACATACTTACATATCAAGAAAATTCTTTAATTTAACATTAATTTTTCGTAAAATTTTGAGATTTTATTTGATGCTTAAAAATTTGTAACTCAAATCAAAACTAGAAAACTAGCAAAACTAGTCAACTTTTGAAGGACATACCTAAAAGTTTTCATTTAAAATCGATCTTTCTTGTTTCCATTTATATTTCTTTCAAAAGTACTTAAACATCTCTTTCATTTTGACCCTGTTAGCCTTTTCGGTGGCTAACTTGTGAAGTATTCCCGAAGCATCTGTGAAATGCCAGCAATTTAATTATTTCGAACCGCTTTGGCAAAAGGCAAACAGAGCACTCATAAAATCATAGCCAGCGGCAACAATTTCAATCGAATTGTCAGGGTCGGGACACTCTTTGCGGATAATACTCCGACTCCTCAACCCCATGTTGTTGTTATCGAAGACAAACTAAGTTTTCATATATAAATAGACGCTGCCGGCTGGATTCTCAGCGATTTTTGGGGCGGCCAGGCTACATATTGTGTTCCGAGGAATTTTTAATTTCTTCATTGTGAAAATATTTATTGAAACCGAACATCGCCGAAGGCACCGAAAAGTTGACGGAGCACTCGCACCCGGGCGAAAAGGGACAAAAGGAAAACAAGAGCCCGAAAATTGCACAACGCGAGATGTTCGATGGTATCGGAAAATCTCCAGATTGGAAGCTAAAGGAGGAGCTGGATGAGTGACTTTAACTAAGAGCTCAGTTGCAGCTTAAAGGAAAATTCAGGGGCAGTGGGAGTGGGACTCCTGGACAGCTCCGGTAATAGCTACTGAAACCTGGGCAAACAAATTGAATGAAATCAACTCGTTAAAAAGTAAATAACTCTGATGAATGGCTGAAATGCACAAAGAGCTGGCCGAGCGAGCTTCCAGGTGAGGAGGAAAGGTCGGCATCTCCTGCGCCTGCCAGTCAATTGAAAATGAAATACAAATAAAAATGCAAACAACCGGGCAACGCATCGGCCTCATACAAATGCTGGCTAAGCAGCAGGCTTCAGGACATGCCGCTGTCTGGACTGTCGGCAATGGCCGAGGAAATTAGTAGACCCGGGCACAAAAGGAGCTGAAAATGTTGGAAATAGCAGAGGGAAATCGGCCGTAAGCCGCCGCAAGTCCAGATGCCAACAAGCCAGGACGTCGGGGAGTTGGAGACGAGTCAGCTGCAGGGGAAAAGGAACCAGAAGCCAGGAGCCAGGACCCAGTAGCTGGAGCTGGATGTTTTCCTTTCACATTCATCGATGAACTTTCAATAACAGAACTTTAGCTTGCCGATTTTTTATGGCCACCGGGCTTCCTTCGCCTTTTATGCACCCTTTTTTCAAGGATGTGACATTGAATTGCACTGGTTGCCAGCTGAAAGTGCAGGGTGGCAAAAGTTTGCACCATGGAATGGTTTTGGCCTGGGCCTGAAAAAGTTGTTGCTAAAAAGTTACTTTGCGAGATATAAGAGCTCTTGAAACTTATCAGGATTTGGAAAATAGGCGCAGACTGCGTTCTTCACATTAAATATTTATAATTGGAAACGATTTGGAAAGATGTCAACAGCTACTACGCTGAGCGAAATTTCTTCAATTTTTTAATTTCACCCTATTTTAGTATCAATAATGTTCAACATATATTCGTTACTCACTTAATAACGCTGCTAGGCAAACATTTCGATTACCCGGTTACCACACACTATACATTTTTAAAAGTTCTTAATTGCTTTGCAAAAATATAAATTATAAAACGATGGTGTCCTTTTTCTTAAGTTTTGGCTACAGCGTGTAGTTCCCAGCTGCTATTTGCGACATTCGACCACGCACCTGCCTGAACTAGAGCATTAGGCCAAAGGCAGCAGGAAGAAAACATGGAACGCAGTGATATCCTCAAGATCGAATACTTTCGTGCCCAGATTCCCGCTTGGCGACTAAGTGGCTCCTTTGAACTGAGCGAGGAAGAGTACTGGAGCTGGGCTCCTTTTAAGTGCATAATTGTATATTTGGTGGCGCCTATGATATTAGGGGTTACGTTTAGATTCGACAATCCGTTGGAGAATAACTACAATTTCATCGCGTCAGTCACAGTGGTGTGCAATCTACTAAAGTTAAGTCGTTTGCAGGATCGAAGGGTAATACGTGATTTAAAATAAATTCTTTTACGATATTGCTAGAATTGTAGGTCCAACGTTTTATGTAATTTCCTCGTCCATATAAAGTGAAACAGAATAAAATCAGTATTATTGAAATTGCACACGGTTTAACGAGATTTAAAAAACACAAGATTTTATTTTGAAAGCAGGTTCAGGTGCAACCATTTTTAAAGGATTTTAATTGCGTCAATGCAAAACATGATTCCTACCCAATAATGTTACAGTTTTTACTTATTGGCATTAGTATTGCCCAAAATTCTATTATATAAAACTTAACGATTCTGATATCACTACACTAATTTATATATATTAACTTAAGCCTAGAGGAACCCTCGTCAGAATTTGCTACTGGCCCCGAGCTACCTTAATCCGGTCTTCTTCACACCCAAATACATGAGCTTCATCACATACCAAAAGGATTTCAGTAAGCACGATACTTCGGTAAGTCGTTTCCAAGCCAACGTGCTTTTCACTAGCTTTCTTGCCGCTGCTGTTGACAATTTCCAGGGCACTGCTTCACATTCAGATTTCCCATCGACTTCACCTTCCGACCACAGTTTATTAAAAGCTAAACAGCCAAGTTGCTGATGCCGCTGCCAATGGCAAAAGCAGGAAATATGAATAAACCGTGATAGACTAAGGGAAATGCAGAAATCCCCCGAAAAACCCAACACCACTCGGCTCCGATCCAATCCCAGCTCGGCGTCAGCCAAGTCAAAACCCATTCAACAACAGTTTCGCATAATTGTAAATTCAAGTGGAAATGAATGAATTTACGCTGAACTCGACAGAAAATACCAGCAAACGAATGTTGCTGTTGCCATTGCTTTTGCATTGCTGTTGCTTTTGCTGTTACCGTTCTTTCCGAGCAGGTAGCATATGCACTTGAAGAAAGGAATCACAAAAGGTTTTAATAAAATATTACAAATTCGTAATGTAGATGAAAGTATTCCAATACATTATATATAATAACTATAGTTACTCATCTATATTATCAAAAATTCTATTGCCAAATGCCGAAAGAATATTTTGTTAACATTTTTTTGCAAAAAACTATTTTTAGTTACTTTCTGTAGATTCTTTTTATCGATTTCAACATTGTAGCTAAAATCAGAGTTATCTGAGAAAAAAAAGCCAATATACAAAAGAACATGTATTTTAAAACATTACTAGTTTATATAAGAGAATAGTAGTGAACCTGTAAAATAGTTTAATCTTGTGAGAAATTCTACCTTAAAAGATAGAAAATATAACTTTTGGAAATATAAATTTAAAAAATTTAATCAATATTATAAAATAATGATTACAATGATTGTAAGATGAAAATATTGTATGGACTGGTTTTTTAATAAAGTTCCTTATAGTCTGTCCAAAAAATTCCAAAATTCTTTGGGTGTAACAGGTAACTGTGAAGAAGGTAACGGATGCTGATGGCGATGGCGATGGCGATGGCTAACGGTAACGTTTCCCAATGGCGCGCAAACAATATGGCGTCGCCGTCGAGGTCGAGGATTCAAAAAGGGAATGGATGGTGGGCGCTGAAATGGGGGTGTGGCAATCGGGTCCCGTTAGCTGCGGCGGAATCACGTTGCCTGCATATTTTCATTCATTCGTTTCAGCGTCAACGTCTGCCGACGACTGCAAAGTTATGGAATGCATAACGGGCTGTACGCTGTGCCCTGTGTACTGTGTACTCCCCTTATGTATTTGCACTTTTGTGTATCTGCCGGATCCAACAGCGCTTGAATGTGCACACTTCTTGTTGCTCTGTTGGCTTACCCTTCAAGTATTTACGCCTTTATTTATTTTACATTTCAATTGCACATTTTCGCACAAAAGCGCGTGCCAAGCCGAAAGGATGATGGCGCTGGCGATCCCCTAGCTGTGCAATGTCAATGCCCACCGACCTCAAAGGGTTAATTCGAATGCTTGTGGGGGCTTAGCGCGCACAAATTTCCGGAGGTCCTGCACGTTTCCATGGGCGTGACCCATGCTAAATTGTCCCGAGTCAGTGTCATTGCTCTGTGCTCAAAAAAAGTTTTCAAGAGCGGCTTCAGCCGCCCTGTAAATGAGATGCAAATATTGTGGTCAACAAAATATTGTGAACGTCACATTTGGGCATACTTATTTTGATTTCCAAAGTAAGTTAGGAAATTAAAAACTGCAGAATTTTTTTAAAAAGAGTTAGGTTTTAGTGTAAATCAATTACCATGTTGGAATGCCGCTGGAAATCAAAAAATATCACTCAAAGTTAGTATACTTTTGGTGCGGTATTAAAATTAAATTTTATTTTACATTTTCAATGTATTTGATCTCCCATTCTTACAAAAATATCTATAGATATTTTCTTGTGTCAAAGCACTATAAAACAAGAGAGAACGCTATAGTCGGGTTGGTGTCCCGACTATCTAATACCCGTCACTCAGCTAAAGCAAAGATATTATAAACACTAAGATGTGTAACGAGGAGCAAGAAAATGTACGGAGGCAGCGTCATTTTTGTCAAATGCGACTCACACGCATTCAGTCTATTTTTAGAATGCCGTTTCTTGACTTCTCTCTCTCTCGCTCACTTGCTCTCTCGCTCTCAAAACTCCGCGCTGCAGAAAAGTCAAAATTCAATTTTTGTCTCATTTGTTGATTCTTGAATTATGTTGCCGAAAAGGAATCGTCCTAAAAGGCACATTGCGCGCAACATTTCAAAAAGGGCTGTGGCGCATTGCGTTAGTTTGTGGCCCGCAAATAATGCGCTTGAGGTTCGAGTCCACTCTGAGGCGAAGTGGTTTTATTTTTATCTTCATTTTTTTTTTTATTTATTTTACTTTGTTTTTTTTTGTTTTTTTAATTTTTTGGTTTGTTTTTTTAATTTTTTGGTTTGTTTTTTAATTTTTTGTTGTAGTTTTTTGTTTGTTTTTAAGTTTTTTTTTAGTTTTTTGTTTGTTTTTAAGTTTTTTTGTGGTTTTTTGTTTGTTTTTAATTTTTTTTGTAGTTTTTTGTTTGTTTTTAAGTTTTTTTTTTAGTTTTTTGTTTGTTTTTAATTTTTTTTGTAGTTTTTTTGTTTGTTTTTAAATTAAAAGTTTATGAAATACGCATCCGAGTTTACTTTTATAATTTTATTTAATTTTTAATTTTTATTGAAGTATACAATTTAAATGCAATTCAGGGACTAAAAATTACAATAATTTTATTTTTTAAACAAAAAAGCAAGCACACAATCCCTAGAAAGAAATGATTTACACCGAAATCATTCAATCCATTAATGGTCTTTACCTTTCTTTCAATTTTAAAAATTTATATTAAATAAACAATGTTTAAAAAAAAAAAATACTTAAAAAAAAAGGTTGCGTTCAGTCGGAGTTGAACTCGGTCCGACACGATCCGCAGTCGAGCGACTACACCCCTAGCCCACAGATCCTTATTACGATGCGCCAGTCAGATGCGAGATTGAGCCTATTTCGCAGCAGAGCAAACGAAATTGCACACTAACACAAGCAAAGAATCTAACACGGACAACGCACACTAGGAAAATTATAAATCCACTTTCTGAATCCACACCAAAAATTTTGCCGTACATTCAGTTGTATGGGCGTTACACCTCTTAGTGTTTATATTCTCTTTGGCTAAAGGGAGTGCGAACGCTGTACTCGGGTTGGTGTCCCGACTATCTATTGGGGCTAAAGGGAGTGCGAGGGAGATAGATATATAAACAATTTTGATTGCGTATAACTTTTTAATGAATGGTCCGATTTGAAAAATGTCTTCTACATTTCGATAGGTATTAATAAACACTATAAAATTGCGTTTATATATTTTTAAAATCTTAAAAGATGTGGCCTCCAGACACATTTGAAAATCGTTTATGGCGATTGTGGGCGTTAGGGGGGCGTGGCACCTCGATGAAACAAACTTGCGCTGCGTAGGAAGCCCAAGAATATGTGTGTGAAATCTCAACCTTCTAGCTTTTATAGTTTCCGAGATCTCAGCGTTCATACAGACAGACGGACAGACAGACGGACAGACAGACGGACAGACGGACATGGCTAGATCGACTCGGCTAGTGATCCTGATCAAGAATATATATACTTTATGGGGTCGGAAACGCTTCCTTCTAGCTGTTACATACTTTTGCACGAATACAATATACCCTTTTACTCTACGAGTAACGGGTATAAATAGTCATGTTGAAATGTTTACGGAACTTGTAAAAATGTAATCAAAATTATTATAATCTTATTTACGGTTTTAAAATTAAATTGTAGTTAAATATATTTTAATTTATTATATTAAAATCTTTTTTGCTCGATTACAAAACACCCTTTTTGGTTTACCAGCAACTGTCATAAAAAAGTGAATGCAACTGACAGATTGATGGTCCTGTCGAACATCATACCTTATGCCAAAATTGTGTATACAACACTTTCATTTTTCTTTTTAAACAGGCATACCCAATTCGCTATCATGATTTTCATCATGAGCGAAGAAGATGCTGTTTCCATAGAAATTTCCACCGGCGCCCAAGAGTATGCAATACAAAAGAGAGATTTTTCTCAAGTTTTCCCGCTTTTAGTTTAGTTTTTGGGGCTCTTTTGGGCTCTTTTCGACTGCTTCTGCTGGTGACATCGATTGTTATTGTTGGGCAAACAATGGCAAACATTTGCCAAAACACATTTGCCTGTGCCGCCAGCGAATATCTATGCGTACGTCTGCACGTCACTCGAGATAAAGTCGGATTGGGAGCTGGAGGATGATGCCCAAGATTGATGGTTGCCTCCTAAATGATACCTGATTGAGTGTGTGTGTGGTGGGGGCGGCGAGTGTTTGCCTCGGCATATTCAATATTGTCAGGGGCTCGGGACTCGTACCGCTTAAGTGTCATTTTGTGTTCTCGACACGCATTTTATGGCAGACTGGCGAAAGTTCTGCTTGGCCCAGACACGCCTATGGGATATGGTATGGGTGTGGAGGTCCCATCTTTGCCTCTCCAAGATGCCGCTGACACTGAGTGAGATAAATGGTGACAAGTTTGTAGGCCAATTTGCGCACTAAACCGTCTAAAAGGCGCCACACAATCTATAACCAATCTCTTCCGTCGACGATGGCTCACACAATTAACTCCGCGGGGCCCGAAATAAAATGCAGCATGCTGCAATTTCGCTTTCGCCTGCAAGTTGCATTTCACAGCTGAATGGATCTGGATCCAAAGCTATAGCCTCCTAACGGTTCTTCTTAACTTTGGCTCACAGCGCTGCTTGTCGTAATTTTCGCGCCATCAATTTGGAATTACTTGTAGCGCTAGTTCTGGGCGAATTACATGCTTCATTGGGCCTTTGCCGCCTCTGCCCGATTCGAAGACGATGGCAAACTCCAAACCAGCTAACCCAGCCAGCCAGGTGCTCCATGACTGCTGGCCATGGAATGCAGCTGGCAGATTTTAGCATAAGTAGCGCAAATTGTATGCATTTCGAGCTAAGAGCACTGGAGCGGTGGAACGCCCCGACAATCGCAGCAGCGAACGACGCAATTACCGATAAATGGAAGCTGGCTTTCATCCACTTAACGCTTGTTATGGCAGCTTTACAAAGTGTTGATTCCCCGGCACTGCAAATTAGATAACTGGCCGAGTGTGGAAAGGCAACTTATTATGTAATCTGATTACCCACAGGAAATATCTATAGATTGCACTTACACCTCGATGGCCAATGTCTTGGATTTTGGCCATGGTTAATGTAATTTATATAATTGGTCAATAAGCGTTTGCGAATGACTAGGTAAGGCATTTGTCTTAAATTGGTTATGCCTTTAATTTAATTAAGTAAAATCCTGATTCGCTGGGTATTATAATGTCAAGATAGTCCTTTTTTCGAACTTAAAAAAATATGATTTTGCTTGGATTTGAAAGGGTGTATTTTACGATTTTCGCTAAACTGGCTTTTCGATTGCAACTTGTTAGCCTTCGCTGCTGACCACTTTACCCTTACGATTAATCCACCCTTAGCCAAGAAACAGCTAGTCACCTTCGCAAAAAAAACCCCAAGCAATCCAGGCTACCGGGAAGAAGCAAACCATCCTCACGCTCGTTTCTGGCCACAATTTATGCCTCGAAACGCTCCTTGAACCGGGACACGCAGCCCAGGCCCCTGCCCCGCATTCCAAACCCTGGGGCACAGGGAAATAAAAAGGATAAAAACTGAAGCAGCAAACTGCATTCATCTGCTCACAATGCTCGCTACCTACACAAGTGCAAACAAACGATGGCGTGCCTCTCGGGATTCCAAATGGCAAAAGGGGGTCGGGATACTTGGGGTATACTTTGTGCCACGACTACTTTTTACTTTTCTTTAACATTATTTTGCACTTTTCAATTAAAAAAGTGTGCACCCCACGCAGCCAGGGAGCCCAAGAGCCAGAGAGCCAGAAAGCACCAGGCCAGCCCGTCAGACACAAGCCAACAAACTACGGCAAAGGGCAAAAGTAACCCCAAAAGCGGTCGAAACAAGCCGTTGAGGGGGCGAGTGGAGATGTGGGCGGTGGAAAAACCAGCTGCCATAATTATAATTTCTTAATGCAAATAAAAACTCGCTGTGCTGATTTTCAGCTTTTGTAGAAGACCACAATTTAAACATTATGGACTTTTACTTGGACGCTTCGCGTTCGCTCTCTCATTTGTAGCAATGCCCTATATCTGATAGTGGGTCTTCACACTCTCGAGATTATCATTTTAATTTAGTGCAACTTTTTAATGAAGAAAGATGATAACTAGGGATGTATATCGAAAGGAAAAGTTTCATATCGTATCGAAAATATCAGAAAGCTTTGAAAACAGAAATATCGATTTATCACAAATGTATTGCACAATTTAAATAGGGATTTATATATCGACGTTTACGTAAAATATCGATACAGTATCGATATATTGATATCGTCTGCCTATTCCTATTGATAACTAAGCATTTTTCTTTCAATAAGTGCAAGCATATACCTTTGATAAGGAAAAATTATAATCTCCCACACTTTGAAGATCATTTGAATTTAAAGAGGGGTCAGAAAAGTATTTTTACGCCATAGTTCTATAGATTTTATTTTTATAAATATTTCGCAAAAGATTTCATGAAATATTTCAAGTAACAAAAGAAACTCCAACAAAGGGTGTACCGCTTTCAACTTATCGCTCAAATATACTGCAATCTCACGGTTATTTTTCTTTTTCTTGCGCATTGCCAAGGAAAAACGTAAAAAAACGGGGTAAAATGGGAATTTTCTGATGTTCCTGTTTCAGAGTCCTGCCCTTTGCTCCAGCTCCTGGTTTTCCACGCCCCTTTCGGGCGCCCACCGATGTTGACCATTGTGGCCATTGCAGTGCCAACAAACATGCATAGTTAATGAGCGAAATAAAAAGCTGTGGCCCCTTTGCCGCACACACATATCGTACACACCCATTCGTACATATTTAAGGGCCTGGCTTTTCAGCGCGGTGCGCAATGAGCTTACGTGGCGTATAATTAATATTAAATGTTATACTTATAAATTAAATAAAATGGCGCAACTGAAGCTGCCTGGCTGCTCCTTCTTTCAACCGCACGATTGATGACCTGGCCGTCAGGCAAATGTATATATAGTACACTCCATATATGAGGGAACCCTATGTACATGGGGTTTTCTGTGTTTGTGGGTCCCATTACTCCTATATCCTCGCGTTATAAATGTGTGTTTGCCAAGTTTGACTTGCTACTTGCTCCACATCCGCTGTGCGGAAAAATGCTTTTGATTTGATTTTCACCAAATGTCAACTTGACGTCACGTCGTCGTCTGGAAGGGAAAGCGGAAAAGCGGAAAAGCGGAAGAGCGGGAAAGCGGACGTCGTCGTTGTCGCCGCCTTTGTTGTGCCGATTCAACTGCATGATTTATTGTTTTGATGAAATTGCGTGTAAACAATTTAGTGGCTGGTTGGCGCCCAAAGCCCGAGTAAAGTCCTCCCACTCTTAAAGTCTATGGACTTTGAAAAGACTTTATTTAAGGTTAACTATGGCCATAATTCATGGCCAAACAACAAGCGGCAAAGTTGCATAGTTCTGAAGTTCTTGGCGAGTTGTGGCAAAAGATTATGAAAGATTTCAGCGAACTACACTTGATGGATTATAGTTTTTAGCGCCCAAAACACTTTTCAAGAACGATTATAATCGTTATAAAATATATTACGATATTTGTACTATATAATAAAAGGCTTCAATGACAATTTCCAACGGATTTCGGAATCAACTTTCGGCCCTGTAAAGGAACCGCAATCGTTGTAAATATGAAAATGCCATTTCGAAAGTGCAGCCACAAAGCCCACAAGGATGTCAAAAGAGATGGAGTCAGACCACACGAACTCTCCATGGGAATCCCCTTAGTTATTGGGGCAGTTAAAGCTGCAAGTTAACCACAAAACTGAACGCAGCATCGTGTGCAGTTGCGAATCTACCAATAAATATGCCATAACAATAAGCAATGCGAGCTAATATCCGATTACTCTGGCCCCGGCCAATGTGGCGTGAAAAGCGCCAAGCCAAGGAAAGCCAAGCCAAGATACTCCTCCAAATCCTTCCTATTTCCCCTGCCATCTCGCAATCGAGCATGAAACAAACGCATAAGTAAATACCAGAAACGAGTGACTTTCAATATCCTCACAGGCTTATTGCTTACAGCAAATTTCACGCCAGCAGACAGACAAATACGAGGAGCTGCGAATGCATTTACACATTTGCAAACACAAACATCAGAGAGACAGTTGCAAACATGCAGTGTACAAATATGCGTGCATTGAGTTTTCCCCACGCCACTGAAAAACCCCACCCACTTTCCCGAAGCCGTTAGCTTGTGAAGCATTTCCATGCTGGATTCGGATACAGAATAGGTTTCGGACTGGGTATGGTTTCTGGTTCGCACCCAGTCATGTCTGAGTGCGTTTCCTCCGACGCATTTACGTTTATTGCATTTGTAAATTATTCACACAAGGATATTAAATGCAAATTGTGAAATAGACGACACACTCGTGCTCCGCTCCGCTCCGCTCCACAGATACAATATCCGTTGATGCCCATGTATATATTGGCGAATTACTCAGCTCCTGCATATGATTGTCACATGCAAAAACGAATCGAGTTTCTCGTTTCCCGACTCTGGGACACTGGATTCCCGCCTCGGGTTGTCGGGTCCTCGCATTTGATTTCCTTGAATGCCATTTGCCGGAAGGACCCTTTGGCCCCATGTGAGGTTACTTGGGTCGATGGTCGATTGTAGATAGTTGGTAACGCAATCTGACCACTTGATTGACTCTGGTCCCAATTTGGCCCACCTTTCTGCCGTTCGTGCACCTGCAATCCGATCCATCGAGCAGGGATCAAAAATTAATTTTATTAAAGCCCAGAGAGGACTGCTCTCGGACCTTATTTATTCGTTTTCCATTACCTGATTACACTCTGGCCTCCACTGCCGGAATGGGACACTCTGTAAAGTGGCCAGAACAAGTTGGCAAAAAGTTTAATTTCACTAGCAAATTTCACTCGCATGCAACGCTGCCTAAACACGTTTGACATTTGCATTGCTCCTGGTTGTGGACAAAGTTTTGGGTGCCGGCGAGCGTAACATGCAAATCGAATTTAAACTTGGCGAAACACATTTGAAGGCCATCTGGCTGGAGGGCATACATACACTAAACACATTACCGAATCGTCTATGCAGAACTGCAGCACCTGTCGGTAAATCAGTAAAGCAGTGACAATTATTTCACAATTATTGGCTAATTATCCCACTTAGCACCCTGACACCTAAGGTCCGTGGCCCTATAAAAGGCCCTTGAAAATGACGCATGTCAAACAGTCATCATGTTCAAAGTCAAGGATCTATTGCTGTCGCCGGAAACCTTCAAAGGTCCCATCTTTAAAACCCATCTGCGGTGCTTTCAGTTGTACGGCTATGTGGCATCCAAGGATCAGAAGAGACCATGGTTCAGTCTTTTGCGCTGCACCGTTTTCACGGCCTCCATTTGGCTAAGCTGCGCCCTGAGTCTTGCCCGGGTCTTCCGGGGGTACGAAAATCTTAATGATGGTGCCACAAGTTGGGCGACTGCTGTTCAGTATTTCACAGTTTCCATCGCCACGCTCAATGCCTGCGTGCAAAGAGATAGTAAGTTTTAAAATTATTTTTGATAAATATATAAGAGAATTTAGACGTTAAAAAAACGTAAAGCTAAAAAAAATTATCTTAAAAAAATTATAGCTTCGGTGTTTTTTGAAAAATTACCTTCTTCTCTTAGGAATATTATTTTTTAAATATTTCTGAATTTCGAATTAAATTTAAAAAAATCGGATCACTATATCTATTAGGGCGGGTCGATTTGTATGGGGCCGAAAAAAGTTATGAATCGTATAGGGGGAACGTAATCTTTAAAGGATTCTAAGGAACATTGCCGAACAAACTTGTGGTCTACAATGACGTTTGACCCCCCCAAACGCGATTGAAAATTACTGGTTTTTTCGTGAAAAATATCATACACTCAAAAAATTATTTTTCTTAAATATAGAAAAAAGAAAAATTTACTGTGCTTTAGAAATATATTCTATAAAGAGGAAACATTTTCTAAACTTCAGAAAAAATTCTCTATTAAACGAATTTTTTAGAATTTTTTTTCTGAAATGCAGAAAACTCCTTTTTTTTCTAAATTATAAGGTGATTTTTTCTAATCTTTTTTTTTTTATTTGAGGGTTAAAATCGCCATTGATTTTAGAAAAAAAAAAGACTAAACTTTTCTAAAAACAAAAAAAAATCGCCGTCAAAATTATAAATTTTTATACAAAATAGAAATATTGGTTTTCTAGAAAACAAAAAAAATGATTAATTATTTTTCTAACATTCAGAAAAAATGTGTCTGTTTTTTGAAATATTTTTCTAAAAAATAAAAAATGTAACCTTATTTGATCAGTTTCCCTTCTTTTACACTTTTTAGAAATTTTTTTTAAGCCTTAGAAAAAATTGTCTTAAATCGAAAAAAATTTCTTTTATTGGTAGCCTAGGGGTCTAACGCGTGCGTGCATGTATATGTTATTCAAGTTTATACCCGCAAATGTGAGTTCAATCCCACGTCGAGCCGAAAAACTCATGTTGTCTTTTTTTTTTTTTTTTTATCCCTAATATTTACATATTAATAAAAAAAAATGTATTGCATTTTTTTTTTAATCATGAGTAGTTATATTTTGGTAAAAATGATGTTTAGGTTCTTCAAATTTGAAACATTCAATTACTGTTACTATTAAACCATAATAAAATATATATTGGCATATAAATATTAATATTAATCATGAAATATTTACGAGCAAAATTAAATGAATAACTAGGGGGAATAACTAGAAGAGAGCCAGATCAATTTGACTAAAAAGAGGAGAACAAAATGTGAATAGACTTTGTACAGCGCCTCACGTGATGCTTCCGTGGCGCAGCTAGTAGAGTGCTTGACTGCAAACCGTGAGGCAAGCGGTTCGATTCCCGCGTGGGGCGACCCAAGATGTTTTTCTCAAAATAGTAAGTTATTGGGTTTTTATATTTATAATTTGTAATTTGTATACTCATTTCAGTTATTATTACAGTTCCAATTTGAAACTACAAGTGCATTTACATAAATGTATACATCATCCACCCATGTGCTCAATTAAAGGAAATTCGAATAATATGACAAACAAGAACGAAAAACAACAACAAAAGGGCAGGGGACGTGGCGTCACAGAAACAACCGGGCATTATTATTATTCCGATTCCCGAAGCCCGAAAAAAGATTTTTGTATTTTCTGGATTTGAGGATTTTTTTTGTTTTTTAGAAAATATTTGTCTATATTAAAAAAAAAACGTATTTCTATTTTTTAGAAAACCTTTATTTCTAAATTCTAAGAAATAATTTTTCTACTTTCTAGCAAGAAATTTCTAAATTGCAGTCTTTTTTCTTTTGATTAAAAAAAAAAAATGCCTTTGATTTAAGAAACCTACTTTCTTTAATATAGACAAAATCGCCAGTAAAGCAAATTCATAGGCGATTTTCTAAAACCAAGGGCGATTTTAGTCGATTTTTTTTTTGAGTGTAGTAGCCAGCACAGACATATTACTGAATTTGAGAAAAAAATAGTGGTTTCAAATTCAGTAATACATCTGTGCTGGCTACTATGATATTTTTCACGAAAAAACCAGTAATTTTCAATCGCGTTTGGGGGGGGTCAAACGTCATTTTAGACCACAAGTTTGTTCGGCAATGTTGCTTAGAATCATTCCAAGAATACGTTCCCCCCATACGATTTTTGGGCTCCCAATTCGACCCACCCTAATATCTATAGCTGCCATAGAAACGGTCGGAAAATTAAATGGAAATTAATGGAAAAAAAATTATTTCTTGTTAATTTTCATCACATTCTCTTCTTCTCTGGTATATAGCTTTTCATTAACATTTCAAAATTTCGAATTAAATTTAACAAAATTCGGATGGCTATATTATATAGTTGCCATAGGAAGAATCAAAAAATTAATGCCAAAATAAAAACAGAGCAACTAAAAATTTGTTATACCCAAGTAAATCTAAATTTAATATTTTTGTAAGTTAATATGAATGATCTGCAAGGCTGGCCAAAGCTAGCTTCCTTTCTTGTTTAACCCTAAAATGTTTTTTTTTTTAATCTTTATCTCAAAGTGTTGTTGAATAAACCTAATTTAACTGTTCTCTTTTCACCAGAACATTCAACTTACGCAGTTTTTAAGCACGAATGTTCTTAATTCAAGAGCAATGTACTCTCACTTTCGATTTCTCTCTGTGTACGCTTTTCTGTTTTCATTATTCTTTAACAAAAGTAATATTTTATTATACCATTTGTTCAGGAGTAATTTCCCTGTTGCGAGAAGCCTACGAGGACATCCAGAACTTAATGTTCGTGGCAGATGATCGGGAGATGGAGCTTCTGGTTGCCACGCAGTTGTATACCCGAACCATTACCCTGATCCTGTGGGTGCCATCGGTCATTGCTGGTTTTATAGCCTATTCGGACTGCCTCTATAGGACTTTGTTTCTGCCGAACTCGGTATTCAATATGCCGGCAGTGCGACGAGGTGAGGAGCAGCCCATTCTGCTGTTCAAACTGTTTCCCTTTGGAGAACTGTGCGATAACTTCGTGGTCGGATACCTAGGACCCTGGTACGCTCTGGCTTTGGGAATCACGACGATTCCATTGTGGCACACCTTTATCACGTGCCTCATGAAGTACGTGAACCTCAAGGTGCAGATTCTCAACAAGCGGGTAGAGGAAATGGATGTAAGTGCGCTGCAATTTCTGTCCAATGCTAAAAAGTTTATGAAAAAATACCTCTCGATTTTGGCTACTCAAAGATCACACGTATAAACCCAACCTTGGTATTAGATCGCCTAACAGCCAGTGAGCTAACCTACTGGCGATTGCAGCTCTTCAAGGAATTCGTAGGTGAACAGCTGAGAATTCGGAAATTTGTCAAGGAGCTGCAGTATCTAGTTTGCGTCCCGGTCATGGTAGATTTCATTATCTTCTCTGTTCTTATATGCTTCCTGTTTTTTGCCTTGACAGTTGGTGTGAGTGGAGGAGCCTCTAACATGAATTGTTTTAAATAATATTTAGTATGCTTTATCAGGTCCCCAGCAAGATGGATTACTTCTTCATGTTTATTTACCTCTTTGTGATGGCTGCCATACTGTGGATCTACCATTGGCATGCCACACTAATTGTTGAATGTGTGGGTATACAAAGAGGATGCAAATTCCTTAACTTGGCTTTACCATAAAAACCATAACAACACTGGGAAAAACCAAGGATAGATTACTGCTCAAAAGCGATTTTTGTTTACTCCGTTTTCGTGGAGCCGACTCATTGAAACATTGATTTTTTTCAGCACGAAGAACTGTCCCTTGCTTACTTTTCGTGTGGATGGTACAACTTCGAACTGCCTTTGCAGAAGATGATGGTCTTTATGATGATGAATGCCCAACGGCCGATGACGATTCGCGCCCTGCTGGTCGATCTGAATCTGAGGACCTTCATAGACGTAAGAGTCCTGAAGCGATGGATTCATCGAATTCAAGCTTAATCTGTTCCAGATTGTACGTGGAGCCTACAGCTACTTCAATCTGCTGCGTAGCACTCACATGTATTAAACGAAAAAGCCTTTCCTCGGAGCCAATCAAATGCCGTTGCGCTTGTCAACTCGTTTGGCTAACATGACAGTAAACAAGCCATGCAATTCATTTTGCCCGGCACACACTCACAAAAACTTAGGAAAAGGAAGTCAGAAGGGGGATCTATGTAGAAGAAGTTGAAAGTAAAATGCTAAACCATTTTACAGCGCAAATAAACGTAGCTCACACTGAAGACCCGCCTGCTACTCAAAAAGCCAATGCAAGTAACGGGCGACATCATTTATCACTTGAGAAACGTCGCATGTCACTGGCATTGTATGTGTTTTGTTATATTGTCTTTCTCAATGGATATAAAACGATTTTTGCACTTCTTACCCACCAAACACCGAACCACCGAACCACCGAACCACCAAACTACCCGCCCCTGGCATTATTTCCCTGCCGTGCCTCTAATTGTCTTGGGGGTTTAGACAAAGGAAATTTATGCGTCTGCCCCAGCAAAACGGTCAGATACATCAGGCCACCACCATCAGCGAAACTAACCAAACAAACCGAATCGCTGTCCCCCTGGGTGTATTTTTTAATATTATTAAGAGTATAGACAAAAAGTAAAAATAAAAAAAGACCCACACCCAAATAAACACGCATTTTGCTGCGGTCGTTGGGCTCCCTGGGATTACACAAAGTGGCTAAATGGCTGATAAAGGCACACGCCGAACCTCGGCTACTAATGAGTATTAATGGCGGGGTTACGAGCTCGGCAGGTATGCCAGAATCGAGAACCCAGAACCAAAAAACCTGGCCATCTACGTATGTACGTCCTCGGAGGGTGACAAAAGCGAGGGTCACAGATAGTTGGTTAACAGCGTGAAAAGGGTTGTTGGTGAACCACTCGATTGAAATCTCTCTGTGGAGAGCGCAACCCTTTTGAAAAAATGAAACAGACGAATGCGCTGATATATGAGATACAACTCCCTTTATACTTCCGCGGCATCTGTAGTTCACATTTGTTCAAACAAACAAATCATGTTGAAAGGGTTGGTGGGTTAGCTTTTTTATTTGCCACTTAGGGATCATTTTGAAGTACTAAACTCCGACTAAATACGTAAATATTTTTAAAACAAATAAATCCGATTCATAACTCTTTTTACGGGGGTTTATTGGGCCTCGGAACTACAGAAGAGGATTTGATTTGGAATCCGTTATGTTATATATTCAAATTATCAATTTGATAACCAAAATTTTCTTATTCTGCTAAGCTAAATAATTTTCTCTGATATAGTAACACTTTCTGATGTCGATTCGAGTCCAAGAAGCTATTATTTTTCCAGAGCTATGTATAGATCATATTATTAGGCCGCAACGACAAAATATAATTTGGCAAAATAGAAAACCACATTGACTTTGGCATAGCGAATTTCTGGCATCTGTTGCCGGTATTTTAAGCAATATTGGCAAATTTTTTATGGTTTTCGCTGCGCACGTTTTTTGTTGATTATTTATGGCATTACATACATAATGCAAGCGTAATGGATGCGAGTGTTCATTAAGCACAATGAATGTCGTGCACTCAGTGCCAACCCTCGTCCCTCAAGGGGAGAATGCGATGGGAGCCAGAGAATTTCGCACAGTGCGGTATGGAAAGTGTGTGAGCCACCCCCTTTGGGTTTTGCAGTTTTGCGAAAAAATTAAAATTTGCTGCACACATGTAATGAATATTTACAATACACTGCTGCCCTACCGCCACAAAAGAAATGAATTCAATGGGAACGAAATTCTCGGAACGGGGCCACAAAGGAAAACCCCCTTAAAGAAGGCGAAACCTCCTTATAAGGGTGGTGCAGAAGGTGAAGCCAAAGAATTGTCGTATGTTACGATTATGCGTGGTCATAGCTGTGAGGCAGCAATTGACTTCTGTGAATATATATTTTTTAAAGTGAACTGAGTTACAAGCCCATCCTAAATCTTATGAAAACCGTATACAAAAATGTTATTTCTTGTAAAAAATATTCAGAATTAAAATAATGTTTAATCTTTTTTGATTTCTGCGGTACTCGTAGAGTAAAAGGGTATATTGTATTCGTGCAAAAGTATTTAAAGTATTTAAAGTATATACATTCTTGATCAGGATCACTAGCCGAGTCGATCTAGCCATGTCCGTCTGTCTGTCTGTCTGTCTGACTGTCTGTCTGTCTGTATGAACGCTGAGATCTCGGAAACTATAAAAGCTAGAAGATTGGCGTTTTGCATGCAGATTCTAGGAGTTCCTACGCAGCGCAAGTTTGTTTTAAAAAAGTGCCACGCCCCCTCTAACGCCCACAATCGCTTATATACGATTTTAAAAATTTAAATATTTCGGAAAAGTATATATAAGTATATATTTCTGCGGTAACTGAAACTTAGGGAACCAAAATATTTGTTTGCAATTTGACACCTTTATAAGTGATTTCAATATCCTAATCTCCATAAGCAGCAATATTCGTTCCTTTTCAATATGGTAAATGTTATGTTTCAAACTTGCAGCTTTACAATTAAATAAAACCGTAATAAAACTAATTTCCTATAGGAATAAGGAAACCCCATTTGGTAGAAACATTTTTCTTTATAATTCTTTTTCTTCACTTAAATGAGTGGGTGTACATACGTTTGTTGCGCTACCAAAGCTCTCCACTTTGGCCAACTAAGTGTTTGGCCATTAAACATTTACGATGGCACAGTTAAGGCAACACACACGCGTGACTTGGCCAGCTGTTAGGTGAAATAAAGATGGTTATTAAAATTAATTAACGCACGGCGATTTGTTGGCCGGCGCCGTAAAGCGAAATGAAGTTGTAGTTAAATTTTGAATGCATTAAATTAATCATAAGCAGGTCGGTCGCCCATCTGTTGGCCGGATATGAGCACTCGAGCTTGGCCAAAAGAGCTGCAGTTGTGTCACCAGTGGACGGGCCCTGCCCAGGATATTATGCACATTTAAATGCAACTGATTAATCATGGATAAAGTTGTTTTGCGTTCACAGTTGCTGCTGCTGCTGCTGGTGCTGCTGCTTTTGCTGGTCACGTGACTGCAAACAATTTGACTTCAAACACATTAACAGTTACGGTCGGGCGAAACCGGAGGAGGCCAGAGGAGAGCCGGATAACTCCCGGGGAGCAAATACGGGTCCTGCACGCAGAGGGTTTGTCACCAGCAACAACTTAACTTGGCTAACTAAAACTTTTCATGCATTGCCGTTGACAGTGCAATAAACATGCCAAAACAAATGCAGCAGAGGCAGCGACAACAATGGCAACAACTTATGAAAACAACAGCGTCAACTGACCCGCCCCCACCACGCCCATCCTGGTTGACATCTTCGGGGTTAGAGGAGGGTTGAGCTGAAGGGCGAGGGTTCGGGGCTACCCCTTTGAAAATAGACACGTAAGCCATGGAAATATTTAGTCGCTGGGCGATGGGGAGTCGCAAATAGTTCGACGACTTTTTCTAAGAATTTCGCAGGAAGCGCAGCTACTCGACTGATTTATGAAGTTTGCATTGACATTGGAATTTCTACTAGGACAAACTTTACTTTGGCTTAATGGGTGCATACCTTTCTAAGGCTAAAACCAAAAAAAGAAGTTCCCAATTTATTTATTTATTTTAATTCTTGCACTGCAAG
>JBAMCF010000648.1:0-13938 GCA_037075285.1 Drosophila lutescens
GGCAGTCAAATTTAAGTTTTGGGTCAAGAAGATCACCTAAATCGTTAATTGAATATATACGGTCGAGTGGTGTATTTTGATGAGAACAACTAATAAACGTAGGAGTACCCCTATAAAAAGTCATAACGTTGCATTTAAGGCAGTTCAAATTTAAAAGTTTGTTCTCACACCATCCCTGAAAACGATCAATATCTGACTGTAATTTGAAACCTGACCCTATATCTTTGTAAGATAAACAAAGCTTAACATCATCAGCGTACATTAGTACACGAGAATGTGCTACGATAGAGGGAAGATCGTTAATAAACAAAGTAAACAGCAAAGGGCCTAAATGACTACCTTGAGGAACTCCAGATGTCACGTAGATCATTTTAGAAACAGCGCTCTTAAATATAACCCTCTGAGTCCTACCATTCAAGTAACTTGAAATCCAAGATAATAGATTACATAGAAACCCAAGCTGATCTAATTTGAATAAAAGGAGAGAGTGGTTAACAGAGTCAAAGGCCTTACTAAAATCTGTATATATATCGTCAGTCTGCATTTTATTCTTAAATCCATTTATTACAATAGATGACAATTCAAGAAGGATGGCGGTGGTCGATCTTCGCTTAACAAAATCATGCTGACACGGTGATATTAGCGAGGAACATAAATGTTGCAAATGAGAAGTAATAATACGTTCAAATGCTTTAGGAATTGCCGACAATTTAGAAATACCTCTATAATTCTGGGCATCCACCTTCGCACCCTTTTTGTGGAGTGGAATAATGAAAGAGTCCTTCCAGATAGTTGGAAAAACTGATGATGAAATAGACAAATGAAAAAGTTTAAAAATCGGTTTACAAATGGTTGAAGCACAAAATTTAAGCACACTCCCAGGGAGTCCATCAGGACCGGGAGAATACGTTGGCGTTGTTGTTTCTAAATCCTTTAAGAGAGAACTTTCGGTAATTACAGGGGTAAAAATACAATTAGCCCTATTTAAGGGGTTAGGGTAGATAGAATTTGACCAAGCAGCCGAACTATAAGAAGTTTGGAAAAATTCGGCAAATAAATCCGCAATTTCAGAATCCGACGATGCTGTTTTTGAGATTAAACGTACCGATGAAGGCAATGCCGAAGACTTACGCTTGGCATTAACAAAGTTATAAAACTGCTTCGGATCATTTGAAAATTCGAATTTACATCGATTTAAATACATAGAATAGCAATGACTGTTGAGAACATTAAAATCTGAACGAGCCACCACATATTTCGAAAAATCGGATGGCTTACCCGATTTTTTATACTTTTTATAAGTGTTGGATTTAAGATTTTTAAGTCTTTGAAGCGCATTGTTAAACCAAGGAGGCCTGTTTAGCTTTGGAGGAAGCCTGTCAGGAACGCATTCGTCAAGAAAAGTGTTTAAAACGCTATAGAGAAGTTCAATTGCACTTTCAATATCCATGCAGTTGTACAAATCAGTCCAATTATATTGCGAAATCATGTAATTTAGTTTATTAAAGTCACATTTTCGAAAGCATCTCGTTTTAGTTTGAGGAACTAAAGGAGAAAGGGTATCAGTACAGGGGAGGCCAATTGTCAATTCCAATGTTGGATGATATCGGTCTTCAGGTACAAGAAGTGCGTCAATTCTAGATACCGTAACTTTATGCGGATCTAAAACAAATACTAGATCTAATTGTCTATTTAATGAATTTCGTACAAAGCTTACTTGCTGTAACGATAATTATAAAAGGCCATCCACAAAATCATGGGCAGATAAAGGTGTAGCTACAAGTGAGAGACCGGAGATATTAGGGAGATTAAAGTCACCCAACACAATCAAAAGGTCTCTGTTAGAGAGGAAGGATAGAACAGATTTTATGGCAGACAGATGGTGCTCATAAATGGTTAAATCAGAGCCAGGAGGAATATAAGAGCAGGTTACAAAAATAGATAAGGATTGCAGGGAAACTTTGACACTAACAAAATCAATTTCGTTAGGGATATGAAAGTTAAGTCTCTCCGATGTTAAAGTAGAGGTAACGGCAATCAGTACACCACCCCCTCTACGCGGGGAGCGATCGGTCCTGTAGGTGTTAAAGTTATTTGACAGAACTTCAGAGTCAGATATCTCTGGTTTCAGCCAAGTTTCCGTAAAAGCCAAAATATCTTCAGTAAATGCAGAGGAGTCAGCATAATGCTTTGGTAGCTTCATATTTAGTCCTCTAACGTTTTGATAAGCCAAAAATAAACCTATTAGTTTTTTGGCACAGTGGAAGCCGTTTATTAGGCACAGTGGGAGGCCTGTTATTTGTTCTCGGTTTATTAGGAACCAATTCTTTTATTACCAAATCATCATTAAGCCAAAAGCTTTCAGAAAGTAGTACATTAAATACATCAGGCTGGTTGAACTGGTTGACTCCGCCGGCTCTGGAGATCCTATTAAAGCCTGACTTAAAGCCTATTAAAACCTGAAAGATACAGGGACTACACCGGAACTAGCAGTATCCATTAGCACAGGTGGTTCATTTACCCCTGTGTCACCAGAAACTGCAGAAGCTACCAAGTTCGGGTTTATGGCGGATTCTACACTCGCATTTACTGTCGTTGAGCTAGCTTTTTTGCGTTTGGGCGAATGGGTTAATAATTGTTATACCCGTTACTCGTAGAGTAAAAGAGTATATTGTATTCGTGCAAAAGTATGTAACAGCTAGAAAGAAGCGTTTCCAACCGCATAAAGTATATATATTCTTGATCAGGATCACTAGCCGAGTCGATCTAGCCATGTCCGTCTGTCCGTATGAACGCTGAGATCACGGAAACTGTAAAAGCTAAAAGGTTGAGATTTCACACACATATTCTTGGGCTTCCTACGCAGCCCAAGTTTGTTTCATCGATTTCAAATGTGTCTGGAGGCCACATCTTTTAAGATTTTTTAAATATATAAACGCAATTTTATAGTGTTTATTAATACCTATCGAAATGCAGAAGACATTTTTCAAATCGGACCATACATTAAAAAGTTATACGCAATCAAAATTGTTTATATATCTATCTCCCTCGCACTCCCTTTAGCTGACGTTTATTAGATAGTCGGGACACCAACCCGAGTACAGCGTTCGCACTCCCTTTAGCTGAGTGACGGGTATTAGATAGTCGGGACACCAACCCGACTATAGCGTTCTCTCTTGTTTATTATTAAATTGTTCACAAACGGAATTTAACCCATCATTGAGCTGTTTAAAAACTCATGAAAGATTAAATAGGCCGTCTCGAGTCTGCCTCATAAAGCTGCTCATCTCAACTGCCAATTCCCTGCAGGACTCACATACCCACATGAGACCAACCCGCAGTTCAATGAAGTCTTTAACTCTGCCAGTGAATCCTGCACATTTAGAATGCATCACCGCTTCGCAGAACCAACAGCAAACAAACGGGTCATTAGATGATGTCCTACAATTTTTCTTAGTACAGACAAGTGCCATTTTAGGAAAAATATGTTAATTCAAGATAAATTAATATAAAAATGTGAAAGTAATGAAAAATACCTCAAGTAAATTTGACACTGGTATCAAATTCGCAAAACCGCAAAGACACAAAGCACAAGAAGTATAAGAGCTCGGATCACGAAATAAATCGAAAGCCAGAGAGCGCGAGAGAAAATGCTTCTATCGACTGAGCGAGCGCTAAATCGTTATCGATGGTATGTTATTTTTAAGACCGACGTGTACCCGAAAGTGATCTAACCCGGGTTTCTAAATCTTCAAGTTGGGCTGCCCATCGCTCAGAGCACGGTGTTTGGAGGGATCGTTTCGCCGCCAAAGCGGCGCTTCCAGTTTAGTGTCAACCAGCCCTGGAGTTTTAACAGTCGAGAGAGCAGTTTTATCCAGATCTTCGCATCTCGCTCTCTCGCACTGTTAAGTGTCTCCAAGTTTCAATAAACCGTTAATTAGTATAACGTAACAAGTTCGGCAACCGTCATCTTCTCATTTCCCTGGATTTAAAACACCCCTGCTGGAAAAGCCGCCCCGCCAGTTCATCACCTATGACACAGGTGACACGATGAAGGATTTTCCTAAGTGACAACCCATCGGACAAATTCTGAATGACACACGTGTGTTCATACGTGACATGTCACAGGGTGGTGACCTCTTATATGCCCAATTCGTATAAGGCACTTGTGACATCACGAGTGACTTCGAAAAAATGTCATTGAAGCTGTCACTATGGTACGGGGTATGAACTCTCGAACAAATGACTCTATGGAAAATCACGAGTGCGTCTCGAGGGACAAATGATCTACCACTGGTGTTTAACCTGGTGATTCACGAGCAAAAATTGATCTCTGGAACTGAAGGGTGTCTATATATACAAAAGAATAGAATGTGTGACGACCCAATCTAACGACCGGGACGCCACATTATCCTAAGCGATTGGACGCTATCGTTTTGTTATTTCTATTATATTTCTTATCTTATATTCTCTAAGGAAAAGGTGACAAGAAGTCATGAAGTAAAATATTTTTAAGTTGGTTAAAGTTAAAGTTTTTAGATGGGATCCGAACCACCCGCCCGGGGTGGCAACTCCATGGGTGAAATCAGGTGTGGAGCAACCGATATTTATCATGGACACCAAAATACTGCGGAAAATACTAAAAATCCCAAAAAGTAAGAAGAACAGGAAAAGGAAAGAAACGTAACGCGGAGACACTACGAGAGGGTTCACTCTCTTGGCTTCGGGCTCTTCACGCGCGCGGAAGGAAAAAAATACGGTGAAGTCGATAAGTGAGTCAGCACGTGGAGAAAGGTTAGTGAAATAAACGACAACGACGGTGCAGTGAATCGGATAGATTAAAGCAAGGGTAGCGGTGAATGAATGAAACCCTCGGTGATTAAACTGTGCAACTAATAACGTAAACGATCTTGGTGGTAATTATTTTGCTCCCCTCCCCATTTTCTCCCGTGTAGGGACCACATCTGGTTGTCGGAATCCGACTCAGGTAATTAGTATAAATTAACGACAAGAGTCGCGCAATCCGGTAGTTAGTGGAAAGGCTAGATCCTTCCATGCCCGCGTAACCCAATAGTTAGTGGAAGGGCTAGATCCTTCCGCCCCTTGTTTAACCCAGTAGTTAGTGGAAAGGCTAGATCCTTCCACCCTTGTTCAGTCTGGTAGTTAGTGGAAAAGATAGATCCTTCCACCCTTTTTCAGTCTGGTAGTTAGTGGAAAGGCTAGATCCTTCCATGTCCATTGTTTAATGAGGTGGTTAGTGGAAAGGCTAGATCCTTCCACGCCCGTCAAGTAGTCCGGCTGCGCATCGACCGAAGGTCCAGCCCGTCTAGAATATGGATACGAAGACGAGGGCTACCCTAACAGACGAATATAGAGTGTTCGATTACCATCCCTAGTCTAAATTTTGTCTGTCTGTGACAACTCGGGGGTTCGCAGAGAGATCCTTCCGGGCCAATCAAGTCGTTCAGCTGCGGCCTCGCCCGAAGGTCCAGTCCGTGGAATTTTCTGTATAAAGTGAGGTCACGAGGACGAAGGATACCCCTTTAAGACAAATGCAGAGTGTGCGGATATCATCCCTACTCTAAAACACTCCAAAAGTCCTTCTCTGGTTTCGAAAAATGCGGAAGATCTTCAAGATAATCGCCAAGAATCCATGCTCACGAAAGGCGAATATAACTCTTTAGCCCAGTGTCTCAGTGACTTACAAATATTTTTGTAAAGACTCTTGAACCCGACTGAGTATTGTACCCCGGCCAGAGAGTATCCTTACAAATGAAAATATCCGGTAGCTCAAGCAATAGAACATGAGACTCGTATTCACAGAAGTGGTTCGAAACCACACGATTATGGGCGCCTAAAAATAGAGAAAAGGAACAAGCAATGAACTATCATTAAAGGAAGTCTTGTTGATGCCATCGAACATATCCTGAGAGAAGTCCTCTCGTGCTGTCCACCACTAGACTAATATTATCTTGCAAACATAAAACCGGCCAGGACTTGAGCAAGGGTGTAACTAGCTCCAATGTGGACCATAGCACAGCCAATGTGATAAATACAGTGAAGATCATCGATCACAAGGACGACATGCAGGACGTCAACAGAAACATCAAAATTGTCATATGCATCATCGCCTTCGTAGCCATCCCAAAAGTGGTCAAAATGTACAAGCGATCTGTACAAGGACTCCGTGACCAAAAGCACGCTCTAGAGCAGGCGGTATGCCGTCACGTCTATAATAGTGAAATATCAAAAGCGGCCGAAAATAAACAGTGTTAAAGCAAAGCGCTAGCAATTACACTTTTCGTTGTACTTTTTATATTATAATAAAATATTGACTTTTCAGCGGCGAGTATCAGCCTTGTGCTTGTATGAACAACCACAAGAGACCTCAGAGCGACGTTTGTAGTCGTGAATAGTCAGCAATAAGTGGCGTAGGTGAAGAATAATGACATATCTTTTGACGGACAACCTTGACAATAGGGGATCGTATTGCGCGGCTCGCGATACGGGGCAATGTAGACTGATGTCCGACGGACATTACGACTCTTACTATTTTTCAGGCATCTTTAGTATTTATTCTCGCTACGTTAGAGAGGCGAAAGACTTACCAAGAACGCACCCAATCCGGCGAGCTTATGCCGATAAAATTGGTGTCTGAACATTGATTGTCTTTTCCTCGGCCCAAGTCCTTTCAGTACTAGGTGAAAATGCAATACTATTTTGTATTAAAAAACGGGAAACTGGTGATTGCAGGGAATTTAACGTTTATTTTAACGACGACGAAAGGGAGTGTGCGCATTGAAGTTCATATAACAACTCAATATTTAATTCCATTGTATAACGCTTAAGCCTATCTTAACTACGGGGCGAGAGACGGGGCGAATTCGCGAGAGCGATCATGTGCAGCAATGTGTGGTGTGAGGACTTACACACCCTGCATCTTTTTCGATTTCCATCTTTTAACCGTGTGGCCCTTTCGGAGGCAGTTAGTGCATAAGGGAGTCCTTTTTGCGAAATCGAATCTTTGCTGAACTGTTAGGTGTTGATGTTCTGCTGAGTTGCAAAACACAAATACTTCAGGGTCGTCCATAACAGCAAAAAACGAAAAACCCTTTTTATACCCTTGCAGAGGGTATTATAATTTCAGTCAGATATTGTAACGCAGTGAAGGAGACGTTTCCGACCACATAAAGTATATATATTCTTGATCAACACCAATAGCCGAGCACCGGATCGACGACGCCAGCACCAGCGTCGACATACGTTGGGCTCCGCAAACGCCAAGCACCGGGCCAACGACACCAGCGTTACCACACCTAGGAGCAACCACGAAGGAGGCGATGAGGCAAGACGAGCCACTTGAACTAGGGACGGGGGCGCCTCGATAAGGCGGTCGATTGGCACTGGACGATAGTGCGATCGATGGGCACACGACAATGGAAACATCGTTCATGAGGAATATGGCAGCAATCAGGTGGCAACGCCACACCTGCAATATCGATAGCTGATTGTATCGATAGATGGTAGACATCGGTTACCAGTGGAACCAGATTAGAGATCGTCGCGGGAAATTCAACTGCGGGCCCGCTGGCCTATCGATAGCCGATGGTTATCGATGCCCAGTGTGGCCAGATCGAGGATCGGCGAGGGAATTTTGAAAAGTAGATGCAAGAGGACGACCGGCGCCGTAGAAACTCTGGGAGTTGAAAGCGTCGAGGGAGCGCCGAGGGATTCAACGAGATCATCGCGAGAACTCAAAGGCTAGGATACACTAGGAAACGCCGGAGAGTAGGAACGAGTTTTTAAAGGGTTTCCCAAAGTAAGTGGGGAATGTGAGGAGTTGAATAACTCCCCACAAATATAAGCAGCCATGACAACAGATGGCCGGCCGTTTACCAGTTACGCGGCGAATTCGCAAATGGAGAGAAACTCTCAAAAAGAGAGTTCGGAGATTGAGAAGCAAAGAGAGAGAGTTTGGAGACCGAGAAGTGTAGAGTGAGAGATTGGAGACTTCAAGGTTGAGGGAGAGAACTCTGACAAAGAGAGTTTGGAGAGTTAGTTGCGGAGAGTGAGAGAGTGGAGACTTTGCAGACAGAGCCAGAGTGCCGTGTGCAAAAGGAAATAACGGAACTGCACCGGACTTTGGACTCTGCCGTGGACTTTGGACCAGGAGGACAAGTGCCACATCTCAGCAGCGGAGCGGCACACAGGCACATAAGAACCAGCGGGACGGCAGCAACACGCAGAACTACAATTTAAGGCCGTGCGTGAAGGACAAGTGGGTCAAGCAAAAACCACGGACTTTTGACCTGAAGTGGAGAGATTCAGCGGGCAGAGCGCAAAAGGGAAATAACGGTTCCTGGAAGCCCTATATAAAGCCGCCAGTTGCTGGCAGCTGGATCAGTCGATCACGAGGAGTCAGTCTATCAAGATCAGTCAAGATATCAAAGTGAACAAGTCAGCCAGTACAGTGAACTACAAGTAAACAACAACAAGTCGAGTCCCCGGAAGCAGCGCCGTAGGAGCCTACAAGGACCACGATCGCTACGTTGAGACGTTCGGGATTGGATCACTAGGAATCTCCGAATTGAGACACAGGTAGCTGAGGTACAGAGGGCATCACACGTCTGATCAAGGCGATCCGTTTTCATTACTGTCTCAGCTAAATCCTCGCATCTCGCCTGGAGAGTCGATCAGAGTTTGAGCGGTGTAAGCCTGCGACAAGGGGAAACCTCGGTGTGAAACCTATCTAGACCCAGTGTACCTTGCCCAAGCAGGTCCTGACGCGATCAGCGATCGGTTAATTGTTTGTGGTCTCGAGTGGAGAACTCCAGGAGAGCCCTGCGGTTTGAGTCGTGTAGTCCCGGAGCGGCGTGTGTCTGAACGAGCCATCGAGAGATCGGTCGGTCGTTACCAGGCGACCAGGAGTCGTTGACGGCCACGAGTGGCGAGTCAAGCCCAGCCGTGCCTGCAAGATCACTGTACTATCACACCTGTAATAAAACCCACTAAGAACCCATGAATTCTGAGCTTTTTCACTGATCAACTGGGCGGTCACTATACTGAGCTAGCCGCACGAATCTCGTTGCTAGCTGTAGTGGATAACGTATAAAAAATATAGGCAAGATATAATTCTCGGGTGTAGCCGGCCCGTCTGATATTTCTCCGGCTTTACTGGCTCGTCGGCAACTGGGGGGGAAGTTATTATGGTGCTATACCACGAGGCCCACAAAAAAGAATCAACAAAAAATGTTAAACTGGACGGAGAGAACAAGTTACACGTATGACAGCTAGATGGACATGCAAAGAAATTTGGGATATCGGATTGGGTCCGTTGGTCTTGTTGCGGCCCAATATGCTCACCCAACCTTAGCCACGAAACTCCACTTTAAACTTGTTCATGGCCCCTTTTGCTTTCGGGTTTAGGGGTTAATTAGCGGGGATCAACAAGTAGTTATTTACGCAAACATTATAATAATTTATTACAGACTAAATATTACAATATCAAATTTCAAAGCTTTCTTCGGTTTTTCCTTCAATAGTATAAGTATAAGTTATAAATTAAATATAATTCTTCAATTATTTACGTTTTAAGATGTACTTTTTACGATTAAATTCTTCACGAAATTCAAAAGAACAAAACCATTTTGTTTACCATTGGATTTAATTTGCATTTATACGTCGCTGTTAGTTAGCAGTTTTAGTTATGTTAGCTAAGGTAAACAAAGGGTTATCTGTTCCCATGTTAGTTTTGGGCAAACAGTGGCTTTACATAAGGGCGAATGGAAAAAAAACCCACAAGAGAAATATCGTATTTCGGCAAGAATTGGTTTAAAATTTAAAAAGGTAACAAGGTCCACTCACATTTCATTCGGTTCCAACGTAGACAGCGCTTTCTAGAGATCGTGGCTGTTTTGCTTGTTGGGAGGGTTTAAAATTATATTATTTCGAACAGTGTATATATTAAAAGTTTTTTTCCACACTCGCACCGTTTTACGCGCACCGAGGCCCTTGGGACATTTTTAAACTAACTACCCACTAATCTAATTTCCCTTCGCCCATGCTTCAATATCGGCCATTGCTCTCTTCCGTATTACTTCTGAGCTATGCTTTCTCCCCCTCTAACACATTCTCTCATGGGGAGCCACTCTCACGGGTTTGTGTCTAGGCTACTTCCCTCTCTCACTGTTCGCTCACTGTTCGAACCTTATGCCTTATGCTCGATGGATTGGGCTTTCCCTGTTCGGTTATGGCTTGTTCTACTATTCTCCAGTCATCAGGTTACGAAATCACGTCGAGGTTACTCAGAGGGGTTAGGGACGAACATTGGGTACCGATATCAATTTCTCGGCTCGCACTTTTTCCCCCGGATCACTGATGCTCCATTGGCATGCAAAAAACTAATCACAACCCCCAAACATCCCAATGGCCTTCTTGCGCACGCGCGTTTCTCGAAAACCGGGCTTAACCAGCAGCATTGGGAACGACGACGTCAGCTGCTCGCGATCAGATTTTTACTGCTCTTCTCTCTTGATGGTCGCTACTCTCTTTTGGCTATTTTTGTCCGGGTTTTTTTCCGCTAGTTTAAGTTTGTAAATTTTGACAAAATTTATTGGTGGCCAATCCTATCCCAAAAATCATGACTTATACACTTGTAGGATCACTACTCTTGCGAAAAACTCACCCAGAGCATTTGGCCAGGAAAATTTGTGGTAAATACAATATGTCTTTTTGGTTCCCTTGGCTTATGGTCGTAGGTATGCAGAGCCGATTGGGATCACCCGCAAACAATTAGGAGCTACTTTTTTCCTTTCCTTTTAACAGCTTCTTTACTCTATTCCCTGTTAATCTTTCTTTTCCTTTGACCCTAGCTGTGCTCTTTTAGTCTTCAACAGAACTGTTAAGCCGATGCTCACTGACACATTCTCGATCCTATTTGGAGAATGGCCAGCGCTGTATCTGACGGATATAGGCTAACGGACCTTTAGGTCTAAGCTAAGTTAAGGGTATTTTGAGGGCAGCTACAAGAATCATTACAGAGCAGACCTAATAAATCAGTTCGTTACATCTGGCGCCCAAAACGTGATTGTCCCAGTAGTGAAAGCAACTGCATCATGCAGAAACAACAGACGAGTGACAGCATTGAAACTTCAAGGACACTACGCGGTAACTCCAAGGACTGTTCAGGGATACTACGGCAGGGTAACTCCAAGGTCTATCCAAGGATACTACGATAACTCCAAGAATACAACGATAACTTCAAGAATACTACGAAATAACTCCAAGAATACTACGATAGCTCCAAGGATACTACGAGAACTCCAGGGATACTAAGATAAATCCGAGGAAACTCTAGGGAAACTCCGAGGAAAGCCCAGGGAACTCGAATGACACGTCAAGGACACGCCAACAATACGCTGATAGACAGTGTGAGGAACCGTAAAACCCCCCACAATTGCCGACTAATTTTTGTAGACATGTAGGAATTTTTGTAGTCATGTAGGAATATTTTATAGCCATGTAAGACTCATGAAGAGTTTAATATTAGTTTAGCCTTTTAATAGCCAACCTACCCAACACCGCCAGCATCCACACACCATCGAACACTCTCGCTCCCGTTCCAACACGCTCTTGTCATCCACTTATCAGCATCCACACGGAACTCAACGCTCTCATCACCCACTCATCAGCATTTGAAACGCTCACACACACACACGCATTTCAATGCACATCAGCATCTGCACGCAGTCCCAACACCGCCAGCATCCACACACAACCCACCATCGAGCACTCTCGCTCTCGGTCCAACACGCTCTCATCACCCACTCATCAGCATCCACACGGAACTCAACGCTCTCATCACCCACTCATCAGCATTTGAAACGCTCACACACACACATACGCATTTCGATACACATCAGCATCTGCACGCAGTTCCAACACGCGCACACACTCATCAGCATCCACACGCAACCCACCATCGAACACTCTCGCTCTCGCTCTCTGCTTCGACCCATTCCAACACGCTCTTATCATCCACACATCAGCATCTGCACGCAGTTTCAACACGCGCACACACTCATCAGCATTCACACGCAACCCACCAGCGAACACTCTCGCTCTCGCTCTCTGCTTCGACCCATTCCACTCATCAGCATCCACACGCAAGTCAACGATCGAACACTCTCGCTCTCGCTCTCTGCTTCGACCCATTCCAACACGCTCTTATCATCCACTCATCAGCATCCACACCGTCGAACAGTTCGAACACCTGCACACACCCAAGCTTTCAACGCACGATCGAACCAAATGGCATCCAACTCGATCGGTGTTTTCGAGCAAGGGGAAATAACTCTGCCTGGAAAAAGCTGAAGCGCAGCGGCGGCGACGCCGACGCAATGCAAAAGGAGGGGTACGTGAGCAGATATCTAGGAGAAGATTTTTAAATTACTCTTGACGCTTCGCGCGCGCCAGTTTAACAAATCGTGAGAACTCCGCAAAACCCGGGAAAAACACGCCCCGCCGAGAAAAAATTCGAACAAGTGTAAAAATAAAAGGAAAAGTGTCGAGCGATAGTGGTGAAGTGGAAGCAGCTTACAACCCGGTTGCCGCCGCAGGGGCATGGGAAATCAACTGTCTGGATTTGCTGTGGGAGGAAACGTAAGCGCCCGCTTTATTTTTCCCCAACATGTTTTTTTTACATTTTTATACCCGTTACTCGTAGAGTAAAAGGGTATATTGTATTCGTGCAAAAGTATGTAACAGCTAGAAGGAAGCATTTCCGACCCTATAAAGTATATATATTCTTGATCAGGGTCACTAGCCGAGTTGATATAGCCATGTCTGTCTGTCCGTCTGTCTGTATGAACGCTGAGATCTCGGAAACTATAAAAGCTAGAGGATTGGTATTTGGCATGAAGATTCTTGGAGTTCCTACGCAGCGCAAGTTTGTGCCACGCCCCCTCTAACGCCCACAATCGCTTATATACGGTTTTACAAATTTTAATATTTCGGAAAAGTAAAAATGCAGTTTTATTGTGTTTATCAATTCCTATCGAAATGTAGAAGAAATTTTTCAAATCGGACCATTCGTTAAAAAGTTATGCGTGATCAAAGTTTCTATCTCCATCTCCCTCGCACTCCCTTTACCTGAGTAACGGGTATCTGATAGTCGGGGCACCCGAAAATAGCGTTCTCTCTTGTTTTCTGAACGACTTGACTGGAGTGGCGTGGCAAAAGACTTTGTACGGCCCCGCCAAAAATCCGAGATTTAAAACAATAAATGACCCAAAGTGCTTAGCAACGAAAACTATTTTTGAGTATTGTATTTTGTGTGTGTGATTGTAGGAGGCGAAATTAAATTCGCCAGCTCTGTTTTTTTTCCATCTTGGAAAACCCCTTCCCGCTGATCGTGGTCGAGCCGTGTGATGGCCAAGGATTGCGACGGAGTCTTGCACTCGATTGTCGGATCCGAAGCTATCACCGGTCCTGGGGTACGCGGTGGCCGTGGATCACGACGGAGCTACGCTCGTTTGTCGGGTCCAAGGGCAGTGCGGATCCCGGAGCGTGTGGCGGGTGGAGATTTCGACGGAGTCCTGTACTCGATTGTCGGAATCTAAACCCGCTGCAGGTTTCGGCCCATGGTCGGCATCTTTGGGTGACAACACCCCAAAATCCCCCGCCCCTTTTACTTTTGCTGCTCCTGCCGATTAGGATCGGACCGCGTGGTGGCCAAGGAGTACGACGGAGCCACGCTCGATTGTCGGCTCCAAGGGCCATGGCGGGTCCCGATGTGCGTGGCGGGTAGGGATCACGACGGAGCCCGGCTTGATTTGTCAGATCCAAACCTGCTGCCAGTTCCGGCCACAGGGCCCGTATAGGGTTGTTTTATCTCGCCCCCTCCCTGAAGTCCTTGAACTTAAATAAATTATTGTAAGT
>JBAMCF010000649.1:0-18057 GCA_037075285.1 Drosophila lutescens
TGGAACGCGTCTTTACTCTGATTAAGGTATACATAAAAGAATAAGGTTTGCAAAAATTCATGTCAATAGCTTTTACACTGCGTGAAAAATCCTCAGTTTGTGCAAGTTATATCCGATTGTTCCTATGGAAGCTATAGGATATAGACGTCCGACCGGGGCGCTTTTCTAACTTGATTTACGTACACAAGTTTTAGGACGACTATGAAAGTTTCACATCGCTAGCTTTTAAACTGAGCTCGCAAACGGTATTGAAACAGACAGACGGACATGGCATCTACTCCCCTATTGATCCTGATCAAGGATATACATATATACTTTATGGGGTCGGAACCGTCTCCTTCACTGCGTTACAAACTTCTGACCAAAATTATAATACCTTCTGCAAGGCGGAGAATTTCACAATTAATGATCAGGTTGACAAGTTGAGAGCTTAATAAAAAAGAAGGGTACACAGAGAAAATTATACAACGTTTTATGTGCCGTTTTCTTATAAAAACGTTTTAAAAATAAAATAAAAAGTTTTAAAAATGTAAAGTTAAATTAAATTTGTATGAGGCGTTTTACTTTTTAAAATGTTTCACCCCTTATTTTGCACCTAAAACTTTTGATAATTTTCTCTGTGTAGGGTCTTGCGAAAAAAAATTCAAATTTATTTTTCTTGTAGACTAACGCCTAAAGATTTTCCAAAAAAAATTTTAGGTAAAACGGACAAAAACTTTAGAAGTTAGGCTAAAATTAGTATTAGTAAAAAGAATGTTTGACTTTAAAATTTAAAAAAAAACTTCCCAATGGTCGGTTTTTTTTAATTCTTAAGCAATATGTAAAAACAAAATGGAAATTTGATCATTTTGGTTTGAATTAAAAACATCTAACCAGTTTTATTTTTAATGCCAAAGACCCTACCTACCTCCCCCCTTAAGACAAATCCGCCCCTGTGCGAAACGAGTCCTCGCATCGCTTAGTACATGCCCAGATACTTTGGCGCGCCCTTGTACAATGCCCGGATAGCTCAGTCGGTAGAGCATTGGACTTTTAATCCAAGGGTCCAGGGTTCAAGTCCCTGTTCGGGCGATCCCTTTTTTTTTTAAATCCACCAAAGAACATTTTTTTTTATTTCAACCTATTTGCTATGTTGCCGTCCACTGAGCTAGTCGTTTGGCAACACAGTCACAGTTGGCAACGCGGCTGCGATCAAGCAGTGCGTGCGCACTGCTTCGTGTCGCCGATAAGGCAGTGCGCTCGAACGAATCGAATGGAAGCCGGTGACGTGCGGCTGAGTTTTAGACGCAGGCACTCCGACTGGAAGGTTGGCAGCTTCTGTAATCACGCTTCTGTGAGGTCTGATTGTGGGATGGCCTGAGGCTGGGATCTACTGTGTAGCGGACCAGCCCATGTTGACGGAACGTCCGCACTAAGCCCGCCATCAATATGGGTGCCATGGAGGAGTCCGTGGCATTCAGGTTGGCTAAGGAGGGATGAACCGGGCCAGGGGTGAAAACCAGCAGCCAAGAGTTCCCGTGGTAGGCAGTAGTGGGATAGCGTACCGGAGTGGACTGCCGTTATCAGCCCAACCAATATGGTTGGACCACAATCTTTTTGCAGAACGCTTTTCACAGAAATGTCCTTTCTTTATTATTTTTGTTCCGTTTAACCAAATGTTACCTAGCTTTCTTTTCTTTCACCCTCTGATTGCAAAAGCAAAGATTTATCATTTAGTACACTTATTCGTGAACAGTTTACGGAGCAAGTCATTTTCCTTGCTATTTTATTAAAATAAATGTTATACTTAAAACCATATTTCTATATTTGTAGACTCTGACGACTTTTCAGAAAGTTACTCAAAACGTTCTTCAGAAAAAAAAAAAAATTAAGTGCCGCCCGAACAGGGACTTGAACCCTGGACCCTTGGATTAAAAGTCCAATGCTCTACCGACTGAGCTATCCGGGCATTCAAACTTCAGTCAGCAGAGAACATTACTTAGAAGAACGTAATTTCCTTTCCTTCCAATCTAAGATCACCAATTTTTTACCCATTCGAAAATGTTAATTTGGTTCTTTTTTTTATATACATAAATAATTGTTTTGACAATTAATGGAATGAGTAATGTGCCAAATATAAAAGAAAACAAGAGTCTATGTATAGAAATTTATTTTAAGAGTATGTGTTGTTTGTATTGTCATACGAGATAATTAACACCAATTGTTTTCAGTGCAGAAGCATTTACATGTGGATTTGCAAGCAGTATCTTTATCTTGTGAGTTGTCGAAAATCTATTTTGTTTATAGCGTTTGTTTAATATGACGGGTACACCACCAAAAATAGTCATACAAACTTAACTATATTTTAATATATTTTGAATTTAAGTATGACTACTTTTAAACATAGATACTTAAAAACTAAATTGACTGAAACATTCGATTTAAAATTTAATTTCAAATTTAAAGTACAAATAAAAAATATTTTTTAATTTTAAATTGATATAATTTTAATACGAATGTTTTTAAAAAGGTAATTCAAATTTTGAGTGTGAACATGGACAAGTTTTTATATTGCACCTGTTAAATACAAGTCCTTAGGGTAAGCCATTCGAAATCAGAATGGGGAATAACTAGAATTCTTAGTATGGAGCAATTACTTACTTGCATCTCGATTAGTCATATTGATTTTAATTAAGCTCCGCAAAATTATGCCAAACAAAATAAAAAATTGTCCACCGATCATTTTAAAATTAACATTTAAAATTTTTATTAATATTAAAATAAATATTAAAAAAAATGTTTATTACTATTTTCATCTCTTTCTATGTAAAACGCTAATCAAATTTCAATATTTAAACAAATTTAATATAAGGCGCCAAAATTAGAGAGCTTTTAAAAACTACTGCGCTTAGCACTGCTTGAAACTGCTTTCCCGTGCTCTCACGACCTGTTTGCTTATATAGAACACTTTGGCGACCATTTGGTACAACGCCCGGGTAGCTCAGTCGGTAGAGCATTGGACTTTTAATCCAAGGGTCCAGGGTTCAAGTCCCTGCTCGGGCGATCAATTTTTTTATCATTTAACTATTATTATTTTGTTTTAATTTTGGATTTGTAAAATATTAGGATTAAACTAGATCACCTCTTTGCAGTGCGTCAAGCTATTTTTCTGTTTCAGCAAGTCGTGCATAGCAGAGAAATTAAACTATAGACTCGAAGAGAAATCGTACAGCAGCCAGGCCAACATCTAATTGAACCCTCATGAAATTAGCACCTTTTATTTGAGTTTCCATTTACTGTCGACATCGTGGATATACCCAAATTGTGTGCTGTACAACGCTCCCTCCGCTTTCTGTATCTGTAGATACTACCGTATCTACTACTCCACGGATATGTGTCTGCGAGTTTTCGATAGAGATTGTGTGAGTGCGATGTTTGCTAGACTCCGGCGGCAAAACGAAGAGCTCGGCCTTTATTATTGGCCGTCTTTGAAACACACATGAAAAAATATATTTCTACAAATTGTGCCCTAATAAAAAGAATTAATAAAATTAGAGATGTTTAAACATGTAGCATTTTTGCTTGACTCCACATTTCAGAGATAAGAGGTATTTGGATAAGAGGTACTACTGAGCTACCAACTTTTATTTCACTATATGTGAGAGAAGTAAGTTTTTAGATGATTAACGTATGGATCAAACAATGCTGTATTTTTCTCTCTGCTACTGGATACGCTCAAGAATTTTTGACACACTTTCCTGCCCCGGCGTAGACAAAGAAAACGGGTACATATGGTATGTACCGATACCAAATCGTGGCGGCTCTGGTCGATTTAGCAACGGACTTGGACTTGGATGCTGGCTGTTTGTTGCCGCCTGCCAAGTGAACTAGAAAACGAATGCGTTTAATTAGCATTCATTACGACGACTCATCAAATTGCCCCACCGCTCACGATGCAACAATAAAAGCCGGGACGAAAGGCCCGAGAGGAGAAAACGTTTGGTGTACATGCTAATCTACAAAATAAACGCAAATATTTAGATGATAAACCAAAGTCAAGAGACGTTTTCAAAACTGTTCCATGACGTTGGATGATGAGCTAGGGAGAAATTCCATCAAGGCTGCGACCATTAGCGACCTTTTACCTGTTGTTGGGCCCGGAGTTTCGGACCGTTTCAGGTAGCCATTGCATAAAAAAGGAAAACCAAAAGGAAATATGGGCCATAAATTAAAAATGGCAAACAAGAATGGGACAATGGGTTTCCCTCGTTAGAACCGGAGAACAGCTTGCATCTCTAATTTCATATTTTCTTCGACAGTATATGACAGATTCCGAAAACTCAAATGGCGAATGTCAAAAAATTCTTCTCTTTTTCAGAATTGCATCTACCTAATGATAATACAAAGATTCGTATCTTAGTTTAAAAGTGAGTTTTCTACACGTTTATAATACTTATGAGTAGGACACAGCACTCGTGCGTTTATATTTCTTGAAATTATGCAATAACAATCCATTTTGAATCGATCGAACCAAAATTAGGGATATAAACTAAATTAAATTTTGAAAATATATTTAATATTGTAACAACTAAGCGAAAAGCTAACTTAACTTGTATTATTATTCTATTCAAAACTATTCAAAAGCTCAAGGACTAAGCAACGATTCTAATAACCGATTTGCAATAAATTAGGATGAATTTTCTGTAATATATATTTGCGAAACAAGGATTTTACACCATTGACGAGAAGCTAATTGAAACGTTGCCTTATATCGACTTTCATAACCGAGTTGGCAAATGACTAAACTTAATGGTGTCCCCATCGATGGCTTACTGTGTAATTATCAGTGCAACAAATTTGAATTTAACGAGCGCATCAACACCAGACTCCGCCCACTGCCCTAATCCCGTCCTCCGATGAATGGGGTCTTTCAGGACCTCTCGAGGACCTGAAGTCTCCCCAGCGAGGATTTTCCACAGCAAAGCGACGGTCTGATTAATGAGGCTTTAAATATCCCACTTTGATTTCATTCTGAAAACACGCGGAGCGTTCTCGTCGCCGCTCCTCCGACAAAGAAGTTTCATTGACTCGCAGGTTGTGGGAGAGTTCGAAAAGGGACCAGGGGAGACGAACAGGGAAATTTATATATACATATACATTTATATACATATTTAGCAGAGCTACGCTGGCCTCGTAAATCGCCGAGTGAACTGAGGTCCTCCTACGCACACACACAAAAACGGTTGGACAACTGAGCACCCTGGAAACAGAGTCCACAAATGTCTACAAATGAGCTGAAGCAAACTCTCCCAAGTGCAAACCCACGTATTTGTGCCTTGAAAACCCTAGAACAAAGCTGCTACACTCGGCAAAACAGCATAGGACAAAATAAGGGACTAATGTTATTTGGAAAGTGATGCTAGGAAATTGATGCTTAGATGCTCAGAAATATTTATTTTTATTAGTCGCGAAATAACCCATTAAAATCCTCTAATACAAAACAAATACCTTTTTCCGAAATTATACTTTTCTATAAAAAAGAGAATAAAATAATTTAATAATTGTAAAAAGCTAATTTTTTAAATTTTTTTTTAATTTAGTAAACCTAAATTCTTTTAAAACCTGAAAAATTTGATAACTGTAGGATAATTAAATATGTGTAGCTCTTTTTTTAGGTTAGGCAATTTTTTCTTAAAAAATCACAAAGAAAGTAGGAATTGTATCATAATTAAAATATAAAAATTTGTTTTATTAAACCAATTGTAAGTTTCTGTGGTCGATGATATTTTTATTTATTCTTTTTCAAACAAGTTCCACAATTTCCAATATTATGTAATAGTGTTCATGATGCCGAGTAGTTCTCGTTCTCGGTTCCGCAGTAAGGTACATATGTGTAGTATCGTAGCATCGCAACAAAATTAAACAATTTATTATTTATATATGGTTTTTAAAATTTGTGGTATATGTTGGTTTCTCTTCTGACGAATTAGCGGTCCAGATTTACTCAAGAATAGGAATCAATTCCTCAAAATAAAGGCTAGCAAAAATGTCAGTTTGGTACATATTATTTCCTCTCGTTCTTAAAAACTCACGATCTTATTATCAAGTGTGTTATAATGGTCCAAATCGATTCATCTGGTTTCGAAGAATTTTCAGTTAATTTCAAAAAAACAATAGTGAATAATGAGTTAAACGATGCCGATGCTTAGGATTGCATGACATCGACTTTGCCGAATAGTACTTCGTTACTTTTTTTAACCAAGAAACAAACGTGAATCAAGCATAGAAGAATGTAAACAAAATTCTTTTAAATATATAAATACTTGTGACTGCTGTAATCTTACGGCAAAACGTTAGGGCCTTTGGAAATAAAATGAAATCAAAATGAAATTGTTGAAAGAAGGTATATAATTTTCTATTATTTTATATTTTTCTTCCAGTGCGTTCGTGATGCTCTCTTCTGCAGCCCGGTTCTCTCCGCGAGCTCTCCACGTAACGCTCCTGCCCCGATTCTCTCCCTGGAGTTACGTTCTCGGGCTCGGGCCACACACAACCCAGTTCCAGACCCAGATCCAGATCCCGGGGAGAGCCGGGGAGGGGGTTGAAGCGGGAGAGCGGGCATTATGGCTGTTATCAACTTTGGCAAAAAACACCGCTTACCGCTCGGCGGACTGCGCTGAAATGGTGAGCTGAGCTCACTTCAGTTTCAGTTTGAAATTTGACGCCGAGCGCGGCGGAACGTTGAGCGTTCTGCTCTCAGAAAAAGGCGGCCATCGCCAGCCGCTGCTTCTGCTGGCGTCGCAGCAGCAGAGCAGCCATTATCCTGCAGGAGGCTGCGACCTGATCCCTGGGCCCTGCCATTAATAAGGCTGCGAAATAAACGAAAAACGACTAGAAACTTGGTGCTAAAGTGTTGAAAATACAGAGGAAATAGGCTCCTCAATCCAAATGTATTGCCAATCCCGAAAAAACCTTTAGTTAAAATGGATTTAAAGCTGCGCCACCAATCAGGTATGTTCTAAAATTCAAAGTCTGTACAAATATTTATACAAAATGCCTTTAAAAAAATAAGCTGAGCAAAAGTCACCATGTCACTACGCATGTGCACTAAAAGGGGGCTGAGTGGGCGGTTTGGGGGATGTGGACTGCTGGCTGGGTGGGTGCTTATATCCACAGTCAATTGCCATTTCCAAAGCCTGCGCCTGTCCTCGTTTTGACTCGTCGTCGCCTCTGCATAAGTATATCTGTGAGCTCCGCTTCGAGAGTGTGGTAGTGTCGCGAGCGCCCGGAAATGTGCTCCTTTCATCCACTTTTCATTTGCGCAGAAACACACACTCCGAACGGCGACCCAACCTCTCACCCCTGCAGTCCAAAAAGTCGGACGCGAAAAAAAGAAAAAAGAGAAAAAACCCGAAACTGAATTTCAACCTCGTTGTCGCGCTATCAGCAGCAACAACAACCCCCTGGCGAAGGCAACCCCACCCCCTTTTCCCTTCGCCCCTGCGCTTCTTAGCAATTTCAATTTCCCCCGCTCCCGGAGGAAAACACTTGTCCCGCCATTTAGTGCATGGGTTAAGTAGTATACCGAAATATTAGTGGCTGTGCCCAAGAAAGCGGCGACAGCTGCTGCAGGCCACCCACCCATCATAATCCCATAATGGGGGAGGGCGGATTGCGGGGTGGCCAAGACGATGATTATCGGCTCCAGATACGCCAAGTGGCAAAGTGTTAAGCCTCGGGATGAGAACGGAAGGACGATGATGGAGGTGGTGACCCAAACCCAAGTTGGCTGCGGCTGCTGCATTTAATGCGAATGCGTACATTGTAATAGCTGCAATACATTACATGCACTGTGAGAAATGCATTTGAACTACTGGATGTTGTAAGAGAGGGTTCAGATCTTTTTAACAGCTTTATTAACCATTTCCCAACCAACTTCATAAAATGTAATGATATTGTATACAATGCGTATTTAATCACCAACTGGAGGGATTCACTTAAAATAGTCAGGAAAGTAGTAAAACAGACAAAATAGTATGCGAATTTCCATTTAACTGAATCCAAACTGTGTACACAGAGAGAATTCTGACGTTCTGAAATTGAGTATTTGTATTCTCATTTTCAGGATGTACTGATTTTGAGTACAAATTTTTGGAAAAAACTTTTATTGAGTACAAATTGAACTCACTTTAAGAAAAAAAACTTGAATTGATCACAAAAATCTTAATTTTAGGAAACAAGTTCTTCAATTTCCAACTTGAGTACAAATATTTTCATAATGAGTATGACATTACTCACAGGAACCTTCTAAAAGGCTGGCCTAGGGAGTAAATGACTCTTGCCATCAAATATTTGATAGCTAATGTCGTCCGGGTCGTGAGTTCAATCCCCATTCCGGTAAACACAAATATTTTTTTTTGTTATTCTGCTTTTTTTTTATTTTTATTAATTTTATTGGATTTTAAACATTAAATGGAATTGAACTGATTATAGTCCTATTCCATTTAATGTTTAAAATCCAATTAATTGCAAGCATTACAATTTAAATCTTATGCGCGGTTTGGACATTGCTGAATGTGATGCTTGTTTGGCTCAGCCGGTTAGTGCGCGCGTGCACGAACACAAGGGTATGGGGTTCGAGTGACGGAGAAAGCGACTTGGGTCGAACAAAAAGTAAGTTTGTTTTATTTATAACAGTTTAATATTCACATAATTATGAAACTGTTAACATTTACTGTAAAGCCCTTAAAATAAAGTTTAGGTAAGAAAGGAAGTTCTCCGGGTTGAGAATTTTTTTCTCAATTTAATCATTTTGCAATACTCAGTTTGAGAAAAGGCAATACTCGTTTTTAAAGTATTAGCCAAATAATTTCCTAAAATGAGTGCAGTTTGTACTCATTTTGAGTAAAAGTGTACTAAATAAATAGAAAATGTACTTAATTTGAGTAAAAAAAATTTGACAATTTGTACTGATAGTTAGTATTTTGTACTCAGAAGGAGTATTTCTGTTCATGCTTAATTTTCAAGTACAAAAATACTCAATTTGAGTACAAATTACTTAAATAATTCTCTCTGTGTATTGTTCAGACTATTTTTAATGTATGAAAAGCAGAGATTATTACAACGACCTAATATTTTTTTCAGTGTGCTTGCATTTGCCCCTTTAGACAGGGCTTCTGTGCAAATTTCGCGTGGGGCTGCGCGTAAGTGCGTGTCATCCGATTTCGGGCCAGGGATGCGCAGCTCTATGGCGCCGCTTTCGCTTCGGGGAACCCCCTCGAAAAATCTCCCTTTTCGGATGAGGTCGACGCGTAAGAGAAAGCGGCTGCAGTCAAATTCCAAATAGTTTTTGGACCGTTTTTCGTTGTTACCAATTGTTTCTTTACTCATTTAGTATGCAAATGGTTCGAACTAAAACCGGCAACTGAAACTGACTAATAACCAAATGAGCAGGTGACGGCGAACCAAACGGGCTGGGTCACAGGCTTTATAGGAAAAGCAAAGTAAATAAGAGTTTATGGCTATTTTATGCATTTGCCTACGTCGTCTTCTTTGTGCCTTTTGACAAATTCGGAGACTGGTTCCTCTCGAAGTTTGGATGATATCTTTATGAAGGTGCTGTGCCAACAAGTTCGTTTGTTTTTCGGTTGGGCTTTGACCTGAATCTGAATCATACACTTGCCTGGGCCATTGTATAATTATTCGGTTTGTCCACATGGCCCACAAAATGCATGCAATGTTGGCTGAAATTCCGCCGGGCAATTAAAACCTGTTACAAGGGAGCTAAGCTGGGAAATGTTTGGCGAGAGGGAGTGCCTGAGATTAGATATGAATTTTTAACAGTTTGCATTGGGAATGTGCTGCTCATAAATATGAATGAGTGGAGGAAAGTGTCGAGCGCTTTCAGATACAAATCTGTCGACTGTCGGCGAGAAGTCTTCTCCACAATTCTGTGTCAATGGGTCACCAAATAATTGAGTTGCATAATTGAGTGCAGATATGCAAACGAAGCATTAATAAATATTTTAATATTTTTATGTTTTATTCAAAGCTATTAAACTTTATTTTATTGCACAAAACTCCAACAAATAACAAAGAAACTAAAATGTTAATTTTTGGGTTTATATTTGCAAAGTTGTCCAAATCGTTTAAGCCAACCATTTTGGTAGTCCCCAAAAACCCCCTGAGAAATTACATTCACCTCAGAGTCGACCTTGTCACATGCTGCATTTTTTATGAACATATTGCCTTATCGAATTTCTGATATAAAACAACCCCATAAGTACTTTGAACCAAACAGAGCCGAGCTGGGAACTTCTTCCACCTAAATTGGGGTAACTGCAGTATGACATATTTATTGGAATTTCATGCAAATTTCAAACAATCACCAGTCGGGGGAATGCAGCTGGCCTGGGAACTTGCATTTTATTAAGTGCACAGAGAATAAAACTGGAAAACCTAATATCAGGAGTAATCTGGAAAGTGATTTTCTTCTGCTTCGCCTGAGTATTTAACTAAGAAATATAGATTTTATTTCAATGTACAAAAGATAAACACAAATGTAAAAAACAATTGATGGTTTTACCATGGACATACACTTTGTGTTCCGTTCTTGTAACCAGTTCTTAAGTAAAGTAGTTTCGGAACTATCAAATATATCTTTTTGTATATATGTAGGGGAGTGTAGGGTAAGGTGACGAACGATTCGACTTTTGAATGTAACTTTTCGAAAAATCAATATTTTTCAAAAATGTAAATGCAGAAAGTTGCTTACATCTTTAGAGCATATCTCTGTAAAATTTGGATTCGAAATTCTAACGGAGCTAAGTCCTACAGCGTTTAGAGTGAACCATCCTTTTTTTGCACTTTTAAAAATTGTAGGGTAATGTGACGAACGATTTTCTTTTTAATGTAACTTCCCCAAAAATCAATATTTTTTAAAAGTGTAAATGCAGAAAGTTGCTTACATCTTTTGATCATATTTCTGTAAAAGTACGATTCGAAAATCTAAGGGAGCCAAATCCTACAGCGTTTGGCGTGAATCATCCTTTTTTTGCACTTTCAAAAGTTGCCAGATAAGGCGACGAACTAATAAATACACACTAAAACTGTATGCAGATGTGCGAATTATTTTTTTTTCAAGAATGGATGAAAAATTACAATAATATAATAAAAAGGTAATTTTAAATTTAACACAAAAAATATTAATATAAAAACTTACAGAATTTGAACCAATCTGAGAATAATTGTTTAAAAAGTTCAATACCACGTCGTCGGATTCCTTTGAAACATCAACACTGGCTTCGTTTACTTTTTTAATGTAACGTCTAAGAGTGGGTTCCGAAATTCCTTGTTCATTTGCAACCGAATTAGTCGACCTACCATGGAGCTTTACTAATTTTATTGCCTGCAACACTTTTTCGAGTTCATTTTTTTTAACAAACTTTGATTTAACTGACGACATATCTAAAACAATACGAAAAAGCAATAAAACTTCATCAGTTAATGTTATTCGGTATTATAATAGTTTTTTTTACACATAATCAACGATAACAATTCAAATTCTTGAATAAAAAAAGTTCGTCACCATACCCTACAAAAAGTTCGTCACGATACCCTACAAGCTAGACTTGGAGCAAAAACGGTGTCACTCTTAAACGGTGCAAACAAAACAAACGCCAAGTACCAAAAACTGTTGAGAAAGATCTCATTTATACGTGCATACACTTACCTGATTTTATTTTTCACTCCTCTTCGCTCTGGCCCTGCTGAAACACAAGTAAATTGAATAGATTTGCTAGTTTGCGCACCACCTTTTTAGAAAAAATTACGTCACGAACAAATTACGGGACTTCTTATTAATATTACTGTAAATACATTGTCGACACGATAAGGGGAGACGACTACATTTATTTCGAATTTTTGTCGTGACGTCATATGTGAGATTCGACGAGTTCGTCACATTACCCTACTCGTCACATTACCCTACACTCCCCTATGTTTACATATTTCTCCGTTTAGAACCACTGTTCTATACTTCGCCACCTGAGAGCGCATTTCTGTTGCCCGCGCATTTTCATTAAGCCCAGTGAAAAGATAAATTAAGACACTAAAAATAAATAAAAGGCAAAAAGAGAGGGAAACAACAAGAATCGCGAGAGAAAGGCGCGTATTTTTGTAAACAACAAACAGACACCGACAGTATCGGGATAGAATAAAACGGAGACGCAGACCGGTATGCGAGCCCCATGCGAGGGATATGGGGTAAAGATACCGATACCGGTACCTATACAGATTCAGATACAGATGTGCAGATACAAAATGCCGCAAGCCTCGGCAGGTTCAAAATAAATGCAAAAAATCGCAAACCGCGAACCGTTTTCGGAATTTCTTTCTTAGTTCTCTTTTAGCATTTCTACCTGCCTCTCGCTGTTCGCGGCGAATAGCAGGAAGGTGAAGTAGCAATAATAATATTATTCAGCAAACTGAAACAACCTTGGCCTCCGAAGCTCGGCGCTCGATGCAAACAACCCAACATGGCGAGGGTACAGTGGGGCAACGGTGATTGAGTAGTGACGCGCGAACTCAGTGCACAGTGACACTTGGCACCGAACTGACCAAGGTAAATGATCTGCCAACTCGCCAGCCCCACCCCTCATCGCGCCCAAGACAGAGACTTTGATTTATGTGCGAAGTTGTCCTCATGTGCTAAAAGCAACATTGCAGAATTTAGCCAGTCATTGCCCCTTTGTGCCGCCGTATCTGTTGCTGGATGGTCGATGGTTTATGGGTCTGGGCAGAGAATAGGTTAGCAGATGGTAGGCGGGGGTACACTGTAGAAAATATTCAAGGCCTTAAGACAATTTTTAAAATAACTAAACTAAGGTTCCATTTCAGATATCGCCTTTGAACTTACTTACCACATTTAATTTCGGAAGTTATAATCCACAGATTGCTTTTTGGTTTGGAGGCATGTTTTTTCTAGTATCTTATCTTGGGAATACAATTTATTTTAATATAGCGTTGGAAAATGTTAAAAAAATAAATATGTAAATATCTCTTGTTTCAATATTTACCAATAATTTCTCAATTTTACTATACTAATTTTTCCGAGTGCACAGGTGACTGGAGAAGATACGCATTCTTTACTCGCCTTTTGTACACTTTTCGCGCTACTTCCGGAGGGGATTGCTCTTGGGGTTTCTCCTTGTATCTCCCTACTGTTGTTGCATCCGAAGGCAGAATACAATCGCCTGAGGAGTAAGAAACTTTCAAAAAAATTGATTGAGTGATTCATGTGGCTTACAAATCTGAGTTATTAGGTTAGCCAAAGGTAATTAATGGACTTCTTAGGCTTGCGGCTCGATTGAAAATCGTTTCGGTGTGGCTATCAGCAAACAAAAATAGCAAAAGAATTTCAAAAGACTGCCGAAATTATATCTGACTCGCTCGTACATCATGCTTATCAATACAGATAGGGGCTGAGATATCGGGGGAATACTTTGTAAATTAATTAATCAATGTTTCTAGGTAACAATAGAAAGACGATTAAGTCGGTTTGTCGAAATATAGATGAAATTTACAAACAAAACAAGAGAGAACGCTATGGTCGGGTTGGTGTCCCGACTATCTAATACCCGTTACTCAGCTAAAGGGAGTGTGAGGGAGATGGATATATAACATTTTTTTGATTGCGCATAACTTTTTAATAAATGGTCCGATTTGAAAAATGTCTTCTACATTTCGATAGGTATATTTATACACAACAAAATTGCATTTATACTTCTCGGAAACTCTTAAAGGTGTGGGCGCCAGATACATTAAAATCGTTAGTGGGCGATTATGGGCGTTAGAGGGGGCGTGGCGCTAAAATAAACTTGGGCTGCGTAGGAAGCCCAAGAATATGTGTGTGAAATCTCTACCTTCTAACTTTTATAGTTTCCGAGATCTCAGCGTTCATACGGACGGACAGACGGACATGGCTATATCGACTCGGCTAGTGACCCTGATCAAGAATATATATACTTCATAGGGTCGCAAATGCTTCCTTCTCCCTGTTACATACTTTTGCACGAATACAATATACCCTTTTACTCTACGAGTAATGGGTATAAATACATAAGAGGCATACAGAATAGGTTTCAGTTGTTTTAGATGATCTAAAGTGTAAAGTTTCGAATTAATAGAACATAACCATGAAAATAGTCGAACTTTTCGGCCGAAAAACAAGAATGATTGGGTATAAAAATCGGTGGAGGAAAACACACATTTTATTGATAAAGCATAAATTTGAACAATAAATATTTAAAGTTGTTTGTTCAACTTTCTAATAATGGCCAGCTATGAAATGATACATAACGTTCATCTGAAATAAACTGCCAACAAATATTAGGTTTGAGTTTAAATTTGGAACATATTGAATTTAATGTGCTGGGTTTTTCATAAGGGGAACTCACCAAATAAATACGACTTGTTCAGCTGGCTAACTTGAAAACAAAACCTGTGACACTCGTATCTATAAATACATTTTACAATACCCACTATAACCATACTATCATTAGCATCTCGGCATGACTGTACACAAGGCCGTGAATTGTAAGTTAACTTAAAACGCTGCCAACCGCAAAATCCTTCGCTCGCTTGGGCGCAACAAATTAACGACAGATCTATTATTTCCATAATATATTTAATGTTGCCAAATATTTGCACTGCATTAGCGGGCTTTGTGAGGCCGTTGAGCATGTATATTTCCTGACGATTTCGCGCTAAGTGTTGGCTTCTGACCACGTGAAATCAATTAGCGTTTCTGATTCGGGGGTGATTTTGGCTGGGGTGATGTAATATATTTTGCGGACTTCGATTTGACAAGACGGCGTTAATTTGGCCAAGGTGCTGAAATATGGAGCACTTTGCCAGCGAAAGCGAGCTTCAGCTGGATGATCACACAAATAAACGCGACTTTGCCGTTGCCCAGCTGCCTTTTTGCCTGCGTGGTCCTTCACCCCTATTGTGCTACCAAAAGTCCTTGCTACCCTTTGTGGATTGTGTGTACACATTTGGAGAGCCCGCTCTCTTTCTCTCTCTGTCTGTCTCTCTTTGAAGCAGGGTAAAATAAAATCCCGAGCAGCCATGTTGAGGCTGCAAAAAGGACAACAAGGGCTGCAGACAAAGAGGCACCGCAGGCAGACAGAAAGAGAGGGAGCATCAGAGGGTGTGCAAAGTCAAACGATTCGTCCTCCTTCCTTTGTTTACGAAAGATTTGTTGCCATTAAGGCCCCTAATCCGGGGGATTTCTAGGGTAACCGTAGCCCGCCGGCCCCGAAAAGGTTTTTGACTTTGCCAGCTTAGTAGTGGCTAGGGCCAGCCGTTTAGTGCTAATGAATCCTGCTAAAAAGTCATTAATTAATTGAAATTTCATTACAGGACACACGAACTACATCGGAGCATCTGCCTGGGCACCCTCCTCCTCCGGCCATTACTCAGCAGTCTTAGCAGGGCTTAGTGCTGAATCATCGGCACCATCGTTACCGATTTACCATTTACCAATTTACAATACACCGATTTGGAGCAGGAACGAGAGGGCTTAAAGAAGTGGCGCCCAACGCAGGGAACGTCTTCCACTGGCGACAGCGATCCAGGTCGGGAGCTTAGCGAGGCGACTCGCTGATTGATTTCAGTGCAAACAGCAGACCCCGAGGCTAACACCCCGCCCAGGGGCAGATCTATCATTCATTAAATGTGTTTCTTGTCTATCCAATTTCCAGGCCGCGCACCCATTTTATCGACGTGAAGAAAGTGCCGTAATCCGCGGGCAATCAATTAGATACAAGCGCACTAAGCACTCCCAAAGACATCGCAGCCGTATCTTATCTTATCGCCGCCTCTTCCGATAAGGTCGGGCCTTACTTTCCGCACTCTGCTTTTTTCGGACTACTGCCTAATCTCGGGGCCCTCGGTGAGGTCTTGGCTTCAGTTGGTTTCCAGAGGCGAGTGCGCAGACAACACGGAGCTGGCTCCTCCGGCGGAAAGGCTTCCGTGACTTTCGGGACACGGACACGGAGACCTCGCGAATGCCTCCGTTTAATTGGCAGGCCACCGCGAGCCTTGTAATCACATTTATGGGTCATTCCATAATTTCGAAAGGAATAAAGCAAACGGTTGTATAGTCGCCGGCCATCGTCGCATCACGTGTGGCACGATAAATATAATTTACGCGAGGCGCATGTAATTGCCGCGCTGCCCAAATTACCCCGCCTTGAACACACACATTGTATATGTTTATTAACATTTTCACTTTTTTTACAGCCGTGATTGCTCACCCTGAGTTCATTTCGCCCTGCGACTGCCCTCCTTCAGTTTGCTCCACGTCTACCCTGTAGATCCGAATTTGTTTTATACTAGCTTTAAGGACAAATTCGGTTCTAGAGAGGTTTGTGTGGTTCAATATCCATCGATAAACCATTTAAAGTGAAACCGAAATGAAGTGAAAAAGTGAACCTAAAATCTAAATATAAATACTAATTGTTGTATACAATGAGATCCACTAGGTTGAAATAATTCACCAATTATTACAAGACATAAGATAATTTTCGCATCTGATTTAATCGTAAAACCAGATGATAATATAGTTGTTATACCTTTTTCAGGATGACTCACCTCCAACAAATAACACCAATTACTGTTGTCAAGTCAAGTAATAGAATTTCAGTGCTTACCATAAAATCCATGATAATGAATTGCTGTCTTGACATTTTCTTGGGCTTACATTTATAGATAAGGAACCGTGCATTAAAGTTTCACTTTTCAATGCCAATGATTCAGAGGCGAACAATTTAAAAAAACGAGAAAAACTATTTAACACATATCTGGGCGTTTTAGTTAATTTAATTTAATTAAGAATATTAACTGGTTTTAAGTCTTATTTAAATTATTTAAAACAGTGTAATCAGAACATAGAAACCTCCTCCAATAAAATGTCATTATTTTAAATTTGGTTAATTTTTAATTTTCAAAAAAAATTATGAAAAACTTAATGTTGCCTAAAATAAATAAAATTTTTTTGTATATCGGTAGGGTAGTCAGTAACAATATTCTTATCTTCAACCCTCCAGCAGTGGTCTCCAAGAACTTGTACATCCTTCAATTGAATTAAGCACCACATTTAAAATTTCGTGCTACCGGACATGAGGCACTTCGTTGTTATTGCTGAATTCTTTCGCTTTCATTTATATTCCAGCCGACTTCAATTTATTCGGTGTGTTGCATGAAATTTACATTCTCACAATTTTGCATACAAATTGCCATTACACTTTCGCAAAAGGGTGTGGGTGCGGTTTTTCTCTCCGTGGCTATATGTGTGTGCGCCTTAACAAGGCATCTGGGTCAAGTCGATTGTGTGGCGTCGATTTCTGGTCGTGTTCTCGGGGGAGGATTGTCAAAGCTTGCAGTTTTGGAAAAAATGTCCATGCACTTGCCCAATTTGCATAGGACGCCACTTCAATCACATCCTTCGACCATTATGCCCGGAAACCTTTTCGTTTCCGGCAGACATTCCGTCCTGGTAAGCAGGACGAAAGCTTTAGAGAAGCTAATTTAGATATTGAATACCCCATTAGTCAATCGTCAGTTTTATTTTGATAAGGTTAGGTAATTGGCAAATTAAATAAAATACAATTTACACTAAAACTAATTTGTGTGTTTACCTTACAGAATTTATGGCTCATTCAGATTCCACGTCAAACGTGACACATTTTTTTCGATAGAGGATCAAAATATAACATCCCGTTTGAAAAAATATTTAAAAAATTTGTTAAATTTTAAATTAAGTAATTTTTAAGATACACTATGAAGGCTTTAAAATAAAGATTTCTGCGTAGCTGAAATTGTATAAATTGTATTTATTTAGTAGAATGTATAAACTTTTTTTGTCACAATAGATGGTGTGTGTAAATGTGCAAAAATGTGAAAATGTGTTGAAAGTGCTATTGTCACTAGTCTTTTACCACTTCAAAAGGTCTTTTTGTTTGATATCAGAAGTTTTTTGAGAGACTATTTATTTTCAATATAAAAAAAGGCAGA